>OX453066.1:18915596-19264952 GCA_949699795.1 Spicauda simplicius
AATTTATTTTGAGTTTCTAAAAGGTAAAGCTGTTTTGTTCATGGGAATATTGCTCAGCAAACTGCTATTCGATACTGTTTCCTAGATGAAACATAGATTCCATCAGATACGAAATATTTGTGTTTTGTGTTATATTAAAGATATAAAGTAGTTTTTAACATTGTTTTTATTAGCAATGTATATATTATATTGTATATATGATAAGGATCCAGTAGGTATTCAATCATCTTGAGAATTGCCCGGGTACCCCTCGCCAGGGCGGAGCTCCACCCTTATGGTGACTTAGCAGTAGTACATGAGTGATCCGAAGGGTAAGACGTTCGCACAAAGATTGGTATTTAAGTCAAGCGGCATCCATGGTCTCCAAACGAAAAGCACGGAGTGATTATGTGATAGCTAGAGCTAGAAATAGATGTGACGGTGGTATCTCGCCAATCGAACAGTAATTGTTTTACCACAGTTTTGATGAGAACCGTACACATTTCTACCCCATCATCCATATGCATGGATGGATGTAGTGGAGACACTTTTTTTAACCGAGTGGAGAAGCGAATGACTAGTTCCCAAAGACAAAGATGATCGCCTGATTGGAAGTGAACACCTACATACTGATTTCCGTTATTATAGCAATTGTTCCTAAAAAAATAAACTACAACAAACGTGTACAAGCAAATAAAACGAAGCAATAAAGTAGATACAAAAACAATAACGAACACGAGTCAACATTAAAAAATGCCACAAGTCTGGAACGCATTTTATCCGTGTTGGAATAATTCGAGAACGCGTCCATAGCAATTTCGCGCGCAAATGAAGCTTTTTTAATCAGCAGGCCTAGGATGTGCGCGCTCGATGCCAACGATAATTGCAATCGTAGGAGAGGCCCATAATGCATCTTTAATGTAATTGTGGGGATACTTGACCATTGTTACGTGACGCACGCGATAGCTTTTTTCATTGGTGCATCGGAGCGAGTGACTGCCGAAGAAAAACGCGGAATGAGGTTACTTGTAAACGGTATATCGCTGCAAAAAGCGCGGGTCAGCGCTCTTTGCGCTGGGGCCTAGGGGTGCGTTAGAAAATATGCCAGTTTGTCATCGATATAGTTCGACTAGCGACGCTCTACTACTTGAAATGAACGCTCAATTTTGTAATTGAGCGCTTTTTTTCTCCAGTGTGGAGACGCTGAAGTGTATCTTCGGTTTTTCTATATCGATGCAGTTTACCCTAAAATCATACCAACCGAAGCTATTTGATGACAGTTAACACGAGTGGTATCAAGTTAAATTAAATAAAAACCGCTGACAGTGTGATGCAGAGCGATTATGCGGAATATGCACAAAATAGTGCGACTAGGTACTCTTAAGTATTTAGAACCAAATATTAGCTGCGTATAGTATATTATTATTCGTATTTTAAATGTCAAAGAAAAAGGAAATACTTACTCCTTTTTATGACGACGACACTGATATCAAAACGGATTGGAGTTAAATTGATTCCATAGTACTTAATTGTGTAAATAGTCAGTAACATACAAACAGACCGACGGAGATATAGACAATACTAAAGTTGACCTTTTTATCATTGTCTATGGTATCCTATAAAATGAAATATAGATAACTTAAATTATCAAAGTTTTTCGACAAGAAATAAAAGCAAATAGGTGACAGATTAATTATTGCGTGTTCAATAAATCTTTGCCAAAATTTGCTCGAAAGTTGTATGAATTGTGATAAAACTTTCACTTGTAATTTAACTGGTTTATGGTTTCTGTTAATGGCAGTATAACCCTAGTCGTAATGCTTTTCATACGGAAATTGAATATTAATGTCTGAATTATTCAAAACCAACGGTCTTTTTGCACAAAAACCAAGTTCAATGATGGTAATAAATTGGTTGATATAAGTAAACAGTTACTTGGAAGACGCATTAATTGAAGCGATAAGACTAGCTGATAGGAAATGGTCATTGCCACCCATGGATGTTTGTAAACACTGCTTGGAGACTTACGACCACACGTCACTTCATCCGGATTTGATTCTCAAATGCATGGCCGCCATTGACAACTATTTTTTTCTTTTATTTTATTTTTATCTGACTCAAGTAGGATGATACAGTCCACCTGCTGGAAAGTCACTGCCGCCCATGGACATCTGTATGCAACTTCAAATAGAACATGGGTTCCTTTGAAGTCAAACACAGATGCGTTGCTACTCCCGAAGATAATGACGGTCGCCTCATATACGTTAAAAGTGTGCCGGCAACCACATCCTTCCATCGAAACGCGAGAAATGCTTTACAGTGGTTCTACCACCTGCTTATCTTACAATTTCTCCGTTAACCCATAATTGTTTTAATGCTGGGAACAGGTCTCCTCTCTGAATGAGGGAATCCTAAGCCATAGTTCACCACGCTAGGCGAATTGGTAAGTTTCACTTAGCGTTCAAAATTTTTTATGGAATTTAGGTTACGCCAATAGGTAGGTTAACTAGTAGGATAGGTACGTATTTTATAAATACGACATTGTAGAAAAAAAGTAATGCACGGCTTAGATACAAATCTGCGACTTTTGTTTGAGACGAGTTTTAACAAAGTTGCTCATACCTATCTCCTTAAAAAACTACAGATCTCTAAAAATCTTAAATCCTAAACTATCCAAGATTATTGGATAATGTGAAATAATTCGATATGAGAATTTATATCCGAATCCGAAATTTCATATAGGTACATGATATACTTAGATATCGTGTTCATAACATCAACGTAAAGTGAAACCCACTTTATGAAGTCGGGTAAAATACTCCATTCTTACTCAAAACCTGTAAACTTGACCATTCTTTCGCTATTTTATAGACGTAAGGTTTCTATGCGTGCCGTAAGGGTAGTGAGCCGACGTTATTACAACTGTCATGAGCGTAGTAGTAAAATAGACTGCCAATTAGAAATACGTATCTATATTTTAACATAACTGAACTAGTTACCAGTTATATATGTAAGAAGTAGAGAACTATGATCGGCTTAGCCAGTCGCAGTAGGATACTATAATGAGATCAAAAATATCCTGAAACATGTCACTAGTTCTTATGTTCACTGAAATACATAAAATGCTTAACATAGTATCATATCTATCATACTGAATGAAAAAAATAAGATCTGAGGTCCTGAAGAAGACAAATGCATTTAGGTTATTACCCATGAAAATGAAACTTATTAAAACTAGATATTTTACGACAGATATTAATGTTTTCATTAACATGGCAAGAAGAGCGCGCTGGAATCGTCATTACCCTATTAAAACACTAAAAAGCAACAAATTGACACTATTTATCTGATGCAATGTTAGGAGTCTATGTCTTATTTATTTACAACAGCTACTTAAAACAATGGCCGGGCGTTGCTCTTGATCGCATTAAAAATTAATGGGATAGCAAAAAGAGGCGATCGTGCGTTCGCTTCCGGGCCGCGTGCGCACGCGCAAAAACGCGCGCGCTCGCCGTGACGCGTTTTTCTGATTAATTAGCGCGCACGCGACTTGTTCCATATCCACGAAACGTATAGGATTTATTGGTTGGCTAGCAATGGCGGCTTTGGCTCTTCGAATGAGTCATGTGTTTCTTAATTTCATGTTTTTTCAGTTAATTGGTGCACCTGACCACATATGCGAAGAGTACCTACTCTAAGTAGGTATACATTTTTATGATGAAGAAAGCTTTATCGTTTGAAGGACCGATAAATAATCGATGGGGAAGAAAGGTGGTCGAATGGCGGCTACATTAAGGCAAAATGTGCGCCTGTCGCACGCTTCCCCGACCATGAGGGCATGATAACCATGATAACCTAAGAAATACAATAACAAAACGGTGGATTTAGAAGGCTTAAGACTGTTTGGAGTGGCGTCGTATAAGCGAGTACTATGTCAAACGACGGACTCCAAAAGACTGCTGAAAAAGCTTCAATAGTTTAAAAACTGTGCCTGCATTACTGATTCTTAATTTCTACTAATAGAGCAGTGATAGCCTAATGGTTAAAACTTGCCCTCTCGATCGGGAGGTCCGAGGTTCAAACCCAGGCACGCACCACTGATTTATGTGCGTATTAGAAATTAATTATCACTGCTTTTCGGTGAAAGAAAACATCGTGAGGAAACCTACACACCCGAGAGTTCTTTAAAAAATAAAAGTTCTCGGAGGTGTGTGAAGTCCACCAATTCGCACTTGGCCAGCGCGGTGGACTATGGCCTAAGCTCTCTCATTCCGAGAGAAGACCCGTGCCCAGCAGTGGGACAGTAATGGGTTGACGACGAATTTCTGCTAATAAAGAATTTGTTGTGGACTGCTTTGGCTTAAATAAATTACGTTGGTTGTAGACATTTTTTTTTGTAGACAATAAAGTTTCTGGGAATGAGGCATTCCATCATATTCCCTACGATGGAATGCCACATTCCAATTTAGTCTCGAAGAGTCAACGCAATCACGATTGACTTGAAGTAGGACATTATCAGTATACACATCATGAATCTTACACGCGACTTACATGGGAGGCTTTATTCTAAGAAGGATTCTTTGTGATCACGCCCCTGTAAGCAAAGGGTAGAAACGGGATACTTTTTCGTCAACCTATTCGATTTTTATGATCCTTACAGAACTTTTTAAATGTGAAATTTAGTGAAAATATAATTATGAAATGGTTAACATATGCATTATTAAAACAATCATGAATCGCATTACCTACGCCAGTTTATATCGTCAACCATTTATTGTCCCACTGCTGGGCACGGGTCTTCTCTCAGAATGAGAAAGTTTTAGGCCATATCCACCGCGCTGGCCAAGTGCGAATTGGTGGACGCCAGTTTATAACTACATATAATTTGTAGGTGAGTAAGTATGAACTGATACTTAGAAGAGGAGAGGTCAAGCTGCTTTGGTACTCTAAGTATTACCTAATACCCATATGGAAGTAATCTACATTATCTTATTAAAAATCTTTTCTATTTTACCTTAAAAAGCCTTACCAAAACAAATTAAATTCTGAGCTTTTAATATCTCACTACTACATTTATTTATATCTTAATTCTTGATATTATACATTCGTAAAATTAATTGAACATTCTACAAACAATCAAAAGTCATATAATGTATGTTTGGAGCTTTACAAACTTTCACAAAATACAAGGGTATAAAAATAGGACATTCTCCCTCACTCTTTGAGAGCTATTCAGGAATAAGTAATGTCCCTTCGAAGCCCAGACTCCCTCGAAGCACTACCCTACTCGCAAATGTTATTACCTATTGTCTATACCCCGGTCGCCTGTGACCCTACGTGAAATAAATCCTTAAGGTGGAAACCGACTAAGCTTATGGTTTTATGAAAAGAAAGGGGTTAACGAGTACGATTTGCAAGGTACCATATTGGTCTTGTTTAACCGTCTTGTATTTATCTTATCTGACTGAAGTAGCAAACGAGCATGCAGTCCACCAGATGGTAAGTGGTCACTGCCGCTCATGGACATTTGTAATCAACTTCATACAGAACATGGGTTCTATCTGAAGTCAATCACATATGCGTTGCTACTCTCGAGTAGTATGATGGTCGTCTCATGTGAAAGTGTGCCGGCAACCGGGTGTGTAGGTTTGTTCTTCCAAAACACAAGAAATACTAGTCAAACGATAACGATACCTAATGTTGTTAATTTAGTCTGTATTGTGATTTAAAAACATTTATTTATTTGATTCCATACTAAATTGACATATTATTATATGCTAAGTGAAAAGAGTCGTAAAGGCTTTCTTCTTTACAAATGCAATGCGATAGTAAGTTTGGACTTTCGAAAATAGGTAAAAGTTTTCTTTTCATACTGTGTTATGAAATTATACTAATTATTATAAATATTTAAGTAAAGTAAATCGATTTGATAGAAGGCTATCCACCACAATCTAATTTAATATTATCTACTTGCATATTTATCACATGGTAACTGCTCAGTCAGTACCCACCTTAAGCTTCTAAGCCTGGAGTCACGAGCCTACACAAAATGAGGGTTCATTTTAGATCTTTTGAAAAAATCCAATATCTACCTATGAGTGTAATATGTATTATGAATCCAAAACCAATCATCGTTTTGTAGTAATTAACTTTAGTTATATTTTTGATAAGATTAAAGAAGAATGAGCAAAGAGTTTATCTTTTTCTTTTTTAATTAAAGAACTTAACGAACAAAACCGAACTTGTAGCCCGCTTGATTTTAGTAACTGGTCAGTCCCAAATAATCAGTTCCGGATGGGCCACATAGCAAGAGTAGCAAATGCTGCGGGCCCCGCGACTAGAGAGGCCCCGTGACCCAACACCTACCGGCTATTTTTATTTTACTATCTTTGCTATCCTAAAAAAAATAAACTGCAAGAAGATATAAAAAGTGTAAGCTCTAAATTTTCCCAGATTAAATCCAGAAAAGTTTACTAGTAACAGTTTTGTTTTATTTAAGTTAGTTTGCCATAAGTAAGGGTATTACTTATGGCAAACTATGGGCCTTCTGTCAGAATTTGCTACAGGCCCCGCGCTGGCACCGCAAATAATATTACAATTCTGAGGTCATCCACAACTGCGTTGCTACTTTTACGATTAACTTGCCTCGGATAAGTAGATATCAAGGTTGCCAGACGTCCCGATTTTGGCGGGACAGGCTCAGTCCTGTTATTCGGGAAGGACCGGACTTTTGCAAATATGAGTCTGTCGCCTAAATATATAAAAAAGTTTGTCAAATCCTCCGGCCTCCTACACCAAGGAGAGGCGCAGGGCCCTTTGTAGCGCGAGGACTGCTGTCTCACTTTTTACAATGAAGTCCCGCTTTTTTCACCCAAAAAGTTCCCGAATCCCGACTTAGTAAAAGAAATCTGGCAACGCTTGTAGGTATGTCCAGCGAGACGTAAGCATACCTACCACACAAGCATAGCGCTCAACATTGCCATTATAAGGCAGAAAATATTTTTTGGTGGTGGCACCGTCGAACCACAAAAGAATTTGTTTTTTTTTTTATTTGACTAAAGTAGCAAACGAGCATGCAGTCCACCTGATGGTAAGTGGTCTCTGCCGCCCATGGACATCTGCAAACAACTTCATACAGAACATGGGTTCCATCTGAATTCAATCACAGATGCGTTGCTACTCCCGAGGACTGCAAGTGTGCCAGCAACCAATTCTATTAAATCTAATGGTAAGAGGTTAACACCAGTAACTAACTCCGAAAAGAACTTGGGTTCTATCTGCAGCCGATTAAAAATGTATTGCTTCTCTTGGGGACTATTACCGCCTTCAGTCAGCCGACATCTACACCATGGAAAAAAATTACAATAGCTCCCTCTGACACGAAAAAACTGCGTCAGACAACATGTAGGTAGATAAAGAGTCGGAATATTATAAAATTATTAATTCACATAGGATAAGGATCATATACGGGCAAGTGGATCTTATATTTTTATTATATATATGGATTTTAAACTTTAGATCACCTGAAGGTGGTAGAACCAGTGTAGTTCGACCGGGAAAGTACCACCGCCACACCTATTTCTAGCGTGAAGCATTTCTTGTGTTTTGATGGAAGGGTGTGGTTTCCGGCACACTTTTATATGAGGCGACCATCATAGTCCTCGGGAGTAGCAACGCATCTGTGATTAATTTCAGATAGAACCCATGTTCTCAGACCAATAACCATCAGAGGGACTGCACGCTCGTTTGCTACTTCAGTCAAATAAAAAAATACATTTTTGACTTTTCTTATTTTGAACCTTGAATCGACAAATTGAGTGCCTAAATTAACCTACAAGCAAAATTGGTTGAAGATCCGTGTTGCCTTCAACATGGCGTCCATTATAAAATCGGTAACGTGGATAGTTTTTGTGCTAACGATTTCTTGTTAAATATTTAACGGATGGTTTAACAGAAGCATGTTATTTTCTCAGAAAACTCAATTCTTTACGTTGGGTGACAAAGAGGTTTATGATGGTGTTTTGCTTTTATTGTAGGAGCGTGTACTAAATTGACATTTAACGTTTTTTATATATGAGTTTAAAGTAGCAAAAGAGCGCGAAGTTCACATGATGGTAAGTGCTCGTCGCCGCCAATAGACTGCAAGCAATTTCACTGAGTAAGATTGTAGCCTGTAACCGAGCCAGCAATCAGCTACATCTTAGAAATAGACATGGTGGTTTTACTTGTCGTTGAAACCATATCATCATTTGCCTTCAATAAGTAGGTACCTGGTATTGATGGACCGGTAGGGATCTTTTTGAGCACATCCGTGATTGGGCAGGCCTGCTTCCTCACGATGTTTTCCTTCACCGTAAAGTAGTGTTAATTTATTTAATTTCTAATGCTTATGTAATTTTAGAAAAATCCGTGGTGAGCCGGCCGGCCCGCTGTGAGTGGCTGAGTTTCAACCATTAGGCTATAATTGCTTCTCTCGTCAACCCATTATTGTCCCACTGCTGAACACAGGTCTTCTCCCAGAATGAGAGAGTTTTAGGCCATATCCACCACGCTGGCCAAGTGCGAGTTGATGGATTTCACACACCTCTGAGAACCGTTTTTTTTTAAGAACTCTCGGGTGTGTAGGTTTCCTCACGATGTTTTCCTTCACCGAAAAGCTGTGATAATTTCTGATACGCACATAATTTTAGAAAAATCAGTGGGGCGTGCCTATTTTTGAACCTTGGACCTCCGGATCGAGAGGGCAAGTTTTAACCATTAGACCTTTTAAAAAAAGTTCTCAGAAGTGTGTGCGTGTATTAATTCGCACTTGACCAGCACGCTGGACTTTGCCCTAATGCTCTCTCATTCTAAGAAAAGAGAAGGAAGGTCCGTGCCTAGAAGTAGGAAAATAATAGATTGACGACGAAACGTACAGTAGGCATACATACAATTACTGCAGTTATCGCATTAACCGTTAAATAAATGGGTAAATAAATTTCTCAAATAAATTAATTGTCATATTGCATCACCAGAAGTAGAGAAAAGCCCCCCTTTTTACGGATTAACTCTATTTAATAATAATATTATTACTAAATGGTTTACGAAAGGCAAATGCACTCAACATAAGGGCCTCAGCAAGTTAGCAACATAGCAACATAAGGCATAGACTAGGGTTACCAAACACAAAATCTTATTAATTAATATTAAAAATGTAAATTTTTGTGTTTGATTGTGTTTGTTACTCTAATGCAGAGAGAGAATCACAGAAGACAGATCACATTTTGCTGAAGTTTGGCACGCTCATAGGTTAAGACCTAGTATAACACAAATTTATTTTTTATTTATTTATTTATAAATGCTTCATTAACAAAATTACATGCAACACAATTATACACAACAGAGGCCAAAAAAGAATAACATGAAATTTCATTAGAAATGAAGACAGCTAACATATAAGAGTACATAAACACACATAAATAACACAAATATAAGGATATTAAAATAACAAAACTAAAAAAAAAAAATACAATACAAATTTGAAATTGAAAGTAAAAGTATGCCTAAATTAACAAAAAAAAGAAAAAAACAGAGAATTATAAAGCTTCTAGATTTGGGTTGGGCTTGGGGTGTAAGACTCTATATATTTTGCTTTTGAATATCTTAAGTCCATCATGAAAGAGGTCGATGCTAGAATCTTTAGCTAAAAATTTAGGAGTCTGCATAACCGAGGTAAAATGGAGTGATGCCCTAAATTAGTTTTGCATACAGTGTGAGTAAGCAAGGGTAAAGGATGTCGTGGTATACGCGACGGCACATTGAATTTAATGTAGTTCAAGAGCTCCATATCATTAACTAAATTATTAAGTATCTTGTATAAGAAATACAAATACAAATACAAATATGTTTATTCGTGAATATAGGTTATACAGATGTTAGGGTTAAATTTATGGTGAGCTCTATATTCGACCCGTTAGGGTATACAAAATGTTCAAAATTTTAAAGTTAACAATATTTTGAAATTTCAATATCGTATGATTAATTATAATTCCAAATGTCACAATGGTAATAAATTTAGCTTTAATAAATATTGTAGTTTCATAAATATATAATGCGGGAAATGTCAAAATTTTTAGATTTTTAAAATGAGGTTTGCAGCTTTCGGTGCTATTAATTTTTGTTATGGCCCGGATACATTTTTTTTGAGCTTTAAATATTTCTTGACGTTTCGTACAATTGCCCCAGAATATGATACCGTAGCGAAGAATAGACGACACATAACCATGATACACAGTAATGAGAACTGTCTGGTGTACACTCCTAGATAAGATATATAGGGCATAGGAGATTTTGTTAAGCTTTTTACAAATTTGTTCTGAATGCGTCCTCCAGCTTAAGTCATTGTCTATATTAATGCCTAAGAATTTTGTTGTGGTTGTCTCTTTAATAGTTTCACCTTTATAATTAATATTTAGGCAGTGGAGTGAGCGTTTGCGCTGTTGGAAAGTCATAAATTGTGTCTTCGCCAGGTTTATTATTAAATTATTTGTTTTAAGCCATTCAATGATAGTAGATAGAGTGTTATTTATTTCGTTTTCATACA
The DNA here is from genome assembly GCA_949699795.1 of Spicauda simplicius. Lineage (NCBI taxonomy): Eukaryota > Metazoa > Arthropoda > Insecta > Lepidoptera > Hesperiidae > Spicauda > Spicauda simplicius. The sequence goes on from OX453066.1 coordinate 18,926,158, forward strand.
TTTCAATGTCTTTGGCAGTAAATACTACAGAGCTATCGTCAGCAAATAACGTCATAGGAAATTTTACACTCTGCGGCAAGTCATTAATATAAATTAAGAACAACAACGGTCCCAATACACTACCTTGAGGTACGCCAAAGTTGGATATACGAGGTTCAGAGGAATAATAAGACCCTGTTTTGGTTATAGGACAAATTCGCGACACTTGTGTGATCTGAGTCCTATTTGCTAGAAACGATTTTATTAATTCTAAGGTGTTTCCTCTTACTCCATACTTATATAGCTTATTTATTAATAGGTCATGTCTAACAAAATCAAAGGCCTTAGTTATATCCATAAAAAGGGCTGTCACTGGTGTCTTTTTATCAACGTTTAAGAATACCCGTATCATAAATTCGTAAATTGCTACGTTAATTGACCTGTTTTTACGAAACCCTTTTTGTTCCGGAGCGAAAATATTGAATTTTTCAAAATATTCGTAGAGCCTGTTATATATAACTTTTTCAATAATTTTCGAAAAAACAGAGATCATTGCAATAGGCCGGTAGCAACTAATATCTTCCTTGTCATCTTTTTTAAATAAAGGCCTAATTATTGAGGTCTTTAGTGCAGTAGGAAACACGCCTTCATTTACACATAGATTAATTATATGACTGAGTATTGGGGCTAGGATAGGTATAAGAAGGTAATGTCATTTAGTTTGCGTCTGTCTGATAGTGTTGAGAGATTAAATATATTAAGTCGATCTTTGTATGGAGCCCGTACATACTGTCCGTGACTGAAGAACTTAGTAAAACAAATGATACCTTACCTTGATAATTACCTTGGTACACTGGAATAGGACGTCGAAGCCGCAAGAATAATGTAGTTTATCATAATACTGGAATGTTAAATCTTTGTGTTCGGGAAATTACGTAATATCTTCTCGTCCACAATTCCTCAGTGCCTGAAGTCGAAATTATTCGAGCCGAAACGTGGTCCTTCACTGCAGGCCTTATTCGGAGGCTCAGGGTCGCTCAGCGTGCTATGGAGAGGTCTATGCTCGGAATTTGCTACGAGAGATGATTCGCAACGATGAAATCCTTAGACGAGCAAAGCTTATCGACATAGCTCTCAAAATCAGCAAGCGGAAGTGGCAATGGGCCGGCCACGTCGCTAGTAGGACCGATAACCGATGGGGAATTAACGTCCTCGAGTGGCGACCACGTTTAGGCAAGGGAGTACAGGACCCCCTCCACCAGGTGGCCCGATGACCTGAAGAACACAGCGGGAAACCGTTGGATTCAGGAGGCACAGGACCGGTTAGAGTAGCGACATTTGGGGGAGCCCTATGTCCAGCAGTGGACCTCAAAGGACTGATAGATGAATGGAAGATTGATGATTCTATTTATGTCTACTGTTTACTGTCGGATTATTATTTTTTTGTTTGCGTTTGTAGGGAGGTGACGGGGGTAGTGACCAGCAGAATAAGAGCTTTCAAACAATTTAATGACGATAATTGTTTCTCCTTCAAGGATGATGGTATATGGTGATTTGATTGAGACGCATGAACTTAAGTAATTTTAAAAAAACACACGCTTTCTACACTCATAGCCCCACAGTAGGATTTTCTCCTGTGTCGTGGGTACCATGGACATACACAAGACGAATACACAAACACCCAGACCCAGAACAGGAATCTAAACACATCATTCAGATACCTGTCTGGCCGGGAATCGAACCCGGGACCCATTGCGCGTCAAACCGGTATGGTAACCGCTGTGCCATGCGGGTCGTCAAACCTACATTTTATTTCATACCTACATTTTAGTTGAAGGCGGGAGATATTGAGACCTCAGCTCAGTGCATTCTTATCCCCTATATTACATCCTTCAACGCTGCTCTTCTAAGATAGAAATACGTGTAGCGGAACAATAACGGCCGTGATACCTTCGGAACCGAAGTACAAATGGTTCTATGACGTTAAATACATAAAAATATGTACCGACATAGATATTATTAGTGCATAATTATTTGACGACCCGCATGGCGCAGCGCAGCGGTTACCATACCGGTCTGACGCGCAATGAGTTCCGAGTTCCCGGCCAGACAGGTATCTGAATGATGAGTTTAGATTCATGTTCTGGAACTGTGTGTTTGTGTATTCGTCTTGTGTGTGTCGATGGTACCCACGACACAGGAGAAAATCGTAGTGTGGGGCTATGTGTGTAGAAAGCGTGTTTTTTTATACTGATCACGTTCTACCAGTTACTTACAATATTTCTACGTCTAGTTACAATAGTTGGGAACCCTTATAATGAGTCAAGTCTCCGCGCCATAAGCGTGAGTCACTTCCGTCGCGGATTCCTGCTGACGTCACGGGGTGCGCCTGCGCAGCGGTATTTTAATCTAACGAATCTTTATAACATTTATTTACGGGAAGAGGAAAACGACGGATCTTAATAAAGACTTTCATAATGAGTTCTTTGTTGACATATTATAGAGTAATGTGTTTTTGTAATCAGTTACAACAAGTATCTTCAATGTAAAAGTTTAAAAATGTCTGTCTAAAAGGAATCAATTGCTTTTTGGTTTTTATATTAATTTAATTTAAAGCTTTTTGGATTTGGATTTTTGGATTTTTTGTCGATACAGTAGTATAAAAGTATTATAATACTTATATTTATAATGTTCTACTTACAAGCTTTCATTTTAATACCCATCTTAACAATAATCTAAAAAAATCGTCCCAGCCCCCTTTTTTCTCAAATCGTAGGCGCCATATTTATAAAATAAATAGCGTCTGCCACTACGACAACCAACTCAATTACAATACTATACCATTTGCTACAATACGTCAAACCGTTTTTGGCGTGTCAGCATCGACAATGGACATAGGTACATACAATCATACATACGTATATGATTGTATGTACCAATGTCCATTTTCAACCGGTGATTTCATACTTCTCCATGGCAATAGAACATACTCGTCATATACAATACTCGTCCATTTCACGATGCTATGACATACACAGCACGAGTTAAAGGCTAAACTGTATTGTTACTCTGCTGTTGTTGGCATTACTTGCTTATTTTATGTTTAGTTTTTTATGTTTATTGTGTATCATTCATCGTGAATAAACACGATTTCATTCTTTCTTTCTTTATTCACGCTCAAACAACATCAGAAGGAGGGTGTCTGATGAAGTCGGTGTAATACATTTCATTCCCGATGATTTCCTATCATAAAAGACCGTAATATTGTTGCAAAAACAAGCACAGCCTCTTCTTTATTTATAAGATTGCAATAGAGCGTTAACGAGCAGAAAGTTTACGTGAACCTACAATTATATATGTGTAACCAACCTCTACGAAGAACGTTTTTCATAAAATTGTTAATCGTTTACGGTAAGTCTCTATTAAGCTTTATTATCTTTCAAAGTAGTAGAACGATTACTTTTCCACCGAGATAGGTATCACAGCCACCGTCCCTGTAGTTCTGGGATCAGAATAGGGCTACGGCGTCCCCTGCCTGTCGTAAGACTGCGACTAAAAGGGGCTTCCGGGGTTGCAGGCGGCTAGAGTGGGAGCTCGAACCGTTCGGTCAGGCGAACCCGGGAAGGACGGCGGTATATGTGGTCGCATACCGTCGTAAAGACTAGACGGGGCAGTGGGCCCAGCCGCCTATCTGGGAGGAGCCCGATGGGGCAACGCGCTCAGAGGATTCGGGTTGCGGTCGGACCGAGTTCCCGGAGTCCTCTTTATAGCGCCGAGGACGGCCACTTTTACGGACGGAGGTTTTAGTGCGGTAAAAATCCCACATAACCCTGCGTCGCTCCGGGCGTCGGGTACCTTTTGAAGGTTTCCCCCTCGAGAACAAAAAAAAAGGTATCACAGCCACAACCATTTCTACTGTCAAGAGTTGTGGTTCGTTGGAAGAGTGTAATTGCCAGCTAACATTCATGTGAGGTGACTATAGAATAGGATAGAATACTCTTTATTGCACACTAGAAACATACAAACATCACAAAAACATACAATACAGATAAGTCGTATGCAATAGGCGATGTTATCGCCTGGCAGCGGTCTCTTCCAGAAAACCTATGCATGGAAAAGTTAAGGAGAACAGGACTAAGGAAGTGTGAGGGAAGTTAGAAAGAGAGTAAATTATATGGGACAGCTAGGAAACATAAAGTACACAATTGAAATCGAAAAATAAGCATTTTAACAAGTACAGCACAAAAAACTATAATTAAACAAAAAGATTATTAGTAATAATAGAAGTGATAGAACAATAAGTGATGACACATGTGCAAATGACCGGGAATGACAAAGAAATTTATGTCTCGGGATAAAATTTCATCACAGATTTTTGAATGAATCAATCAACTCAGCACGGCGTATGGATATAGGCGCTTTAATCCATAAGGAAACAGCAACTGTGGAAATAGAATTTTGAAAGACTATGTTAGTCCTTTAGGAGCCGTCCTTGTAGTTCCGGGATCAGAATAGGGCTACGGCACCCCCTGCCTGTCGTAAGAGGCGACTAAAAGGGGCTCCAAGCGAAGACGGATACACAAACATTAGGACCAGACCAGAAATCTTAATGGATAATTCGGATCTGTCTTGCCAGGGATCGAAATCGGAACCCATTGCCAATCATACAATTCCGATCTACTTCGCCACGGGTTTCGTCAATAAGAATTATATGTAATAGATGTAGTGCGATTAGTACGAGTTCTTTTCTCAAACGTTTTTAACATTACATTACAACGTTACACCGCATGTTTACGTATTCGTTTTCAGGAACCGCAATAAACTCGTACTAAGGTTATAGGACTACAAGGTAACCATTTTAAAAATTAATCCAAATTCAAAGGTAAGACAAATCGATGTACATTAAAATCGATACCCTCTCAAGAATGCTGATTAATCGGAATCGCATCGTTTTTTGTCTACGAGCAACGGTCCGAAGCTTGTGACGCATCTTCGCATTATATATAGAGATTTGGGGCATTGAACTTGGGACAACGACGTTTCCAAGCACTCATTGCTCTCTTTGCGTACGTACTCAATTGGGATGTAAAAAGTATATTTCTTATTTATTTAATCCGTATTTAATACGCTTGCAATGGTCTCTATAAAACTCCTACGCAATAAAAAGAACACACTGATTCACACTTAGTCATCGAGATACGTGTAAGCACACACTCGTACATACAAAGAGGCAAAATTACCCAAACCGCATAATCAAATACGTCCGTTTGCCGAATATGTTTTGTCCAACGTCCGATTGTTCCGTTACTGTTTCCCCTTGGCTACGTTTACCTTCCCAAACCCTACCAATCCGTCCTACCAACCGAGTTGTGCGAAAACAATATTTCTATTCATAATCATCCCCAGGCCAAGCTGTTCCTAGGCTCGTCATAAAACTTCGCTGGAGCTGTAAGGATCACTAAGGATAATAATAAGGACAATAATAAAGATAATAATATAAGAATAAAAATCTGCATCCAAATTACTGTCCATAGGATGAGTTCCCACAATGCTGGCAACATTACCTCGTTGAATAGCAAAGCTAATTCGTTGACTCTATCAAACGTTTGGACAGATGCTTAAAAAATAATTTTGCATTTAATCCCCACGGTCCCATGGTTTCCACGCCAAATGCCAGAAATAAGTTATCTTATTATGTTATCTTACAAGCAGGTATTCTTAGTTAATCTATATACAAAATATACATTATCTATACAAATGTAAATAGAGGGATAATTTGAATATGTTTATTTTGCTCATATGCGTGCGAAATCGAGGTTAAACTCGTGTATGTATGGAAAATAAGTAAGCTCACATATAGGACAATAACCTTGACGGCGTAGGTATTAAGACCACTCGACGCCCTGTTTTCGGTGGTACAGTTCTCTGATATTTGTCTCTGAACCCGTTTCTTAGAATCTATTCAACTAGAAATGATTATGAAAAAAATACCTGGCCGCTAAAACTGATATTAGTGGTTATTTTGTTTTTTCTTTAATAATTTGTTTAGCCCTTTTAAGCAGTTTGTGTCAAAATAGTTACACAAAAGTGTTATAACTTTTGGTATTTTTATTTTGCAGTAATCTATTCACTTGCTTTCATTTAATAAATACCCTTATTGTTATTTATGATAAATAAAAAAAAACGTCGCTCTCCCCATCCCCCCGCATTTGCTCTAATAGCAGCCGCTAAATCTATACTATAATAAATCTGTAAGAGGTCGCTGTCTGTACATGGAATAAATTTAGGTGAAAACCATTTCTAGAGGTCTTTAATACGATATAGAACCCAAAATAATGGTTTTTAGAAATCTTTTCTGTTTGTCTGTTTGTCTGTTTATCTGTTTGTCTGTTTGTCTGTGTGTTTGAAAACGCTAATCTCAGAAACGGCTTATCCAATTTGAATATAATTTTCACGGATGTATTGTGGGAAACTTCACTTAACATTTAGTGTTTATTTTATGTAAATCGGTTTATAAATAAAAAAGTTATGTCAATTTAAAACTACGCAGTATTTATTCTGTGTGCGAGATAAGTAACTGAATAGTTGAATTGGTTGAATCTAAACATGTTATGGTCTGTAAAATGTATTCCTTTGTTATGTATTTTTTATTGGTTATGTGTGTACCTATGTTATTTGATACTATACAAATCTATATCTCTATATCTATATATACTTATATAAAAACGAAAGGATGCTCTCTGACTTATCTATTGAATAAACATCGTAGAGCCTAAACTGCTAAAGATACAAATTAATATGATTTTTACTAGGGGTTCCTTTTATGACGTAGACGTCAGTTAAGAATGAATTTTCTGACCCCCCTCCCCCCCCCAATTTAACCCAAATTGGAGATGTAAGGTTGTATGAAAGTCAGTCAATTTTGAGGCCACCTCAATTTAGTATTTCGCTTTGGTTTTTATGTTAAAACATAGTTTTAAAACGACTTCCAAAAAGGAAGAGGTTATCAATTCGTCTGTATTTTTTTTTATTTTTTTTTTATTTTATATTTGTTACTCGATTTCTCCTCACTGGGTGAACGGATTTGGATGATTTTTTTTATCATTTGAAAGGTAGTGCGCGTCATGGGGTCCCATTTATTTTTAGTTCACTTTTGACAGTGGCATCCTTATGAAAAGCGCATAAGTGTGATATTTGCATTTACGATGTGCGCGATAAATAGATGAATAACTCAATTTCCCGCCAACCGATTTTCATGATTTTTCTTTTATTTGAAAGAATATACTTCAAGGGTACTCTGATGAGTTTGATACGGTTCTGATCATAGGGTCCATTTCTTTGAAGCAAATTAACGAAATTAGCGATACTCGGCCAAACCTAAGCTGTAGGAGTCCAATTGGGTTGAATGTAGAATGAGATTACTAAGCAGATATTTCCTAAAAAAATTGACCTTCAACTCTTCAATCCTGATGATGCAGGGGTACTGCTAGCCTGAACCATAGAAGTAAGTCAATTTGTTTTTATGGATATATAATAAGATTGTTAAACAAATTCATGGGACAAAAATTTGATCCTCAACTCCTCAACCCTGATGATGTAAGGGTATTTCAAGAGCAAACCGTAGGAGTTGGCTATTTGGTACTTACGATTATGTAATAAAAATACCAAGCAAAGATACACGGTACAAATTTTGACCTTCAACTCTTCAACCCTGATGATGCAGGGTTACTTCAAGCCTAAGCCATAGGAGATGGCCACTTGGTGCTTCCGGGTATGTAATATGATTACTAAGCAAAGACACAAAATGAAAATTTCGACCTTCAACTCCTCACCCCTGATGATGCAGGATACTGCTAGCCTAAACTATACGAGATGGGCATTTGGTGCTTTCAGGTATTTAATATAATTACTAAGCAAAGACTCATGGTGAAAATTTTGACCTTTAACTTCTCAACCCTGATGATGCAGGGGTACTTCAAGCCTAAGCCATAGAAATTAGCTATTTAGTGCTTTCAGGTATATAATATAATTACTAAGCAAAGACACATGATGAAAATTTTGACCTTTAACTCCTCAACCCTGATGATGCAGGGGTACTTCAAGCCTAAGCCATAGAAGTTAGCTATTTAGTGCTTTCGGGTATGTAATATAATTACTAAGCAAAGACACATGATGAAAATTTCGATCTTCGACTCCTCAAGCCTGATGATGCAGGGTACTGCAAGCCTAAGCCATAGGAGTTGGCCATTTAATGCTTTCGGATATGTAATATCATTACTAAGGAAAGATACATGATGACAATTTCGACCTTAAGCTCTTCAGCCCTGATGATGCAGGGTACTGCAAGCCCAAGCTATAGAAGTTGGCTCGCAAGTGTTTACGTATAAGTAATAAGAATATTAAGCAAAGACACGGAATATTTTTTTTTGCCTTCAACTCCTCCCTGATGATGCGAGATAGTGCAAGCTTAAATTATAAAAGGTAGTCACATAATGCTTACGGTTGTTTTTAGTATATATTATAAGTTTAATGACAGCTCATTAAACTGAAATGTGATTAATAAACTAAACTTCAATTCATCAGCCCTGATAATCTAAGTACACAACCTACTTAAGCCGTATGAGTTTGGTACTTATTGATTACAATACATTACAACCCGTTCCTGAGAGAACATTATGATGAAAAGTGTCACTTTGAATACCTGAATCCTGAAAATGCAGAAGTATTGTCATGTTATTGTTAAGAGTTGGATTTAGCTGTAGCTTTTTAAACAGGATGGGTTAGGTTAGGTTGGAACATAAAAGAAAACATAAAAAATAAGCGTGCAGGGTGCGGCAGCGCCCTGAGAGCGGGTGCGCCCTGTTCGTATGAATTGTAAAAGTGTTTTGATTATGTCTTCTGCTTTACAAAGAACAATGTGGGATTTAAGCACACAAATAGCCCGATGCACCTCTTAAAAGATCTTATCTTTGGCCACATGAATCAAAATATGAACTTAGAATATATGTCGCTGTTCAGTGATATTCAAATTTACTAATGAATTCTTTGTTATCCAGAAAAGTTAAAATCAATCTTTATATCGATACGTTTTGGTTCAAATGTGGAGGAGTTGATTGAAAAAAAGTATCCCGATATTGTGAATTAGACCACTAAGAATGTAAATTGGTTAAAAAAAGCGGTTTACAATATTAGAATTCGTCTAATTAAAAAAAAAATACATAACAATACGTTCCTATCCACAAATACACACTTTAAATTCGTTTTTTCACTCTGTGTTTGACCAGGTAATCCTTGAGCGGCTAAACCAATTTTAATGTTACTACTTTTTATCATAGAATTCCCACGGTGTCGAGATTTGAGCAGGAAAAACTTTGTGACACGTTGATTTGCACGCGGGCAAAGCCGCGGGTACAGCTAGTTCTAAAATAATATGGATGACACTCTGTAACTGAGCCGATTCCATTATGTCACCGTCAATCCGTTTGTCAATCCGTGCGAAAAATGCACACATAATACATACATACATATCGACGGGCCCCTAGAACAAAATCGTCTATATAAAATTCCCAAATCACAGTATGAAGTTTTGTTTATTGTAATAATTGATTGTAATAGCTATTTAGGAATTTATTTAATAAGTTCCTAATTAGCTATTACAATGATTTTCCATAGATCGTCTTTCTTTTAAGTAATCAATATTTATATGTCCACAAAACTTCTAGGCTTCATACTGTAAATTGGTAATTGGTCATATTCAACTTTGTTCTATGGGCCAGTCGATATGCTCGAAAAATATTACCCTCCGTCTGTCGCAGTTGGGTAAAAAAAAATTTTAAACAAAAAATACAACCGACTTCCATGCCACATAAAAGTAAAAAATAATTTAAATACATTTTCGTTTAGAGCATAAACAGTTCTTAGTACATAGTCCCGAAGTCGGCGCTCACCATATTTCGCTGGATCACGACGAAACTACATGTGTCCTATATGAGCGCTATGAGGTTAAAAAGTAAGGTGACATTTAGGACAATAACCTTGTAGGCTTTGGTATTAGGCCTAAGTATTTAGTCGTCCTGTTTTCGTTGCTACAGTTCTCTGGTATTTGTTACAGATCTCGTTTCTTAGAATCTGTTCATAAATAGGTTTCTTACTAAACTTGCGTTATATATTTTTAAGGAAAATATAGTTCAAAGGCCCAAAGTACATAATTTATTATTAATTATTAAGACCTATACAGATTTATTATTAAAACCTATACAGAAAGCGTTTCTGAAATGTTAAGACCTGACTTCTTTATTAATTGATATTACGATCTTTTTATTTGTTTAAATTCGTATTACATATTAAAAAAAATATGGACCTACTCTTGCAAAAAGGAAACAACGAGTTTTCTTCCTATAATTATTAAAAATGTTGATGATTTTCAATAATATCGTATTTGTATATCGGGTACAACCCATTATTGTCCCACTGCTGGGCACGGGTCTTCTCTCAGAATGAGAGAGTTTAAAAAAAAAAAACTCTCTCTCATATTTGTATACATAAAGCATGTATTGTATTGTATACATAATTTGGTGCAACATTGTTAATCGATTTTATTAAAAATAACCTAAAAATAAGCAGTTCACAAAATTTTGACAAAAATGGCTTTTTCTCAAAACTGTCGTTGTGTGGGTTGATTCTGTTTTGTATAAGTAGGTCCATATACCTATCCTAATTTAAACTGATGTATAACGTAAAAAAATATACGTATAAGCAATACTTTTAATGAAAAAGAAAAACTTATATTATGGATAGTACACAATTTTAAAAAATATTTGACCATTATACGTAACTCTGATGTGATGAGAACCTAGCCTACATTTTAAGTGTACCCATTTTCCTGTTAAATTTATATGCAATCTGACACTATCAGCTGTTTATGTACACGATGACTGTATACAAATTATTTAAGTAAAACTCAACTTGAACAGTTTTTTTTATAAATCAGGTATTCACTTTTTAAGTTTCACCCGTCAGCAGTAATTTAATCTTAGTTTCAATATCTATAAAATATTAGGGTGGTAGAACCAGTGTAGTTCGACCGGGGAAGTACCACCGCCACACCTATTTCTAGCATGAAGCATTTCTTGCGTTTCGATGGAAGGGTGTGGTTGCCGGCACACTTTCACAGGAGGCGACCATCATAGTCCTCACCAGCAGCAACGCATCTGTGATTGACTTCAGATGGAACCCTTGTTCTGTATGAGGATTACAGATATCCATGGGCGGCAATGACCACTTACCTTCAGGCGGACTGCATGCTCGTTTGCTACTTCAGACAGATAAAAAAAATGCTATTTCTTAAGAAAACTTGATATGAATTGATATTGACATGTAGTCTTATTTATTAAGTATATTCGTAGCAACATTACGACTGCATCAGAAGGAGGGTAATGATTTTCGATTGTATGTTTGTAAGTATTTATGACTATTTCTTGGCAGGCATTAGTGCCCAAACGGCTTTACAGATTGTACATAATATAATATGCCACAACATTGGAATGGTCTTAGTTGGCATAGTGACATATATTTTTTTGAATAAATCGCCCGTTGACAGAAAAAGTAGTGGAGAAAAGAATTCAAACACATCTACTCTAACTACGTTTGACACCATATGCAGCACTTTATTATTATTAACTAGTTGACCCGGCGAACTTCGTTCCGCCTAAAAGTCAAAAATCTAAAATTATCAGTGATCTTCCACTTGATTATGCATATATTAAACATACAAACCTTCATTTTGAATCACTCTATCAAATAGAGTGATTCAAAAGGAAGGTTTGTATGTTTAATATATGCATAATCAAGTGCGAATTTTAATGCAGTCTTTTTTTAATAGATAGACTCTATCTGAGATAGAGTCTATCTATTAAAAAAAAACTGCATTAAAATCCGTAGCGTCGTTTTAAAGATCTAAGCATACACAGGGACAGACAGCAAAAAGCGACTTTGTTTAATACTATGTAGTGATAATTTCTATTATTTTTTTTTCATCAAATTCTTTTTATCACAGTTTTAGCAGTCGGATTTATGATTTTTATAATTATTTATTTATTTAAAATTAAATGTGTGCGAATGTCAATAATTACTTAAGTTCCTTATTTTCTTGAGTGTTATTACATAAGTGATACAGCTATATAAGAATCCCGTATTAATCCCGGACATAAGTAAACTCGATAAAGTGGCCGTTAATTGCCTATGTAATAAGCGAGACTAAAAATAAACCGAGATATTTGTCTAGATAGTGTGCGATGGACACGCTTTTGCCCACACGATGACAGGTAGATGTTCAGAATTATTCATTAGTTATTTTATCCAATGACTACTTAATTTTAAGCAAGTCACGAGTAGTGCCTACTTGTGCTATGGCTTCAGTCTCTCAGGGAGATTTAAGTTAAAAATAGCAATTTAAAGCGTTATTTTTTTAAGTTATAATACTTCTATTATACGTTAGGGAAAAATGATGAGAGTAAATTTTTACGATGTGCGCGCCCGTCACGAAAAACCGACACACTGAAGTAAGCAACATACTAGTTTTTTCTATTCTAGTGTCGTTTTTTCCACAAACGTAGAATAAGGTGAAAGATATTTTTTTAAAAAAGATTTTTATCTTGTTTCGCCAAACAACTATAGTTTCTAACACCTGTACATAAGCACACACACACTTTATTTTTATTTTTACAAGATCGAAGCAGAAAACAAGCATGCAGCCTACCTGATTGTAAGTAAACACTGCCACCTACAAATTATAACATTAATTTATAGCAAATAAGTTTGAAATATGTTACTTGACGGTCGCGAGACGTTAGTTCAAAGCGTCGTTTCAAAATTGGAGGCTTTTTCAATAATTGTTACTTGATTTTGTATACCATTATAACGTGAGTTTGTTAATAAAATTTTTTGGCGCTCACCGAATGACGTTTAAATCAAATGTTACGTGACCTTCGGGTTAGGGAACAAATCGAGATAAATTTTATTTCCGTAGTCATTGGCGATAGTTGCTGACAACAGGCGGCGACAATTGACAAAAGTTGGCAACGATCGATGACGACAGACCGGCTGGCTGCGACCGTCGCTGTCGTCAACTGTCGACGCCTATCGTCGACGTCAACGACCGTCCGCTGTGAATAAATACACTCAAAAATCAAAAAATCCTATAACAATAATGGGTTAGTTATACAATGTATGGGATCTAACAGATAAATACATGGTATAAGTATCCAATGTATGGGTTAATAACCTATAGTATCCACTCTTCTCTATGGTAGCCAGCCATATTTTAACAATTTAACAATAAATTCTTATATAATTTTAAATTCCTTAAATATCTACTAGTATATTTAATTCTATATTATATTAAATTTTATAATTATACAAACTTATGGAAAATACATAAATAAATATATACACACTATTGGCATGTAAACTTATACGTACCAATGTTGTATCTATTTTGTCTTTTTCATTTATCACATTAAATATCTACACATTATCCTACTACACATAACAATTATATATACACATTTTTAAAACAGCTTTCTTCTCGTTTATCAACAGTCAAAAATACATTGAACTTGTATAGAATTTAGCTAAGTAATTTCCGAAAATAATTTTAACCCCTATTTTATCCCTTTGGGTGTTGATTTTCCAAAAATGGGGAAAAAGATCATTCATTTCATCTAACCAGAAAGTCGAATTCTGAGTTTTTTTATGTTAGCATCAAAAGCTTGACGGGCTTTTACGCCAGCTTGTACCCCCATTTTTATTCCCTTAACTCACTATAAAAGGAAACATGGTGCTAAATTTTGAGTTTCTAATACAGTAGTTTGGGGTTTGCGTTGATTTGCCAGTAGTTAAGTCAGTTTACCTTTTTATATAGATATTTATAGAATATAAAAAAACAATTCATAGGAAACCCAATATGTAGAGAGAAAAGATGCTCATACAAATATTGGCGTAACCTTTTAACACCCACTGAGCTGTAAACAGTATAGACGGTCTGAATCTTTGTACACACTCATATTATAAGATGCTTGTGACGCTTATGTGAAAGGTTATAAGTTAACTCTCAAAGAAAGTAACACAAAGTAATTGATCATAGTTATACAATAAGGCTCAGGACCGGTCGAAGTGGCGCAGATTAGGGGAGGCCTATGTCCAGCAGTGGACTTTCAAAGGCTGATGGATGGATACAATATATGATCAATTAGCTGAACCCCGCAATTTCGCCCGCGTTAAAATAAATCTATGTATCGACTGTCCCTTGGGAATATTTTTTTTTTCCACAGCAAAAAGTAGCCTATATTGTAATCCAGAGTGTCAGCTAACTCCCTACCATTTTTTTTGAAAATCGCTCCAGCCGTTTAGACGTGAAGAGGTAACAGACATACACACTCACAAACTTTCGCCTTTATAATATTAGTATGAAGAATACTTCATAAATAAAGAAAATATTTTTCATACTTACCTCCTTTCATATTTTTCATGAAAAATATGAAAGGAGGTAAGTATGAAAAATATTTTTTTATCAGATTGAAATAGCACTAGCAATCCACCTGGTGGTTGCCGCCATCTATGGACGACAGTGGTTCCTTCTGAAGTCGATCACAGATGCGTTGCCACTCCCGAGGACTGAGATGGTCGTCTCAAATATCAGTAAGTCGGCAACTGCACCCTTGTATCAAACCACAAGAACCTCTTAACGCTAGAAGCATGTAAGGCCTCCCAGGACTACATTGATTTCCACCTGGTAAAAGGTGAGACAGATAGCTTTGCACACTATAATTTAAATCTCTTAAGCTTTTTTCTTACGGAAGATACGGACATGTACGCAATCTTAGTTTTTGTCGTCATCCATTAGTCATTTCTGGCGTAAAACGCGAAGGTTAAGCGAAACTATAGTGTGTCGAGCGATTCATTGGAAAAGGTACACAATGAGTATTGTCAGTCTCATTTTGGCGCGGACGGGTTCAGTATACTGTAGGGTGAGTATGAGTTTGCGAAAAATGGGATAAGCGAGAGGACTGTCCCAAAAAAGTAAGCGTCGCAGATTATTGTTTTGTTACACGACTTGTACGTGTGTGATTTTTACTTACAAAAGAAGCACCAAACAAACAGCATTCCACCTGACGCTAAGTGCTTACCAAGCGTGAACATCTGTAAGCAACTTCATACAGAAATAAAAATTCTATCTAGAGTCAAACACAGATGCGTTGCACACTCCTGAGGACTAAGATCGACTCATGCATACGTGAGCTGGCAATGCTGGAAACTCTTCCACCAAAACGCAAGAACTGCTTCACACTAGAAATATGTCGGTGTTGAGATATTACCTCCTCGGTCAAACAATTTGTACTCGTTCTGCCTCACAAGTTCAATATCGATAATTAAATGGCATTAATAGTTAATCCACAAATAACCCAATCTTTACCTTTGGGTAGAGTTTTCTTGAGTCTGTTTTCTTGCTAATCGATCACAGATGGGCTGCCTTTACAAACTGTAAGTTGAGCTGAGTTATTCAAATTAGCCAAATAATATGTATTGTTATGGAGAAGAAAATTATATTAAATCTCAGAAACTAGTCTTAAGTTTTTTAAAAATATTTTCTGTCTCACCGGTATCTTGCTTACAGATTCGACGATTTTATTTCCAGTAAAATAGACAAATCGTTTAATTTAGGTTTCAGAACGAAAATTGAAAATAAATCTGTGGCTGACTGTAGATAGGAGTGATAGAAAAGTGATCCTATTTATATCCTACATATTCTACAGAAGTGGCCACCCTAGCAGCAAACGAGCTGCCATCTAATGACGTCACCGCAGCGCGTGTAACCCAGTTTGCGTCGCCCACAGCCTGCGAACTATCATATAATGGCAACTGTAATAGAAATGTCAATACGAACTTATGGGCTTAATTGAAAGACGCCTCTGAATGGAAAGTTTCAGTTTGCAAGTAGAAAGTGATTGTATGGCGGCCAGATATTTGAAGGTCCCTTCGCTGTTTGCCTCCCATGGCATTGTTGTTATACCTCAGAAGATGGTAGAAAGTTGGCGGGTCGGCCAGGGAGATACTACTGACACATCTATTTCTAGTTAGATGCAGTTCGGCGTTACGAAGCAGTCCATCTTCCCTTCCACGATTATTCATGGGCTGCAGTAGCCCCTTAGGATCAGAAGGACGACATACTTTTATCTTTATAATTGAACCTAACGATAAAGCAGATGGGCTACCTGATGGAAAGTAGTCACCGTCGCCTATGGACATTCGCAACACCAGAGAAGTCGCCAATGCATCGCCGGCTTTGAAGGAGAGCTCTTTTCGCACCTTTCTTGAAGAACCCCATGTCATAGCGCTCTGGGAATACCTCAGGAGGAAGCTCATTCCACAACTTGCACGTCCGTGGCAAAAACGAGCGTGCAAACCGAAACGTGGAGGACCGCCACGAGTCCAATTGGTGAGGATGGAACTTCATCCTTCGGCGAGTGGTGTGGTGAAGAAAAGGTGACGAAGGCACCAGGTCAAAAAGTTCCTCGGAACACTCACCGTTGTAAAGCCGGGACAACAGATACTTGAGTCGGAAACCAAATCCTTCCAACGAAACGCAAGAACTGCTTCACGCTAGAAATAGGTGTGGCAATGGTACCTGTCGAACTACACTGGTGCTACCACCTGACATACTATATTACAAAATGAATACATCGCCTTAGGGCATTGGTTATCGATTCTAACTAATCAACCACTGCACGGCAGCTCTTGTGAATCGTAACTTTACAAAGTTTTCAAACTTTTCAAGATGGCAAAACAATTTCGATACGAACGAACAGGCACGAAAACACCGTTTTCTAGCGTATTTATTAGCACTTTGTTGCAGTGCCGGATCAGCCACATAGCAAGAGTAGCAAATGCTACGGACCCCGCGACTAGAAGGGCCCCGCGGCCCAACATCTACCTGCTATTTATATTGTACTATCTCTGCTATACTAAAAATCTTAAACTGAAAGAAGATGTAGAAAGTGTCATCTCTAAATTTTCCCAAATTAAATCCAGAAAAGTTTACTAGTAACAGTTTTATTTTATTTATTACCCTTACTTAGGGCAAATTATGGGCCTCTGGTCATAACTTGCTACAGGCCCCGCACTGGCTTAATCCGGCACTGCTTTGATGTACGCATGTAAGTGCTGGATCATTTTCATCTAAGGCGACCTTAGTCCTCGGGCATAACAATGAATCAGTAATTGACTTCAGAAAGAATCGCTGTTCTATATAAAGTTGTTTATCGATGTGGCATTGTGACAACTTACAATCAGGTGGCCTGCATGCTCGTTTACTACTTTAATTTTGTGAGCACGACAGAGAGTTGGATGGGTAGCTGGGATGGGATGGTACATGGGACGAAAAGACGAGTAATAAATAAATTGAAAGCATTCATTCATAGACTAGTAATCCCTTCATCTCTCCACCTATCCCGTCGACATTTAATATTTTATTGTACACAATACTCACTTAACACTTTACCTTATTAACAATACTTCATATGAAACCAACGAAGTGATTTTACTACAGTTTATATTAGGAATTTCGTAAATGTTTATTGCATCGTTTCTTCGCATTTTTATATTAAGTGCAGGGATAGCTTAATGGTTTAAACTCACCATTATAATCGGAATGTCCGAAGTTTGAGTCCCAGGCCTTTATCTCTCATTTTTATATTATTTCTGCGATGGCTCTCACCTTTGCGGACTAAATATTATCACTGCTTTAGAGCGAATGAAAACATCAAGAAACTTGAGCCTAAGAGATCTTTGCCCAACATTGAAGTGCCCTGAAGGAAGAGCTGTGGCCGAAAGGAGTTGTGTTCCGGAAGTTTCGAGGAAGGAGAGGACCCCCTGAGTCAACAGCCCCGCGTCTCACGTCGTCGCAAATCCATGATTTAGTTATAAGCATATATTAATATATGTTATATATATAGTAATATATAAGGTATTTATGATATGGACTTCTGTATTCAATTATACTCATGTATCTTTGTTTATATTGTCTGAAATAAATGATTAAATAAAAAATAAAAATTGGGACAATAATGGGTTGACGACTAACCTTGACGACTTTAGGATTCAATATTAATTAATGAACTGCACAAACAACTGTACCTTCATACATAGCTTTAAAACTACACGTTTTCGTATCATCTCGTTAGATCAATTCGCTAGCTAGATACCCACGTAACGTATAGTTATACCTATTTATATTCTAGTACGTAAGAGATTTTATTGGCATCACGTAACATAGGAAAATGACCTACGCTCCGGTTCATTGCTCTTTGGCTAGGTAACTATCTTCAGGTAACATATAAAGACTTTTGGCTTCGACGTCACGGAATGTTTTTATTGGTTTTACCTTTCTGAATTTTATCATCTTTTTACATAGGTACCTTTAATAGGGAGAGGTCTGAGGAAGATGACAAGATTCATCAAGTAGGTAATGAAACGCAAGGTTTCGTTGTGAATGCCAGTTTGCCTCGTAAGACGAACGTCTTACTATCCACAAGTAGCAACCCATTTATGGTCAGCATTAAGTAGTAAATTGAGTTGGTTAACCATATCCATGAGCTGTAAGATTGAAGTAGCAAACGAGCATGCAGTCCACCTGATGGTAAGTGGTCACTGTTGCCCATGGATACGCATCTTCATATAGAACAGGGTTTTCATCTGAAGTGTTTCACAAATGCGTTGTTACCGCGGGCTGGGATGATCGCCTCAGCGATCATCTCAACCCTCGGGAGATAGCTCCTTATTTGAGTATAAAACTCGGCAACGGGTGAGCCGGCAACCACACCCTTCCACCGAAACGCAAGGACTGCTTCAAGCTACCTACTATCAGATGGACACTTGTTTGTTGCTACTCTAATAAATGCAACTTTACAAAAAAAAGGTTTTATTTTAACATAAGGATGAAGAAAATTAAAACAATCGAGCAAACAAACAAAAAAGGTAAAAGTAAAAATAATAGGCAGAACACAAAATAGAGTAAAAACGTTTAAAGTTTGAAATATTGTCGTTATTTATCATTATTGTCGAGCCAACAAAAAGACGACTAATAACATTGCGTTGAAGTACTAGTTGAGAGACCGAACTGATGATAGGTTTCATGAATGGCGAATCGGAACGCATATGACATGTACAATTATATTTAGCCATTTACCGACGCACGACGGCTTTTTTTTTATTTTTCCCTTTAATATCAATCAACAATGTAACACTTTCTAAATTCCGGTTTGTATTACAATTAATATGACATCCAATATTGTAAATGTATTTTATTTATCTGACTGAAGTAGCAAACGAACATGCAGTTCACCTGATGATAAGTGGCCACTGCCGCCCATGGACATTTGTTATCAACTTCATACAGAATAGGGGTTCCATCTGAAGTCAATTACAGATGCGTTGCTACTCCCGAGGACTATGATGGTCACCTCACGTGAAAGTGTATTGTTATGTATTGTTCACATTCACATAAAATAGAGTAAAGACGTAAAATTGAAGTTGTAGGCTAATGTTACTTTTTATTAAATTGACAACGTCATACATATTATGTCGTGGTGTATGTGGTCACTCGTAAAAAAATACAGACGAATTCAGAACCTTCTCCTTTTTGGAAGTTGTTTTAAAAGTAGCCAATTTAAGTCAACAATTTCAATCATACGTTTTTACTTCATAAACCAAAACAAAGGTTTGATTTAATATATTTTTACAAGTCTAAACTAGTTGTTTTGGCGGACTTCTGACTGTTTTAAATGACTCAAGTCAGTTAATGTGACGTGTGACAAGGACGAGGCAGGTCAAAACGATAACATTTGTGACGTCCTGTAGATACGTACCTATGACCATTTAGAGAGGATGCTAAAGTTAATTAAGATAATATATTTACACGTATGGTAGGTAATATAATAGTTAAACATGTGTTATACACAAAAACCTTCCTCTTGAATCCATCCATCCATCCATCAGCCCTTTGAGGTCCACTGCTGTACCTACATAGCCCTCCCCTAAATGACGCCACTCTAACCGGTCCTGTGCCTTCTGAATCCAACGGTTTCCCGCTGTCTTCTTCTTCTTCCTCTTGAATCACTATCTATTGATAACTGCATTAAAATCCATAGAGTAATTGTAAAGATCTAAACATAGAGACAGACAGCGAAAAGCGACACTGTTTTATTCTATGTAATGATTTAATGGAGATAAATTCTGTCACAAGTGAAAATTAATTTGAGAAAAAAAACGCAAAAATCTATTGAAATAGGAATAAAATCCCGTCAATCAACACTTTTTTCGTTTGAAACACGATAGCTTGCGTAAAAAATAATTAATTTAATCAGTTTTTTTTGTATATATTGAGATTGAAAATGGTTATCTTATTTAGTGTCGTTTAATAGTTATTAAAGAAAAAATAAAATTTACAAAAATTTAATCGTGCACGTTTGGATTTTCCATTTTTTTTAAATCTGTTGTCTAATTTCAAGGCGGTAGAACCACTGTAGTTTGACCGAGGAAGTACCACTGCCACAACTATTTCTAGCGTGAAGCATTTCTTGCGATAGAAGGGTGTGGTTGCCGACACACTTTCACATGGTCCTCGGGAGTAGCAACGGATCTGTGATTGACTTCAGATGGAACCAATGTTCAGTATGAAGTTGATTACAGATGTCCATGGCAGTTACCACTTACCATCAGGTGGACTGTATGCTCGTTTGCTACTTCAGTCAAATAAAAAAAATACAATGCTGTTAAATGAGACATCGCCCTGCCCTTGTCACTACTCACTAAACACCAAGATGGCGGCCTCTAAGACAGTTGTTTAATTCTGAAGCCGGTAAAATATTATTATTTATATTTGTTTCGTGGCTATAACAACAAGCGATGTACAAAAATAAATTTGAGCTTATTTTTATGCTAACAGGTGGTGATAAGACTGACACCAATAACTATGTATTGTTTAATTAGTTTTATATTGTCGGAGCCGGCGGTCCTCCGGCATGTAGGCGTGGGGCGAAGGCTTCGCGGAACGGAGGTGGCATATTCATTCTTTATTATATTTATAGATAGTTTTGTGTTCAAACGATGATAATAAACGATATTAAAAATGAATGTTTCATTTCATTTGCATGCCACATTATAAATGGCTAATTGTGTGATACGAAATATTTAATTTAAGATCCTAATGTAAACCGCAATTATGGCAAATAAATCATTCATTCATTCATTCATTCATTCATTCATTCATTCATTCATTCATTCATTCATTCATTCATTCATTATTATTGTATTATTTCACAACAAACGTTGTAAACATGAGTAAATAATACGGAGCACGTACGGTTATTGTCTTTTACTTCATTGCATAATTAAATCTTATAAAAACGAAAAGTGATGACAGATACGATGAGATAGATAGAGTACGTTACACGTTTACGCATAAACTACCGATTCTAGATCCCGGTCTAAATCAACATATAGAATTATAGATAGGTACTCTTTACCGTCGAATCCCTGGCAAAGTAAACAAATCCGCGTGTATAAATAAAAACATAGGTAAATATGCTAGGCCCATAAAATATAGTCTTTAAATGAGCGTATCTTAAAAAATAATGCAGTAGTTTCCAAGTTATTATGCCTTGTACTGGTAGTAGTTTAAATATATATGCAGTTTGCATATACGCTTAAGCTTAAATTGCGACATGATAGTTATTTTACGAACGGTGATTAGACGCAATTAGTAACATACGTACATTTTTTCTGTTCAGGGGCGCATCATACAAACTGTTTTTGCAAATCAAATAAATAAAACATCAATAACGTAATAGTAGTCGTCTTTTAATATCTCGAGGAAAGTTAGAATTGCAGTTTTCTACGATAGTATAAAGTTGTAAAAAATGTTAATAGGGTAATTTAAAAGTGTATTCCTAAGCGTATATCGAGTGTGAAAGCGAAACGATCCAATTACGGTTGACAGGCCAGAGCGGCGGAAGAAAGCACTAATAAATTGTAAATCACAGAATTTCCGCGTTAGTCACGAAATGAATAAATGCCGTATCCATTGTCGAAAGAATTTCGCGCATCCGTGAGCGGTGTCGTTGACCTGATCACTGTGCGAAATTGGCTGGTGAGCACTGCGCACACTGTCCGCTGACTGTGTACCGCGAGGCAGGAAACGGCTACATATCGTGTTAGTTGCAACTCCATAGCTGGGTTATATCGCACGTACTTTGCATCACCTGTGGTAAAGCAGCAATGGATGACGTGAACTTAGTTCGCGTGTCGGAAGTATATAGCTCGGTATGGTTCGGTCGAGGTCCGTCTCCGACGCAAGGTCGCGCCGCCCGACGCCCACTCCTATAAATATACGCAGACATGCAAAAATGTGGTACATAAACACTATAAACACACTATGAATGTGTGCCTCTGAATAACCGAGTTTAGGTCGACTTCGTGCACCTTATTTTTATCCACAATCAAAATCGTTGACATTAACTAAAATAAAACGTCTGGTCGAGTACATGGGTACGTAGATCAGTGGGCAGTACATACGAGTGTTTGAATTGAATTGTTCTGTACGCTAGATTAAAACGAATTTTGCCGCGCTATGACCTAAAATTGAAGCAAAAGATAACGTTTTAATTTTTTTGTTAGGAGTCATTAGAGTTCTTGTAAGCTGTCGCTAACGCTGATACAACGCCTGTGCCATATACCAAAATACAGAATTTGTACCTGATAAAACTTGTACCTGAGAACCAATGTCTATGTTTAACTTAGAGATAAGGTAGGCGTGCCACGCGACGGTAAACACACCGTCGTGTTCTCAAATTTGCAACATTAAAGAAGTCCTCTTGACCTTATTTTCGGTCTTTTTCGGTTTTTTGCTCTCGTAGAATATATAGCTACTAGCTTAATACCGCGTCTCCGTACGCTATAATCACGTCTAATACGGTTATGACTATCCCATGTCATAATCAAGATCATTAACTATTTGTGTGTCTTTCAGTGAAATCTATAGTTTTCGTTTATATTTCGTTTAAAAGAGTAACAAACACACATACACACATCCTCATAAAGTTTCGTATTTATAATATTAAATGGGATACAATTTAAGCACAGCGATCATCGCCTCTGCTCCTAGCCACAAGCCCCTAAAGTATGGAAACCCACATGAAATACCTATAGCCAAATAGTAATTCATCTCATATGGGCATAACCCGTTGTGGTTCTATTCTACCCAAAGAAACTTCTGGGTGAGAATAAAGAAAGTCTGGGACGGGTTCCACCCCCGGTAAGTTCTGTGGTCGATCTCAGGTCGTCTGTATCTATCTAGGGTTGATTACAGGTGTCTGCAGGTAGATGCTATAGGTGAACTTTTATAATCAGAAGTGGAAAATGAGAATGCAGTTCACATGATGGAAAGTGGTCACGGACGCAAATCTGTAAGCAATTTCATATAACACAGGGCTTCTATTTGAAGTCAATCATAAGTGCGTTACTGCTCTCGGGGACTAAGGCGGTCGCATCATATAAAAATGTGCCGGCAACCACACCTTTCCATCAAAAGAAAATCTGCACGCTAGAAAAGAGTGTGGCGGTGGTACCTCCCCGGTTGAACTACACTGGTTCTACCACCTGGTTTGGTTTTTTATAGTTTAGTAAGTAGCCACCGATGTCCATGGATCAGTCAATCACAGATGTATTGTGAGTAACAATACTACTCTGAGGACTAAGCTACAACGCCTCGAATAATCTGTCTTCCTTATCTTGCCCTTGAAGTCAAATTAATAGCTGTTATTAGACAGCAATATGTCGTGCCACCGAAATTTAGCCCCAAGACGTTTTACCTCCTTCAAATTGCTTTTTTTATCTGACTGAAGTAGCAGGTGAGCATGCAGTCCACCTGATAGAAAGTGGCCACTGCCGCCCATTGACGTCTGTAATCAACTACATACAGAACATGGGTTCCATTTAAAGTCGATCACAGATGCGTTGCTACTCCCGAGGACTATGATGGTCGCCTCATGTGAAAGTGTGCCGGCAACCACACCCTTCTATCGAAACGCAAAAAATGCTTCACGCTAGAAATAGGTGTGGCTGTGGTACTTCCCCGGTCGAACTACACTGGTTCTACCACCTTGTGTTTTTTATAAGACTGAAGTAGTAAACGGGCTTGCTCCACCTTGTGCTGAGTGCTTATTGCTCAATAACCAATTCTACCTTAGTTTGCACTCCTTTTAGAACAAACACTATCCTTAGAATGCAGGCAGATAATTAAAGTTAGGCATTTACTCCGTACGCACGGGTTCTCTTTTACTGAACTGTAAGGCAAGATATTGGAGCTAACTTTCATTACCATGTAACAAAAACATGATTGTAATTATATAAAAAAATAAAAAAATGGATATAAATAAGAAAAAGACAAACCCGCTGAGTTTCTTGCCGGATCTTCTCAGTTGAGGTCGTATTCCGATCCGGTGGTAGTGTAAGAAAAAAAATGTACTGACAATTTGTAAGTGCCCCCGTAGGCCTATACAAAATAAAGACAAAAAAAAATGACAACTTATACGATCGTATACTTCCTACCTTCAAGTATAACCAGTATTTTAGTAATTTAAATGGTTTCCGGTTGCAAATTTATTTGTTGAGTCTCGTTAAAATTAAAGCGACGCACATTTCCTGTAACAACTATTTTGTTAGATTAATTAGGCATTGTGTTTAGAACTAATTTGATGCTCAACAATTGTCCTCAATACATTTATTATACCTAGGGACCAAGTTTCAGTTCAATTAATTCATATACAGCTATAGATCGATTGTACTAAAATACAAAGTTGTAGATCGCAAGGTCGATGGCCGCAAGAAGTTCTAGGAAGATCCGCGGACTGCGAAGAGAGGGTCGCGATCCACGGTTTGCCGGCCGCTGGTGTTTTGTTTTTTAGATATAGTATAAAGCACTTTTTTGAAGTGAAACTTCTTTATCGGGGTTGTTGAAGTGAAACTTCTTTATCGGGGTTGGAAAAAAATTTAGTGTAACATTTTTTCGTTACGCGCCATCTTTTTCTGTTACGCGCCATCTTTTTCTTATCCCTACCACGCGTGATATTAGATAGATTATTATAGATTAGATTATTAGATAAAGTTTAATAAAAGCCTTTTATTAAACTTTATCTAATTTAACTTTATTTAACCAATTTCTGTAAAGTTGCATATAGTAAATTATTTTTTGAAAAATAACGTCATAAAGAAGTATCCCTTCTTACGAGTGTACGCTAGTACACGCACACATTTTTTTTAATACTCAATCAGATCCTGATCATGCTTATTGTTAGATAACTTGACTTTAGGGTTACGTACTTAAAGCGTAATACTGGAACGATATTACTAACCCTTCGTTTGCAAATCGTTTGTCACAGGGCTCTGCCTTTGAGCCGTAATATTGTACAGACACATTATGCTTAAGGTGGGAACATATAAAGGTAAATACAATATTTTTTTTTTATAATTTAACCTAACGATAAGGCAGACGGGCTACCTGATGGAAAGTAGTCACCGTCGTATGGACATTCGCAACACCAGAGGAGTCGCCAATGCATCGCCGGCTGTGAAGGAGAGCTCTTATACCATTATATTAGACCAGCGCTGGCTGAAAATAATCAACCAGCATAATGCTGAGAAGGGTCCGTTTTGTGATGTAAACCACTCACGTATTTTATGTTAATTGGTACTATATTATTATTGTGTCTTTAAACTGCATGAGTGTGTACGCATTACGAATAAACGATTTCTTTCTTCTTTGTTAAAATTATAAAAAAAGTTAACAATAAAGTGATTCCAAAGTGTCACTAATTCAAATATCGGGTTTTCTTGTATAGAAAAGAATCCGATAAACGTCGGCTTAGGTATACAATGAACCGTAATAGGTAAATACTTTGAAAATATGTGCAGTGATCGCTATCACTAGTACTCGCTGGTAACACCTATTGAAATTGGAAATTGAAACTCTGTCTCTCAATCGTGGGTTCAAAAATGATGTGCGTGATATGTGCGTACATAATTTATATTTTCATAAATCATGTAGGGTCATGTCATCCCTGGATGATGTGATGACAAAGAAAAACTAAAAGAAAAAAAGTTCATCATATATTCAACTGCAGGCACTGAAAAAACTAACACTAAAAGATAATTTTGTGAATAGAAATATATGTAAAAAAAAAAACAAAAAAATCTAGTTATCGACGAGAAAAACCACATGTGTTACAATTACAATCCAGAAATACAGTCGTCACCCCAAACAAAGACAGCATTAATTAGCAAAATACTTAGTGGATAATTGCCAAGTGGAACACACGAGAATGTGACAGTTGCATGTTGCTATGTACACTGTTTAGAGGCATCCATTAATTATGTAAAGATTTTTTCGATTTATCGATTTACCTCCCCCCTTTGTAAATAATAAATATAGTAGTACAATTTGTCCCATTCTTCAATCTCACATCATTTTATTCAAAACTAGTTGACCCGGCAAACTTCTTTCCGTAAAAGTCAAAAATCTAAAATTATCGGCATTTCTTTACTATATTATACATAAAAAAAACTTCCTTTTGAATCACTTTATCTACTAAAAAAAACTGCATTAAAATCCGTAGCATAGTTTAAAAGATCTAATCAGGCACTTTGTTTTATACTATGATGATGTGATTAGGGTACAATTTTGATAACTTTATTTACACTAGTTTTCACTCAAATTGCTACTATACTTATTTTTAATACTAGTTTTCTTTAGTTTTTTTATTAATTATATGTATACTAGTCTCTCTCGGTTTCTTGCAGACAAACGTGATATGAAGCCAATACTCTCCCGTGCCATTGGATGAAATGGATCCAGACTTCCCCCCCTCTAAAGTTCTTACGTAATTAATAGATGTCCCGTTAAGTTGTACTTTTTTTCAATATATTAAATAAATAGCACATGAGTATGCACCGCTTATAGACATCTATAATCAACCGCAGTTATGATCAGAATTCTTCTTGAGCGCAACCACAGATGCATTGCAACCCTAGGAACATTCCCATTGGAACGAATCATATAAATTAGTCTCCCTTATCACAATATTTAAAAGAGAACATAATACCCTACACGGCTATTATTAGGCAGAAACACTGCAAAGAGTTCTACCGTCTTAAAATGTATTTACCCATTATGTTCTGTCATAAATAAATAGTTAATAGTTTGAAACTCAGCCACGCGATCTGGTGGTCTGAATTTAGAATGTCATTTCTCGCAGTTTAAAAATTGCGAAATTATATAATGTTATGTTACTTAACGGTGAATTAACTCATAGACACGGAAAAAAAGTCAAATTCTAACACCTCACATTTCTAAAGTACCTACCTGCGCCTAACTTTTTTTTATCTGACTGAAGTAGCAAACAAGCCTGCAGTCAACCTGATGGTAAGTGGTTCATACAGAACATGGGTTCCATCTGAAGTCAATCAATGATGTTCGCCTCATGTACAAGTGTGCCGGCAACCACACCCTTCTATCGAAACGCAAGAAATGCTTCACGCTAGAAATAGGTGTGTCGGTGGTACTTCCCCGGTCGAACTACGCTAGTTCTACCACCTTGAACCACGGTAGGTAATAAGTTACGTTAAGTATGAGATTAAAAAAAAACTAATACGAAATTAATAAGTAGTTGAAAATAATAAAATTGTGTGTTCAATTAGCAGCTCTTCAAAGCGTGCGTTTGTAGGACGTAATATTTGTCCGTCCTTTCGAGTACAAAACATGACTTTTTTAATTCGCTAACTTTGAGGTTATCCCTTTGTCCTCACTGTGTACGTACTTGTAACTCGAATTGAAGATTAGATTCGAAGGTGGCGACGCAAGTTGTAATATCTCACTTGCACTGTGTTGACGAAAAAGTCGTTTGAATTAACTTTGACCATGGAAAAGACCTTAGCGATTTTATAATGAACACAATGATGTATATGCGAAAAACATTTACGTGAGTAATTTACTTGCTAATTTAGCTGTCTGAATAATGAAACTAAAGTTTAGACGTAGACTTCCCTGTAGTTCCGCGATTAGAATAGCGCTATGGTATCCCCTGACTGTCGTAAGAGGCGTCTATGTACGTTAGTAGCTACTAAGCATTAAATAACTCTCCCTCTTACAATCTTTGGGCACTTTCTTAAACTTGGGTTAATATATCGAAAGTCATTAGCGCACCCAGTTTACAAATCGGGACACAGAAGACCTTAAACTGTTGTTATACGGCAGAAATTATTATGATCAGGTATTTTTAAATAGATTCTTTAAATTAAACAAATTAAAAAAATCGTCGTCACGCTTTTTTCTCTATTTTCAGGCGCCATTTTTTTGTTTTTGCTTCTCACTGCAAACTGATGCAATTCCAATGATATGTCATGTTACAAATCGTCAAGTCGTTTGGGCTGTAGCGCTCGCCAAAGAAATGAACAGACAAACTGTTCTTCACTGCGGGGCATCTCCTTCTGCTTTACAAGGCACAAGTGAGACCCTACATGGAGTACTGCTCGAATCTCTGGGCAGGGGCGTTCCAATACCAACTTAACCCTCTTGACTCCGTGCAAAAACCCGTGATCCGAATCGTCGACGACCCAAGGGTCACCGATCGGTTAGAACTCCTGAGTCTATGAAGGCCATAGGCTCCCTCTGTGTGTTCTACCGGCTTTACAATGATGAGTTTTCTGAGGAACTCTTTGACCTGGTGCCTACGTCTCCTCTACCGCGGTCCTCCTCGGTTCGGTTTTGCACACTCGCTTTTGTCACGGACGTGCAAGATGTGAAATGAGCTTCCTCCTGAGGTATTCTCGGAGCGTTATGACATGGGGCTCTTCAAAAAAGGTACGAAAAGAGCTCTCGTTCAAAGCCAGCGATGCAATGGCGACTCCTCTGTTGCAAATGTCCATAGGCGACGGTGATTACTTTCCATCAAGTACCCCGTCAGCCTTATTGCCAGGTTTAAGTATAAAAAAAAACATAAATACGCGGGTAAAAATTAATATAAAATTATATCTGCGATCGATGGGCCATGACACAGCGACCGTGACCGTTGTATCGCGGGTCACTGATTATAAATAAACGATTATGTCGCGAATGAGCAGAAAGTTCAACGCGATTATGTGCAAATATGATTTTATAAATCATAGGTAAGCTAATTCTCAAAAAAGTAATCCACCTTTATCCCCTATAAAATCCCCTTTATCCTTTATCCCTACTCAAGGGGTAAAAACAGGACTCTACCTATTAGCAAGACTCCGCTGTCGGTCTGACTGTCTGTCACCAGGCTGTATTTTTTTATCTGACTAAAGTAGCAAACGAGCATGCAGTCCACCTGATGTTAAGTGGTCACTGCTGCCATCTGTAATCAACTTCATACAGAAAATGGAAGTACTGAAGTCATTCACAGATGCGTTGCTACTCCAGAGGACTAAGATGGTCGCCTCATATAAAAGTGTGCCGGCAACCACAACCTTCCATCGAAACGCATAAACTGCTTCACATCTGTAAGTAACTTCATATAAAACAAGTAATTTGTCTGAAGTCGATCACAAATGCATTTCTACTACTGAGGACTAAGATGGTCGTCTCATAATTAGGTCAGCAGGCAACCACACCCCTCCAACGAAACGTAAGAACTGCTTCAAGCTGGAAATAGGTGTGGCGGTGGTACCTACTTGACCGGACTACATTGGTTTTACCAGCTGGTACCACCCAAGTGGCCTTTGTGTCCTATACGGGATTAGAGCCTAAAGCAGCGTTTCCCAAATGGTGGATTGCGACCCGGCATTGAAATAAAGTAGTCACAACACTTTTTGTATACAATCAACCATACTCGTAAATGAACTAATGATGTGTGTATTTTGTGTCAATGCCCGCTGTCGCTCCGATTTAATTATGAAAAAATACTAAGGTAATATTATTGAAAAAAGTAAAGATTTTGTTACTTTAATAACGTTCACTAACGGGTTAACAAACTTTTGGAAACATAATAGTTATCGGGCCACGGCATTAAAAAAAAACACGCTTTCTACGCTCTCAGCACTACACTAGGATTTTCTCCTGTGTCGTGTGCACCATGGGCACACACAAGACAAATATACAAACACCCAGAACATGAACTTAAACTCATCATTCAGATAATCTGGCCGGTAATCGAACCCGGGACCCATTGCGCGTCAGACCGGTATGGTCCACTCCGCCACGCGGGTCGTCAATATAGCGTTATAAAGTTTAGGAAGCGCTGGCTTAATGTATTAATTTATCCAAATCTGACCAGTTGTGCCTGTCAGTCTCTAGCACTGGTCTAAAACCAGTGCCAGAGACTAACGCATTCAATCAAAACAAACTTCCGCTTTATAGTATTAGTATAGATAAGGTAATTAATCTTTCTGCAAGTTTCGCGAATGATAAAAAGTTAACTGATAATCACTAAGATAAATATTATTGTCGTTCATGGAATATATTTCTTTTACGAATATCGATTTTTCTTCATAATTTTTCTCTTATATCATAAGGAGAGCGGAAAATGCAGGCCAGGCACCTCAAACTGCTGCGATGTCTTTATTTGAGAAAAGTGTGATTATTATTAGACATTACAATTGTCTTTAGAGACACAACGCAACTCTGATTGATAGTACCTGTTTTAACTGACGAATTGTAACTTGTCACACATACGAAATAAAGACATTTAATTTTAAACATATAGTTTTCAACCGGACAGGCACCAACGCCGTCCGTCCCTGTAGTTCCGAGATCAGAATAGGGCTACGGTATGCCTGTCGCAAGAGGCGACAAAAAGGGGCTTCCGGGGTTACGGGAATCTAGAGTGGCAGCTCCAACCAGACGGAGCGGTGGGCCCAGCTGCTCACATGAGAGGAGCCCGATGGGGCAACGCATCAGAGGATAGTCCTATAGAGGTTGCATTCCTTTGGAGATCCCGGAGTCTTCTTTTTAGCGCTAAGGACGGCTCACGGGGGGTTTTAGTGCGGTAAAAATCCCACATAACCCTGCGTCGCTCCCTCGGCGTCGGATATCTTTTGAAGGTTTCCCCCTCGAGAACAAAAAAGGCACCAACGCCAAACCTATTTCTAACGTGAAGCAGTTCTTTTGCGAGGTGGAAGGGATCCATACCCTTACTGCCAGCTCACTTTCATGAAGCGACCTAAGTCCTCGTGAGTAACAATATATCTGTGATTGATTTTAGATAGAAGCCGTGATCTATATGAAGTTTCTTACACATATTTATTGGCAGCAGTAATCATATCGTAAAGTGCATGAATTTAACGTTTTCAATTTATAAGTATCTTACTTTAAAGATCGTTTTTAAAAAATCAATATATCAGTTGATTATTACGATAATACTTTTTATAGCGTCGCAAGCAAGAATATTTGCGTTGGTGTTCTGGTTTGGCCACTTCCGTGGAGTAACGTTCGCCACACTGGCGGTAACACTCAGAGGGTTCCGGCTTAGAATTTTAGCCAGACATCAACGACTGCAATTAAATTCTTAGTATATTCTTGCGGTGTATTTTCGGTGAAGGAAAACATCGTTAGGAAACCTACACACTTGAGAGTAGGTACTTTAAAAAAAGTTCCCTGAGGTGTGTGAAGTCCGCCAATTCCCACTTGGTCAGCGCAGTAGACTACGGCCTAAGACTCTTTCATTCTGAGAGAAGACCCGTATCCAGCAGTGGGACAATAATGGCTTGACGAGGATATTCTTGCGGCTCCGCCCGTTTCCATCACGATAATGAGTATCCCATGTGTTAATCTAGGTCATAAGCTATCTGTGTGACAAATTTCAGCGAAATCCGACCGATACCTACTTTTAGCGTTAAAGAATTACAAACACACCCACTCACCACAGTACAATTATGGAACAGTATGGAAACTAAATCTAGTTGATAAAATAATTACCTACACTCTATTGAAACGATAGGGTATTTAGGTATTATTTTTTTAACAATAGTGTTTTTTAATTTTTATTTTATCATCTGCTGTCCTGTAGTCATCAATCAACCGAATTGAAATATCTACGTAGTTTACAAATAATTTATGTAGATCATCTCACGGCCTCGGTTAATCCCCGCATGGCGATAATTATTAGTATAGTTTTAAATACGGAAAACAGTTGATATATTATACAATAATTCATACTATATTGATAAAATTTGTTTTGACGGGAGCGTATACGAGCCATGGCATTACGGGGCAATTTCAAAAAAATCGCGAAACAAATAGCAACGTAACCACTCGTTTTGACGCACTCGCTACTGAAAAACTGCGAAATCCCCTTAGAGGCCTCGTCAATGCATATGTTTGTGTGAGTGTGCCCTTTTCGAACGTTTGTAGGCAGTTTCTATACTGTTCCCCATATTTCTACTGTGCCTTCACCAACTTTCGCATTTATCAGCATTTATATACTAGATTTTAACCGCGCCTTCGCTCGCGGTGAAGCCTAGTTTTAATTTTTTTGAAAAAACAATCCTGTTTGCGGATTTTTTGTGGTTAAAGATCACTTATTCTCAAAATAATTGAGGAAGGTGTTTTTTTAATAATTATATATTTTAAAATAATATATACTTTGATAAAAATTATCCATGTTTTTTCTAAAACAGCTAAGAAATATGTAGTTTTGGCGTGAAAAAAGCGTAACAATCAAAGTTACATTCATAATTATAATATTAGTAACATATAAGATTAAGGATATACAATAAGATTAAGGATCTCTCTGTATAGCTGTATTTTTGTACACCTTATTTAGTAAATGAATTTTATTATCAATGCATGTAAATTGTGAATTTACACACCTTTACTCTATTTAGATATTACTGTGTTCTCCTTGTGTGTCTTTCAATTAGAGTTCGCAAGTCAATTTGATAAAGGGAAATAGATAATAAAACAACAACATATTTTTATAACAAACATATTTTATTATATGTAAAATAAATAGCAAAAATACATTTCAATTAAAAATATCATGAAATCAAATGTCATCTTATCAAATTAATGAAATTGAAGCGTATTAACATAAATGAACTTGGTATGAAAATACTAGATATATTGATTATATATCTACTATTTTCGTACCATGTTCAGTTTTATCTTTCATTACATTTTATTATGAAATCTAATATATAAAATTCTCGCGTCACAGTTTTTGTTGCCATACTCCTCCGAAATGGCTTGACCGATTTTAACCAAATTTTATATGCTTATTCAGTAGGTCTGAGAATCGGCCAACATCTATTTTTCATACCCCTTAAGGGTTGTCCACCCTTAACATTTTTTTTTATTTTTTATATGGCAAAACAACGTTTATCGGGAGAGCTAGTTATTTTATAATAATTTAATTACACTTCAGTTTTAATTCCTAAGAAGTTGATTTATTTATTCATAAGTAACAAAAAAACTATTAATATCCTAAATTTATAAGGGCTCCAAATAACATTTACTTTTTTTTATTTTATCAGAAGATGGTCGCCTCATGTGAAAGTGTGCCGGCAACCACACCCTTCTATTGAAACGCAAGAAATGCTTCACGCTAGAAATAGGTGTGGCGGTGGTACTTCCCCGGTCGAACTACACTGCTTCTACCATCTTGTATTTTTGCCACTATAACAAATGCTAAAAACAGAAAAGACCGGTTCCCATACAAAAAAGTATTTCTTTGTCGTTTTTTTACAGATGATGATGAATGGTAGTTACAGAACCCTTCATATGCGTCTGAATCACACTTTGCCGGCCTTTTAGTAATCTTGTCTGTTCTGCGCTATCTTAAACAAGAGAAAACCTGATTAGACATAAATAAAATATGCAAAAAACATATGTATCTACTAATCGGTACATGAAATGAAAATATATTTGAAATTTAAGAGTTTTCATCCGATTGAGGTGGTAAGCGAGCATGCAATCCACTTCATAGTAAGTGGTTGGGGTACAACCCATTACTGTCCCACTGCTTGGTACGGGTCTCCTCTCAGAATGAGCGAGTTTTAGGCCATAGTCCATCGCGCTGGCCACGTGCGAATTGGTGTCAGTGGTTTAATACCAAAAAATGCTCCAAGTAAGAAATTGTTGAATAGTACCTAATAATCGAATCATACTCGTACAAATATTAAAAAAAATATAAGTTAGCACATTACAGCCCTTTCCTTCAGTGTCCATCAGCGGCAGCGAACGTTGACTGTAAGTTCTTTTGCTTCTTCTATATTGTTAAATAACATACTCGTATGTGACCGTTAGATTATTAATTGGAGATGCTTTATCGTACAGCTAACCTATCTCATGGTAAATTCAGTCCAAAAATGGTAACAACGGCGCCAAAACACTTACCATAGGCCTCGATAAAAGTGATGATTTCACCGTCGACCGCTAATTGGCCACTAATTGGGCCAGCATGGAGCGTGCAGTATCTCCATCCGCTCCCATTCACCCCATTCTCAGGCACCCTTTCGAACAAAAGAGGTTATGGTGGCTATAGAAGTAAGCAATACTTTGAGCAAAACGTTTGTAGTTGATTTACTTCGGGAATTATATGTATTGGCAATGTTTTGAAATTATTAACATCTAAAATTGAGTCAAGAAATGTAAGACCAATATTTGAACTTTTTTTTTTAAAGTCTGTTTAAATTGCATATTTTCATTGCCAATTTGCTTCTGATCTTAATATTAAAAGTCCTAACAATTAAACGTTACTTTCACACCATTTGTTAGAACATTGAGAAATATAACTGAAATACCTACATGAGGATGAATAGATATACTTTTATCAATCGGATTGAAAAACACAATTAAAAATTTATCAAAAAACTTTTTTGCTGTCGCAGTTAGGTAGGTACACATTTCCTGTTTTGGGCATTAAAGCCATCACCTAGTAGCACTACTATTAAGTTATTTCCTAGTTATAATTACCTTTTACCACTATTACCTTTTGAATTTTTCCATAAGATTCCGTTGGTGGCGGTGTCTTCGATATAATGCATTAACCCTGTTGTCATAAAAAAGGTGTGTATTTATTTATATAATCTTATATTTTTATCCGACTTCCAAAAAGGAGGAGGTTGTCAATTCGTCTGTATTTTTTTTATTATATCAGTTCCATCAACGAGTCAGATGTAGGAGGAGAAACAGACAACTATTTCTAATTAGACTAACTACGTAATGCTATTTTTAACCGACTTCCAAAAAGGAGGAGGTTATTTATAATTATGCATATTATTAATTAGTCTACATTATTTTTCTAATGTTCTTTATACGGGTCTACGGATAGCGGTTAGATACCTAACTGAAAATCATCAAGACCCAGTCCAGAGTAATCAGGTAACAAATATGGAAAAAATACAGACGAATTGAGAACCTCCTCCTTTTAGGAAGTCGGTTAAAAATAGACACTCCAATTAATTTATTCGTTACATACGAATAAATTACTTGGAGTGTCTGTTTTATATAATGTAAAGTTTATAGGAACATAACAGAATGTTCATAAGCCAGAGGGTTCAACCATCTGTGGTGTCTGGGAAGGTGGAAAGGCCAACTCTCAAATTTAAAAGTGATTAGGTAATACTCGTAAATCATTATTACGTCTACATATTTATGTTTATATAAGCCCTTGTCAGAAAATCCGATATTTTCTCTAGCAACTAACAATAACATTAGTCAATAGTACACATTTTATTAACTATGATTTTTAACATAAGTATGAGATAGTTAGGTACCAATTATGATTAAATAAGAGGATCTCTTATGATACTATAACTTGCCGATACTTTAAGTCAGTGTTTTTCAATCTTAATAGCACGACGCCCACTGAAAACATTTCAACTACTCTTAGCAAGTGTATTATAATATTCAGGGAACCTGCTTTTAACTTACTTTTATCAAAACCTGCAAAAGAATATTATTGATTTTATAATTAAGTATCATTTAAATAAATACTTAAGTACCTTACATTTATTAAAGATAGAAGTAGAAAACGAGCATGCAGTTCACGTGATGGTAAGTGTTCACTGCTATAAACATTTGACGACCCGCGCGGCGGTGCGTTACCGTACCGGTCTAACATGCAGTGGGTCCCCGGTTCGATTCCCGGCCAGACAGGTATCTAAATGATGAGTTTAGATTCTTTTCTGGGTCTGGGAGTTCGTGAATTCGTCTTTGTTCCATGGCACCCACGACACAGGAGAAAATCCTAGTGTGGGACTATGAGTATAAAAGCGTCTATAAGCAACTTCATGCAGAATAAGGGTTCTAACGAAAGTCAATCACAAATGCGTTGCTACTAAGGACTAAGGTCGGCTTATATAAAATATTCCGACTAGTGAGGTAGGTACACTAGTGAGCTGACGTTTTGTAAAGATTAATCTTGACGGCTGAACTAATTTCAGATGAACATTCATGCAAACACAGATCTGAAATTAAGTCTCTTTTACAAACTACATTTAGGTACGCGTCTGTGAAACAAATATCTACATATTACATATTACGTAAACATAAACACAAATATCTACAATTATTTACATACAAAAATATTGGCACAGCACCAAACGAGACACAATCTATCACTAAGGACTATACAATGATGATTGGTCGTGCGTCTCCAGTGCCGAACATTAGGGGCCAACCAAAAATTACGTCACACGTTAAGGGGGAGGAGGGGGGGTGATAAAGTGTGACATGGTGACATTAGTTGTGACAAAAAATCATAAAATTAGTGCGTAATTTATAAATGGCCCCTTAGCGTAACTAATATAAAACTAATCCTTACCCTTGAGTCAGCTGTAATCCATATTTAACAATTGGCGACCAACCTCTGGAAATAGCTGATTCCGCAACCGTCCCTCCCTCTGGCGAAGATATAGAACTAGAACTCTCCCTTGCAGCCGTTCGACAAGTGTTCTTCTTCAGAACTCCTGGCTTGTCACAAAGATGACGCTGTAAAAGCCTACAGAGCCAACAGTAAGCACATTTAAAAAGGTCTTCACTATGTTGCTGTAGACATACCGTTTGGCTGTAGGTATTTTATTTTTTATTTTAGCTGACTTAAGTAGCAAACGAACATGCAGTCCACCTGATGATAAGTGGCCCATAATCAACTTCATACAGAACATGGTTCCATCTGAAGTCAATCACAGATGCACTCCCGAGTACTAAGATGGTCGCCTCATGTGAAAGTGTGCCGGCAACCACACTCTATACCTGTACCCTGTAGGTACATAGGTACGTACTGTACCTACAGGGTACTGTAGGTACATGGGTATTTACATTAGAAGTCTAAGTTAGTCACTCATTTGGTCTTATGATGTTTGCAGTTGCTGAATTCAAATTAACAAACAATTTTAGACATAATATGATAACTTGAATTGAATGACTTTGAAACATGGTACTGGATAATTTAATGATGATCCTAAACCTTGTCGTTCTGCCTTTTTTTACGATATTTATATTGAACAGTGTTAAATATAAAAACAAATTGAAAAGAAGAGCAACATATTGATAATGTTGAGTAGAAGTAGTTCGTTCGAACTGTCCTTACAAAGGGCAGCGCTATCGTAGGACGAGCAAGGTCGGGGGTGAACGCTCGACGCTTTTCAGGTAAATACGTTTTATTAGCAACGTGTGGATGTCGACACACTGTCTCTGTCTTATGCTATGGTCAACTCGTTATCTCGGCTGTGACAGCACATCACAGGTCTCTGAACATCCACGGCAGAGTTGCCTATGCTGCCCTCAATGGCATAGTTGCAGTACTGCATTGCAAATACAAATTGCTATTCACGTCAACCCATTATTGTCCCACTGCTGGGCACGGGTCTTCTCTCAGAATGAGAGAGTTTAGGCCATAGTCCACCGCGCTGGCCAAGGACGAATTGGTGGACTTCACACACCTTTGAGAACTTTTTTTTTTAGGAACTCTCGGATGTGTAGGTTTCCTCACGATGTTTTCCTTCACCGAAAAGCAGTGATAATTAATTTATAATACGCACATAAATCAGTGGTGCGTGCCTGTGTTTGAACCTCGGACCTCCCGATCGAGAGAGCAAGTTTCAACCATTAGGCTATCACTGCTATTGCTATTACAATTTTGTTATTAAGAAAATACAAATATCACATTAGGTGCTATATATTCTTATCGTCGAAATATATGTATATCGTGCGATATATCCAATAACAAATTAACTTTTTTTCATTTCTATTTCATTAAAACGAGGATCAACCCATTTTTATCACATACGAGTATCCTTGAAGACCGTTGTTCTCCGAAAACGTGATGTCATGTCGCTTTATTAAGTTTATTCAATGGATGGTATTCGCTATCAACCCATTCCTGGCCCACTGCTGTTCATCTGCTTGACTCAGAATAAGAAGGATTTAGTCCTAAGTCCTATGTCCTACCCAAATACAGATTTGATCATATTTTTTCAAGAGTTTGATTGGTTTCCGGTTCTTCATTTATCATACTTCATACTAATATTATAAAGGCGAAAGTTTGTGAGTGTGTATGTTTGTTACTTCTTCACGTCTAAACCGCTGGAGCGATTTTCACAAAATTTTGTAGGGAGTTAGACACTCTGGATTAACATATAGGCTTTTATTGTGGGAGAATATCTTATCCCGATACATCGATAGTTGTAACGCGGGCGAAGCTGCGGGGTTCAACTAGTATGTGTTAATTTTGTTTGACCTCTACGTAAATTCAAGGTATGACTGGGATTCAAGTCACACATAGATCTAGAGGCTTCAATTTATACCGCTAAAACCTGTGAAGAAAAATATTAGACAAAAAAATCTACAATAAGATTAGATAAAATATTGAGCACAATTTAATTGAAAAAATAGTTAATATTCAAATTCCGGTACGCGTGCTAATTCGCAAATATTTTTGAATCTGAAAATAATAAATATACATTAAATATTCAATTACAAATATAAGAAACAGCTTTGTAGTTTTTTACAAGTAATATAATGAAACTAGTCAGTGTTACAAATTTTTCGTTGCTTAGATCGATAATAATAGGTGCTACTCAAAAACGCAAATTACAAGAGAGGTATAATTATTAAACAATGTTCAATGTTTTTATATTTTAATGAATGAACTTAAAATAATAAAAATATATTAAAAGGCCATTAACCACGTAGTTAAAGCACTAAATCTTTAACTCTAAGCCTTCTTTTTGATAAAACTGTACTTTAAGTTTAAATTAATGAGTTTTGAATTGAGCGATTATTCATTCAAAGCAGCGATTTTTCAGCAATTTTAATACAATCTTGATGAACAAACATTCAGATGGCATCTGATTCAATCTTACAACCTATGTAAAGTGTACATTTTTTTAATACCTATTCACACGTACCACAACCACACTCTCTAGCCAGTTAGCCACGCTTCGAGAACTAAGCGTGCGAGTATAAATTTATAAAAAATACATTTTTTTTAACTGACTGAAGTAGCAAACGACCATGCAGTCCACCTGATCGTAAGTGGTCCATGGACATCTGTTGAGGTTCTCTCGAACACGCACGAGTGGGGACGCGCGGGCGGAGGAGTAACGCTACGTCATCGACAGCAGCGGCGGTGCGCGCCGACACTCACCATCGCGACCTCCGACGGTTACGGACCATTCCGCTTAATTTCCATAATTGTTTGACCGGGATATCCAAGTGTAATTTTGATGGTGATTAAACCAGCCTATGTTATACAAATACAGTCCACTTATTTTAGTTCCCACCAGACCAGCTTTTACAACATCTGTAATCAACGTCATACAGAACATGGGTTCCATCTGAAGTCAATCACAGATGCGTTGCTACTCTCGAGGACTATTATGGTCGCCTCACGTGAAAGTGTGCCGGCAACCACACCCTTCTATCGAAACGCAAGAAATGCTTCATGATAGAAATAGGCGTGTGGTAGCATAACTTTAATGTGATAACAATGTGACGATGCTGATTGCAACTTCAAAGCAATTGAACGACCCGTTCATGAGAAGCTGGTTACTCTATCGGAAAAGACTTCAGTTTGACACTTATTTGAATACAGTTGGCTACGTACTCGTGGCGTGAAGCGGATTTTGAGTTTTGGTGGAAAGGTGGTTGCTGTCTCACTTATATATGAGAAGACCATCTTAATCCTTAAGAGTAGGGACGCATTTGTGGACTTCCGTTAGGCCGCTTGTGTTAAATGAAATTGTTTACAGATACAAGTGTTGACGACTCGCGTGGCGCAGCGGTTACCATACCGGTCTGACACGCAATGGGTCCCGGGTTTAATTCCCGGCCTGACAGGTATCTGAATGAGTTCAGATTCATGTTTATGGGTCTGGGTGTTTATGTATTCGTCTTGTGTCCATGGTACCCACGATGCAGGAGAAAATCCTGGTGTAGGGCTATGAGAGTAGAAAGCGTGTAGGACTGCAACTGATTCGGCACTTCATTTCATGTAAATTTCTTCATAAAAAAATTCTATAACGAAACAACACGAAGTATCTTGTCGCTGGTAACGTACGTACGTATCGACAGTTTCCTATACATTCTGTTGTATACATGTGATACGTATGAATAGGCCTTAACTTCTTTAGTGTTTATAAAGGCATATCAACTAAATGCATGAAGAATATTATAAGACAAAGGTTAATTAAGGGAATGCACTGCAATGCTTTGTAGAAAGCCTATTACAATATTATTCTCATACAAAAACATATGGAATGGATTTTTAAAAACAAATATAAAGATAAAATAAGAAACCAAAGAAATAAAATTTATGTTTTATCTATTGCTAGGAAGAAATCAGTGTGGCGGTAATGACTCCGAACCACATAAAGTTCTTGATATGAAGAAGACTTTTGATTAGTCTCTTGTCACCATTTAGGTAGATACCTATGCTTAAAAAAAATACTAAAAAAAATTGTTGACAAAAAATTACTCAACACTAATTATTGTTTTAAATGTAAATACGGTTAGGAAAAAATACACTAAGGTATTTACATATCTTGTATCTACTTTTATTTGATTTATTATTTATAAATATTGTTGTATAATTCATAAATAAATGTTATTTAACATGTAAATTAAAAATTAAATATGGCACAAGTTAGCAAAGTTATTTTAGAATGGTCAATTCTTATATTTATTTTGATATTTATAATAAACTAGGTTGTACACGCGGCTTCGTCCGTTTCGGTCACGTCTACCATCCGGTAGTATTTGCGTCAAGAAGGAACAAACACACATACATAATCACAAATTTTCGCATTTCGCAATAAGATAAGACGCACTACATAGTATAAAACAAACTCGCTTCTCGCTGTCTGTCCACTTGTATGCTTAGATCTTCAGAACTACGCTACGGATTTAATGTTTTTTAATAGATAGAATGATTCAAAAGGAAGGTTTTTATGTATAATACAAGTATAACAAAGTAGAGGAACACTGATAAAATTTTAGATTTTTGACTTTTAGGCAGAACGAAGTTCGGCGGGTTAACTAGTGTATAATAAATAATTGAATTAAGTTGCTTGTGATGAATTATGTCTTATAGCCGCCGTAAATTTTATTATCAATAAATACTACTAACGCAGATTAATTACTAGTTTCCTCTGCGGTGGTCCGACGGACCGCAGCGTTCAATGATTAATCTATTTATGACTATTAAGTTTACAAATTCTGTAATTAATACTGAGCCTACTAAGTGTCAAAGATTCCTTCGACCACGTGTAAAGGCAAAATTAATTTAACGCCATTAATTTAACTACCTATTACATCATTGATTAATTAGGTGTCATTTGTCAATTGCGGAAAATGCCAAAAACACGTTTTAACAGAGTTAGGTCTACTTTTAATTTATCAAAAAGGAACAACATGTTACATAAAGCTAATTTAATTATACAGATAAAAAAGCGGCTGTTCAATTATTTAGGCTTTTGTTGAGCTGTTAGAAAAACAATTTTCAGGTGTCTTATATAATTACGTCATCATTTAACGGATTTATAGGTACATGGAAATATTTATGACATATAGGAAATATTGGAAAATTGAAAAATTGGAAAAAAATAAATTGATAATATTTGGAAAAGACCTTATTCTATTTAAGGTGGAATTTAAAAAAAAACGTGTAATGTTTATTACTATTACTACGGAAGATTTTTTTACCCATAGATAAATTACAAAATAAATACTTAACAGTATTTATATAATAAAAAGATTATATACGACACATTCTTTATATTTTATACCCGTTTTTGTCATCATAAAGATAAAATCATATTATATAAGCACTATTACTTTTGACACTGACAATTAAAATGTATTTCGTTTGCAAATGCCATTCATTAATACCGCAGTCATAAATAAGTAATCATCCACAAGTCAGCTTAGCAACAGGGACTAGCTATAAAATCTATAACGATGACCTTTGTTCACGGCAAGACTTGAGGAAGGTCAGCGAGCAGACTGGGGTCCCTCCGCCCTCCCCACGGAGGGTGAACGAGGAATTTTATATAATATCTAACCTCGAAACGCCCTCAAAAACAAGTTTGAGAATCCGTACAGCCGAACGCCATTTTATTTCCACTTTTTGTAGAGGTCATTACACGTTACGCACGTACCCGGCCGGATTATTGGGCTTTTTGTGATTAGCAATTAATATTAGCTGTTGCTAAGTTTGTTTAAACATTTGTTGCTTGATCTGTAAAACTTGATATAGAACTTTATGTAATTGTGTAAGTCTACGGAACTATTATATATATATATCGTCAACTCATTATTGTCCCACGGCTCGGCACAGGTCTTCTCTCGGAATGAGAGTTTTAGGCCACAGTCCACCGCGCTGGCCAAGTGCGAATTGGTGGACAAACCACTACGGAACTATTAGGTGATTGCATTTATTAATCTTCTAGTGGAGCGCCTGGTGGTTTTCACCTCGGATTAGAGTTATAGTGAATGAATTAATATGATCGATGTGGGATATTATTTTTTAAACTATAAATAGTAATGTTTACCCATAAATTTTTTCTGCTATTTTTTTTCACATGTATCTTTGAAAAATGTTCCAATATGACTACTCGGTAAGATTTAACATATAAATAAAAAAAAACTGTTTAAAGGGAAAATATATGGTCAAACATAATTTTTTATATTTTTTTTAAACAATAAAATAATGGTGTGCACTAAAAATGGGTAAACATTGCAATTTGTAGTATAAAAAACAATATCCCACATCAATCACATTATTTCATTCACTATAACTCTAATCCGAGGTTTTACGATTTTGAATGCTCCAGGCACTCCACTATTCTAAAAATGTAAACGTGGTGTGAAACTGCTTACATTTTAATTCGAAAAAGTTAATCGAGCCGATCTATCTTAACATTTTTTTGGAGTAACATGGTGTATTGGCACGCAATCCATCTGTTGTTAAGTGGTCACGACCGCCCATCGATATCTCTTAGAAACTCCATCTAAAAGGGGGGTTTTATCTGAAACCAATCCGATGTGCATTAACAGACGACTGAGACAGTTGTCATATATGGGCGGTGTAAATCTGCTGTATAGAAATTACAATGAATAAAAGCACTCTTCGTGATTTGAAACCAGGTGCACCATCACATCACTTTTAGCTAACAGCAGTGTTAAGTGCTGTGGTGTTGTTTTTTTTCTATCTGACTGAAGTAGCAAACGAGCAGGCAGTCCTCCTGGTGGTAAGTGGTCACTGGCGCTCATGGACATCTATAATCAACTTCATACAGAACA
Source organism: Spicauda simplicius (assembly GCA_949699795.1). NCBI lineage: Eukaryota > Metazoa > Arthropoda > Insecta > Lepidoptera > Hesperiidae > Spicauda > Spicauda simplicius. The sequence goes on from OX453066.1 coordinate 18,970,010, forward strand.
TGGGTTCTATTTGAAGTCAATCACAGATGCGTTGCTACTCCCAGGACTATGATCCTTCCATCGAAACGCAAGAAATGCTACAAGGTAGATAGGTGTGGCGGTGGTACTTCCCGGTCGAACTACACTGGTTCTACCACCTTTAAAAGTGGTTTGATGTGCATGGTATGGGAGAGACACGAGCGTCTACCTGGGCATAATTTCATATATCCCTGAGCGGCAAAGGCAACTTGCAATCAGGTAGACTGTATGTTTGTTTGCTACGTTTCATTACATAGTATAAAGAAGTCGCTTTCCGCTGTCTGTCCCTATGTATACTTACATCTTTAAAACTACGCTACGGATTTTAATGCAGTTTTTTTAATAGATAAAGTGATTTAAGAGGGAGGTTTCTATGTATAAATACATGCATAATATAGTGGAGAAACTGATAATTTAATTTTTTTGACTTTTAGGCGGAACGAAGTTCGCCGGGTCAACTAGTAATATAAACAAGCACGTTCAAAAACGTGGTCAAGCAGAGATATGTGGGCTTCTAAGTGCACCCAGAGAGGAAACATCTCATTGTGATCAAGCTCCGGTTAGACTTTTATCCTATTAGGGGACAATTAAAGATGCGTGTGACACCCATATTTGTACTTATTGGTATTTTTCATTATGATTGTCTAATTAAGTCGTAAACGTTAAATATTATAATCGAGTACTGTCTGCAACTGACAAAAATATATAACAAATTTTCTTAAGTTAAGTACTTATAATCATACATTACTATCATATTTCAACTAGTTTTTAATATGTTGAGTTAAATATTTTTTTAAATACTTCGTTTTTATTGTATAATAAGGTATTAATGACCTAGAATATACCTGCCTAATTATTGGCAAAACAGGATAAATTAAACGACATATATCGTCAATCCATTATTGTCCCACTGCTGGGCCCGGGTCTTCTCTCGGAATGAGAGTTTAAGGTCATTGTATACCGCGCTGTCCAAGTGCAAATTGGTGGAAAATCAAAAGACCTCGATACTTGAAATATGAATTATTTTATTTGATATATTGATTTAAGCGAAAAGTAAACAACAAACAATACAGCAAAACATATACAACAAACAAACAATATCCAAACCGCGGCAGTGAATAACAGATATTTTTTTAACATAACATTAAATTCACGTGCAAAAATTTTCTAGTGAGCGTCTCACGCAAAACATTACTACCTAGTCGTGTGTAACATCACCCATTTCCCTGTCCGCACTTTCCACATTCCAAGGCGTTGTCCACTGTACCCTGATCTCCCCTCACCGTGTACTTATCAAACGGGCACTCCAGCCCTCGTTTTTTGGTGTATCTTTTCAGACATTATTTTATTATATCCCTGACGGCCGCTTGGCGGAGCGGTTACCATACCGGTCTGACGCGCAATGGGTTCCGAGTTCGATCCCGGCTAGACAGGTATCTGAATGATGAGTTTAGATTCATGTTCTGGGTCTGGGTGTTTGTGTATTCGTCATGTGTGTGTCGGTGGTACCCACGACACAGGACAAAATCCTAGTGTCGAATGAGTATGAGCATGAGTGGCTATGAGTGTAGAAAGCGTGCTTGTTTTATTATATCCCTTTAATGTCAATTACTATTAAAACCATACATCTTTATAAAGACAAGTTTATATAGTCCACCAATTCGCACTTGGCTAGCGCGGTGGCATATGGCCTATAACTCTCTCATTCTGGGAGAAGACCTGTGCCCAGCAGTGGAACAATAATGGGTTGACGAGAGAGAAGCTTATAAGTAAATAAGTACTATAGGTAAACAGTTAAAATTTGTAATTAGTCCATATTATATTTGTAAGTTTTTCTTGTTGATGACATTGAAATAAAATTATTCATTAACATTTCAACAAAAAACTGAAAATGACAAGTACAGAAAGGCATACCGTTCCGTAGATGGCTACGATGTGGATTCCTTTGATGAGTTTTGCGTTGGAGGAAGAATGATGTAGCTTAAATTAGAACACATTAAACTGACAAAACAAACAAACAGCCAATTAAAGTACACATCCACATCATTTATGATATTAAAAATGGATAACATTAAGGAAAATTTTGTGAAAGTAAGAAAAGTTTGTTATTAATACGTTTTCGCCGCCCGATCAACGATAATTTGAACAATATACCATTTTGACAGTGGACGCGATTCAACCTGTTTTCCAAAGATAGGCAAATTTAAATTTAAATACATGTAATTAAAAGATAATTGTAGGGTGTATGGTAGGTCCTACTGACTCCGATATGGTCTAGTGGTGGTTAAATAAAACTACTGGTTCTTCAGAAGGCTGAGGCTTGAATGGAACCAGTAGTTTTATTTAACCACCACTAGACCATATCGGAGTCAGTAGGACCTACCATACACCCTACAGTGGTGACCCCGTTCTGGAACACCGAGGAAGCTCTGCAACAATCCAGCGAGGAAGCTCTGCAACAATCCAGCGAGGAAGCTCTGCAGCAATCCAGCGAGGAAGCACTGAAGAATTTTGAAGATCAATCCCTGCAAGTAATCAGTGTAACCTATTGCCGACACTATGGAGGAAGCCTTAAAGAAAAAAGAAGCGTTGCCGACAGCGTTACCTAAAGAACACGAAGTCGCCGGTATTTCTCTGTCGTTGAGAATCCCGCCGTTTTGGAGAGATAAACCTAGACTATGGTTTGTCAGTTTTGAAGCAGCCACGGACGGTTTGAAGAAAAGCCAAGCACAACTAGCTCAGATGGTCATCGCGCAACTTGAGAAGCAAGATATCGAACAGATCGCCGACTTGTTGTACAATCCGCCGAAAACCGATCAATACAACGTGTTGAAGAATCGTCTTATTACTGCCTTTGAAGAATCAGATAGTCGCCAGCTTCAGAAACTGCTGTCAGAAATAGAACTAGGAGACCAGAAACCATCACAACTTCTACGCAGAATGCGTACATTGGCAAGAGATAAAGTCCCAGATTCGACTCTTCGATTGATGTGGACAAGCCACTTACCCCCGCACGTCCGTTCAGTCCTGGTAGTGAGCGAAACATTTAGCACGCAGACGAAACTCGATGAGCTCGCACTTCTAGCAGACCAGATGATGGAGAACAGCAACTGCTCACAAGTATCGATGGTTCAAGGCACTTCACCCAAGACCAACGATACCCAGTTTCTTGTCGAAGAAATTAGGCGGTTATCGTTAGAAGTTGCCGCGCTGAAAGCATCGCAGGAAACCACGTTTAATCAGTACAACACGCAAAATCACCATCACAGAAGACCACCCTATCGTCGCAGCCGTTCTACAAGTCGAAGTCGTTCAAGCTCAAGAAATTCTCTTTACTGCTACTACCATCGTCGTTTCGGTCATGAAGCAAGAAAATGCACATCTCCATGCTCATTCAAAACTGAAAACATGAAGACGAAGTCGGAAAACTAACTTCCACGCTCGATGCGACGGGATCTGGCGTCACGGAAAAATCCTACCGTCTATTTGTGACCGATAAGCGAAGCAACCTCAATTTTTTAATCGACACTGGAGCGAACATCTCAGTTATTCCGCCGCAACAGAAGATAAAGCCACTGGAATTCAAACTCTATGCCGCAAACAATACAGAAATTCCAACATACGGAGAGAAGACAATGGAACTCGATTTAAATCTACGTCGACCATTCAAATGGAAGTTTATCATTGCGAAAGTCAGTAAACCTATAATCGGTGCTGATTTTCTAACGCATCACCAACTAGTTGTCGACATAAAGAATCGCAAGATCATCGATGGGAAGACCAATCTGTCGTGTAACTCGTTCGTGCAAGCAACAAACCTTCCTACTATAAGAAGTATAGACGTCGAACAGCCATATCATAAGCTACTAGCTGAATTTCCCGGAATAACAAGATTAACTTCAATGAAGCTCACACCGAAGCACAACGTGGAACACTTCATTGAAACAACCGGCCCACCACTTCATTGTCGCGCACGTCCAATCGCACCACACCGCTACGAACAAGTCCGAAGGGAATTCGAGAACATGATAGAACAAGGATTATGCCGCCCAAGCAAAAGCCCTTGGTCATCACCACTTCACGTCGTACCCAAGAAGAATGGCGAACTACGAGTTTGTGGAGACTACAGAAGACTCAACTCTGTTACAACTCCTGACCGCTACCCAATACCGCGAGTCAAGGACTTCACTCATCATCTGTCGGACAAGAAGATATTCTCCACAATCGATCTCAACAGAGCCTACCAACAAATTAAAGTACGCGATGAAGACATAGACAAGACTGCAATAATCACACCTATGGGATTATTTGAATTTCCACGAATGACACCTGGATTAAAGAACGCCGGTCAAACCTTCCAAAGATTCATACACGAAGTACTTCAAGGACTCGATTTCGTATTCGCATTCATCGACGATCTTCTAGTTGCAAGCCCAGATGAAGAAACTCATAAGAAGCATCTACGTATTATTCTATATCGACTAGAAGAAAATGGAATCACTATCAACCCGTCAAAATGCATATTTGGACAACAAGAAGTTCAATTTCTTGGTTTCGCCGTTAGTAAGGAGGGAATCAAACCGCCTGCAGAAAAAGTCCGAGCAATTGTCGATTACGCCAAACCACAAACAATTGAAGAACTCAGAAGATTTCTTGGAATGTTAAATTTCTATAGAGAACACATTCCGAATGCATCCGAAATACAAGCACCGCTTCACGCCTACCTTCATAATACAAAGAAAAGAGATAGAACTATAATCGAATGGAACGATGACGCCACGAAGGCATTCGAAGCTTGTAAAGTCGCGATTCAAAATGCAGCTTTACTTGCTCACCCATCACATGAAGCAACACTTGCTATCTTCAGCGACGCATCTGATAACTCAGCGGGAGCCGTACTTCAACAACACATTAATGGAAAATGGCAACCACTTGGCTATTTTTCGAAGAAATTCTCCGATGCACAACGCAACTACAGTACATTCGACCGAGAGCTACTTGCTATCTACATGGCTATTAAGCACTTCAGAAAAACTTTCGAGGGAAGAAACCTGATAGTTTTCACCGACCACAAGCCATTGACTTATGTACTTCAGAAGAAACCTTCAACATCGGAAACGCCACGTCGTGCAAGACAACTAATTTTTATCAGTGAATTCACCACTGATATTCGTCACGTCAGTGGGAAAGACAACTTAGTCGCCGACGCACTCAGTCGCACACGGATCGACAGTTTATCATGTCCAACGACAATCGACTATTGCAAGATAGCAGAAGCGCAAGACAGAGATAGAGATACGATCAAGCAACTATCGAACCAAAATAACTTATCTATCAAGCAAGTTATTTTACCGATGTCACATCTACCTATCTACTGTGAAGCTTCAACATCTACTATGCGTCCATACCTACCTGAAGAATGTCGTCGTGAAGCATTCAACGCTCTTCACAACATTAGTCACCCAGGCGTCAGAACAACAAAGAAGCTCATTACAGAAAGATTCTTTTGGCCTTCAATGCAACTTGATGTCGGAAACTGGACGAAGCAATGTCTACAATGTCAAACATGCAAAGTACAAAGACATACATCAAGCAGCCCATCTTCATTTCCACCATCGGATCGATTCGAACATCTACACATCGATATCGTCGGACCACTACCTACTTCACCTCAAGGATATCGATACCTCGTTACGATGATCGACAGAACAACGAGATGGCCTGAAGCAATACCTACAGATGACACTTCAGCAGAATCTGTTTCGAGAATTGTCTACGAAAATTGGATTACTCGATTCGGTTCACCAAAGATAATTACAACCGATCAAGGAAGAAACTTCGAAAGCAATCTCTTCAAAAAATTACTTCAAACAATGGGTATTGAGAAGACTAGGACAACGCCGTTTCATCCATCTTGCAATGGAATCTTAGAGAGGATGCACAGATCGCTCAAAAATTCTATCAAAACTCGTCTATCTGAACATACAACGTGGATTGATGAGTTACCTACCGTATTAATGGGTCTACGAGCAGCACCTCGCACAGATACTGGTATTAGCGCCGCACAACTCACATACGGATGCAGCCTACGTCTACCATGCGATTTCTTCACTTCAACATCAATAAACAACCAAGAGATGGACACCGATTACGTCAATCGACTTCAAGAATCGATTCGCAATGTATCACATCAAATAACTTCGCACAGAAATAAGAAGCCGATATTCATCCATCAAGACCTACGTAACTGCAAAGAAGTTTTTATTCGCAACGACGGTGTAAGGAAACCATTCCAACCTACATATGACGGACCGTATAAAGTCCTAGAGCGAGATAGCAAGACTTTCAAGTTGGAATTACCCGGTCACAGATCATCCGTTATCTCAATCGACCGACTCAAGCCTGCTTATACTATCAATGAGGATACTTCGGAAGACCTACAGGTACCATCACGTCGGGGTCACCACTGTAGGGTGTATGGTAGGTCCTACTGACTCCGATATGGTCTAGTGGTGGTTAAATAAAACTACTGGTTCCATTCAAGCCTCAGCCTTCTGAAGAATAAAACTACTGGTTCTTCAGAAGGCTGAGGCTTGAATGGAACCAGTAGTTTTATTTAACCACCACTAGACCATATCGGAGTCAGTAGGACCTACCATACACCCTACAATAATCATTACTTATTTGGGATTAAAAATAAAATAATATTAAAAAAAATATTTTTATACAAGCTTTTAAATTAATGGACTGAAAAGAAAATACGATTTGGTGTAGTCGAACATTATTTTGTTGCATGGTACAATTTCCTCTCATATAAAGGTTGTCGCGAGATTGTCTACGTTCGATTTACTCAAATGCAGGTCTGTGGTCTCTTGAAACTAAGCTTTTTTACAACAATATACAAGCCCTTTTTTTTTCGAAATATAGGTCCATTTTTATTACATGATAGGTATGACGCAGTGTCCACCCTAGCCCGACCTCCCCTCGTTCATTACTTCCCTATCCAACCTGTACCCTTCACTTTGATGTGATCCTTTGCATTTGCGATTATTACAAAAGGTTTAAGACATTTTTATTTTTATCAATAAATTCATTAATATAGGCTCTTTGATATTTGATTGTACCTTCGTCACGTTTATGCCTTTTATAAAAACTTTTTAACAAAAAATATCTACCGACTTCCATGTCACAAAAAAGTAAAAAATAATTTAAATATATTTTGGTCTAGAACATACTCAGTACTTAGTACATAGTCCTGAAGTCGGTGCTCGACATATTTCGCTGGACGACGGTAACTACGTCCTATATGAGCACCGACTTCAGAACTATGTACTAAGTACTGAGTATGTTCTAGACCAAAATATATTTAAATTATTTTTTACTTTTTTGTGACATGGAAGTCGGTAGATATTTTTTGTTAAAAAGTTTTTATTTTACACTTTTTAGTGACTATATTTTTATGTTTGTATTTAAATAAAGCCTCTAAGTTTGCTTTGTGCATCTACATATTCACAAAAATTAAACATAAAACACTTTTACAATTCATACAAACAGGGCGCCCCCTCTGGAAGTACCCCTCCATCATCAGGGTTGAGGAGTTGAAGGTCAAATTTTTCATCTTATATTGTTGCTTAGTAATCTTATAACATATACGTTAGTACCAGGTGGCTAACTTCTATGGCTCAGGCTTGCAGTACCCTGCATCATCAGGGTTTAGGAGTTGAAGGTCAAAATTTTAATTTTGTGCCTCTGTTTGGTATTATTTTTACATACCCGTAAGCACCAAATTGCCAACTCCTATGGTTTAGAATTGAAGTACCCCTTCATCATCAGGGTCGAGGAGTTGAAGGTCAAAATTTTAATTTTGTGCCTCTGCTTAGTATTATTTTTACATAACCGTAAGCACCAAATTGCCAACTCCTATGGTTTAGGATTGAAGTACCCCTTCATCATCAGGGTTGAGGAGTTGAAGGTCAAATTTTTGATTTTATATTTTTGCTTAGTATTTTCTTTACATAACCGTAAGCACCAAATTGCCAACTTCTATGGTCTAGGATTGAAGTACCCCTCCATCATCAGGGTTGAGGAGTTGAAGGTCAAATTTTTCATCTTATGTTTTTGCTCAGTAATCTTATAACATATACGTAAGCACCAAATGGCTTATTCCTATGGTTTTGGCTTTAAGTACCCCTGCATCATCAGGGTTGAGGAGTTGAAGGTCAAATTTTTGTCCCATGAATTTGCTTAACAATTTCATTATATATTCGCAAACATCAAACGACCAACTTTTATAGTTCAGGCTAGCAGTACCCCTGCATCATCAGGATTGAAGAGTTGAAGGTCAAATTTTTCATAGTAAATACCTACATAGTAATTTTATTCCATATTTTACTCAATTGGACTTCTCCAGCTAAGGTTCGGCCGACTATCACTAATTTTATTATTTTGCTCCAAAAAGTTGAAGATCCTATGATTAGAACCTTATCAAACTCTTATCAGACTACCCCTGGAGTACATCCTTTCTAATAAAAAAAGAATCATCAAAATCGGTTGGCGGGATATTGAGTTATTCATACATTTATCGCGTACATTGAAAATGCAAATTTAAGACTTATGCGTTTTTCTTATGGATGCCCTAGTCAAAAAAATACTAAAAAAAAATGGGACCCTATGACACGCACTACCTTTCAAATAAAAAAAAAATCATCTAAATCGGTTCACCCAGTCCGGAGAAATGAGGTAACAAATATAAAAAAAAAAAAAAAAAAAAAAAATACAGACGAATTGATAACCTCCTTTTTGGAAGTCGGTTAAAAAGTGTGAAGGGCTGTCCTGTTATTGTTTGAAGGGTGTAGTCAACACTAAATATAATTGTTTTACCTTTTTATATTTTAGATTAGCGTTTACGGATAAATAAATAACATTTTTCTCATGTATCAATTCCTAACAGATACACTTATAAGATATACTATCGAACCATATTTTACAAGGAAGGATGTTTATTCATTACTCAAGAAAAATGTAGTGTTTTCACAAATATTAGTAACTAGTTGACCCGGCGAACTTCGTTCCGCCTAAAAGTCAAATATGTAAAAGTAGTTTTAAAGATCTAAGCATACATAGGGATAGACAGCGAGAGGCGACTTTGTTTTATACTATGTAGTGATTAACGTTTACAGATATATAAATAATATTTTTTTATGTATCTATGCCTACTAACAGACCTATGCCTACTACTTTTAGATATACACGGGAACCATATTTTCAAAGGAAGGATGTATTCGTTACTCAATAAAAATTTAGTGTTTTCACAAATATTCGTAATTGATGAAATATAATAGCTATGAGTTATTGTTACTAAATTACCGTCGTGGGATTGTAAGGATGTAAACGACAATTAATCAATTTAAAGTACAAAATTAAATATGTGCGGTGGTGTAATGCATTTAGGTAATAGCAGAGATGCGCCGAATATTCGGTTGTTATTCGGTAATCGGCGTATTCGGAACCTTTTTCACTATTCGTATTCAGCCGAATAGGTTTTGGTGCCGAATATATTCGGTTTGAGTTTTTGCTGGATATTTGGCTGGATCATGACGAAACTACGTGTGTCTTATATGAGCGCCGACTTCGGAACTATGTACTAAGTACTGTGTTTGCTCTAAACCAACATGTATTTAAATTATTTTTTACTTTTATGTGGCATGGAAGTCGGTTGTATTTTTTGTTTAATTTTTTTTTGTATTTTAATATTGTGAATATACTGTATTATTTTACTCTTTTCTGGGTACACACTGGGTACAACTCTTTTATTGAAGTAAACTTAAGTACTTTTCATAGTAGCAGATTCGTTTCGCGCAGACAATCGGATTATAATATCGGTACATTAAGTAAGAGAATCATGAGCTATTTTATCATAGCCTCTGTCTTGTTTCACATTGTTGAACATTCTCTTTAAACATTCATTAAACATTTTAATTAAACAAATGTATTAATGCTAACACTAGAAGTGTTTTGTGATATTAATATGTTTTTAGGTTCAGAAAGTAGAATTTATGCGTATGATTTGGTTAGGATGTAATTAAAGCGTCTTTAAGATACGAAATAAAATTGTAATTAAAAACGTGATATTTTAATTTTCCTCTTGCTCATTTTCTCATGTGACACCAATAATACAAATGTCGCCATCTTGACTTACGCACATTCTTTACTCAAACCAAAAACACGCACAACGTCATGTCATTTTAATCATTATAGGAAAACATAATTTAAACTTCGAACAGGAGTCGCTCAAAATAATAGCTGGTCGTGAGCTGACACGCTCCATTGACTGTCACAGAATATAAATGGCCCTCGATTTATTTTAAATAGAAATTGACAAGGCATATCATTCATTTCTGGACAATCAACCATGAAATGCCGAGTACCATAATATGGCCATATCTTATAGTCAACAAACGCATGTCAATAAGTTACTATTATAAAAATAAATTAAGCTATATATTTTTTGTTTACATAGTTTTTATAGTTTTCAATACTATGACTTCTTGAGTTTGGACCTAACTTTGTGCCCTATTTTGATGTGATGTGACCATAGGCCCAAAACTTCTTATTAAACTTTTCCAAACACATTGATTTTATGTTATGTTAATATAATAAGTTCTACTCGCGGCTGAGCCCGCTTTGCTAGTACTAAATTTCAGCGAAATGCAACTAGTAGTTTTTGCGTAAAAGAGTAACGAACAAATGTTTGTTTGCTTCATCATTAAGTCTAAATAATATTTAAGCTACAACTTCTCTATGCATGTTATTAAGCTTTAAAGGGATGGAAAGGCAAGAAGCCAAAGCCATAAAAACCAAATAAAATGTACAATTTTAATTATATTCCTTTTTAAACGCGGGGCACAGATAATCTATAATAAAAAAGGATTACATTCTGAAACAGATACATAATTTGATTCGGTTATGTAATGATAGGCACAAGTCTGAGCGAAACAAATATATTCATTTGAATTTGCGTTTAGTGTTATGTAATAAAATCCGTCGGGATTGCCTTGAACGAAGCTCAGAGTAACAGACAAAAACATTTTATATAACCTTAACCTATGTTTATGCTTATTTGCAAAACTGAGAAGGCCATTTTTATAATTGTTCATCGTCTGTCTGTGGTATGTAAATAAAGATAAATGTGAATCTTCAAACGACGGATAGGCTTTTTTCTAAACTAAAAAATTTGAATTTCCATTATTGTTACCAGTCTGTCTATCGTCTAAGAATGCGTCTGTTAATTACGTGTGGTAATTTTTGCGATTTTTGACTCCCTTCCACCCTTGGTGAGATATAATGAGATTTTTCTCAACACCCTACTCGCTAATCGCACTTGAGACCAGATTAAGATTCAAAATTAGGAAAGTAACAAGATTAAAATAATTAAATATTAATCCAATTTTCTCGCAAGAATACATGGTTGATTTCATAGAAATACACAATATTAATGCTGAGACTATAATTAGCTTAAACAAAATAGTTTTTACTTTGCCTTTTGAGTGTGTAGAATAATATTTATTGTGACCGCTGTTCTAGAATTATCTGAATCAAAATATGGAAGACTCGCAACTGAAGGCTATTCTTTTTTAATCAATACTAATGGTTAGTACAATTTTAAATAACAACTTACACCCTTATGTTTTTATCTAAACATTTTTTTCAAAACCTAAGATTAGTTTTTAGGGTTCCGTCTGTTCAATTTTCAAGGGAACGTTATTTTACACCGCAATAAGTAGCTGGTCAAAGCATGTTATTAGAATTAAAATAAATAGTATAGCGCTCAATAAAAAATAGCACTCCATACAAGAGACATATTTTTAATGTATTTTAAAGTTCTATAAAAAATTTAATTATATTACATTTTAATGGAACTAAACATTGAAAAACATGTCTATCTGTCATAATAAGAACATATAAAGATATACATACATAGATATGTTACATACAAGTGTAATAAAAACATCTTTGTATCAGTTCATTTTTATTCCACGTTTATATTTTAATAATAATATGTAGAAAATATAATCTTAATTTAACCACATCCATCATGTCTTTTTTTCAATGACTTTTTTTTAATCCACACGTCATCGACATTTATCCAGCCAGTAACGTTACAAAGCGAAGTTTATTAAAAAAGAATGCATAAAATTCGAAAAATCATGACACAAGCATAAAGTTTAAGTGATTGTACTGATAACAAATAATAAAAGGCGTAATATGAGGCAGGGACTCAGGGTTGCACTAAGTATTGATCTTAACTGAACGAAATAGACATAACTATACATATTTCTGGAATGCACGGAACCTTCAGTGCGCAGGTCCGATTCTCTCTTTCGAGAAGGTACTCCGAACTGTTTATCGATTGTACCATATATATTATATAATAGTAGTACCTTACATTAATGCCCCACTGTTGGGCACAAATCTCTCATCACGAATAGAGAATGTCTGTGTGAATACTAATTAGTGATTACGGTTTAAATTTTAATAAGTTTGAGTTGTATATCTTTGTATAAATTAAAGAAATATGGGATGAATCATGGCCTTATTTGAGCTAATCTAAATTAAGATAGACATAATAATATCGAAACCTCATTAAAAGGCGAGTACATACAAAATGCGTTTCTGTTGAGTTTTTGTTCATGAGTTAAAAATATGTATTATTTTGAATTAGTAATACGCCATCTTTGTCTGTTACAAGCTTTCATCTTATATTTAGCCTCATATAAGTATATAAAAATATTACATTACTGCACGTCTTACACGCTTAAGTGTATGGGTTTGTTTTAATATCCATATGCAAATCTGCTGATTTTGCAGAATAAAATCGTACTTATATTTTTGTTAAATATGGATATCAGCAAGAAATATTTTATCACGCAACATTTAAATGCAATCAATGAATTCTTAAGATCAAGTCTTCAACCGCCGCAGACAAATTTGAAAGTAAGCCTTAATTAAAATTATCACGTACGGAATCGAATAAGGGCATGTTACTTTGTGATATTAAATTTACTTTTATACGCGTGAAAGGTAGTTAAATTATTGCCGATTTTAATGAAAACTTTCTTTTTTTGTGCGCACCTCGAAAATGATATTGCTAAATAGTCATTCAGTGTTAATTTAACGGTGCTTGTCATATATGACAGGGCGGTTATTAAATTTAAAAGTTTTTAAATAATTATTAAAGACAGATAAAACTAACATGGACTGAACTCAAAATAAAGTAGGTACAAATTTAAAATTAAAGGTAAATATAACAATTTCTATTCATTAATATGAGTCAACTGTTTTCATGTTTCGTTCGGTTAATTTATATTAGTTTAAATTATCTGCTTCCAGTATTGAAAATATGTTGCAGTAATATTATCATCAAAGATTTCTAATTAATTATAGAAATAACAAAAGTTTTTTTTAAAGCACTAAATTAATGTATCTTCAGATTTGTCATATTATTAGTTGTATTATCAACTATATATTTGAAAATTTACGTAAGTACATTCGTGTAACTAAAACCCTGTTAATAGTTAGAGTAAAATAAATATTTGCTATACGCTACTGTGTCGTAAATTTGTAATAGAGGACATAAATTATACATTATACATTTAGTATCAATTTCTTTAATTTAATGTAAAAAAAACAAAGTAATAAAGTGCTATATAATATTAAAAGTACTGTTTGAGCAAATTAATGAAGTAATTTCTCTTTAGTAAAAGATAACACAGACACTTGTTTCAATTTAGACTAAATTATCTTAGATTTATTTGATATACCTACCTGTTTGAAATTCAGAATAATTGCTGTTGTAAATAAAAACTTAGTTTTGTTCTCAATAACTACTTACTACTACTAATACTTTGACCTAAAATTGTTATTAATATTCTATTTATTTTTTACCAAAAAAATATTAGTCATAATAAACAAACAAATGTTTGGACATAGACAACAGACCGCGCATAGATTTGAAAGTTTTTTTTTTATTTTAGATTAAAAAATGAAGAACAATAGAACTTGCGACAATAATAAGATTTCTGAAGATAATAATTACTTCTTTGTTTACGATCATGTTATTGTTCGTCTGTGATGACTCATTGAGAATCACATTTCTTTTAGTAATCTATTGGAGTCCGGTTTCACGGATTATTAAACCTAAGGAATCACAGATTAAACCAAAATATATTTTACAAAGGTATAGATTACATAAAAATAATAAATTCAAACGGGATGAAAATATGGCGTTTCTCGTTTTTGAAAAATGAAATTACTTTCATACTTCTGTAAGGATTCAATTTTAATAGCATAAGCAAAATGACAATAACTTTTATACGACACCTCCATTGAGTGTGCCTTACTCCGCAAGAAGTTATATAAGATAAATAAAGATGTTTTTACCAGCTATTTAGTTTTTTTATCCTGTTTTTTACTGACTTCAACAAAAGGAGGACGAGTCATCTATTTTGAGTTCTATTTATTTGTATAATGCAAGAAATTCATAGTTAAAACACGTTTTCATACCTAATTTTAGCCGATTCCAGTCCTAATTTCTAGGAAACACAGCATGGCAGAAAATTACTTGGTATTTAGTCACAAGGCCAGATTATGAGGCCAACTATTAGAAATCATACTGCAAAGAGAAAACCATTCACTGGATGACTCAACGATTGCCAAATTCGGGGCTAGAGGCTTAAATAATAAAACATTTATATAATCTTCTATTTAAAATAATATAAAACCTAAGATTATTATTTAGGTCACAAAACCTTTTCATAGTATAATTCAGATTAAAGTCTGTTCAATAACTCTATAGTTTTGGAATAAGGATAGTACAATTAGTATCAAATCTACTTTAGTCCGTTTCTTATTAGAACGTATGAATTTTAACTTATTCCTATCTGAAATATATATATTATGTATATAGTAGGCATATTTTACCACTTAAAACGTAAGCTTAGTAAATTGTTGATAGCAATATGCATTAAATAACTTCTAAATAAATTATATTTGCTTAGTTATTTAAACGCGCATGGTATATAAGTTACTCGTTACTTTATACGCAAATGTAGTTTTCGGAAACAGTAACATCATTTTTTAAGAATGTCACAGTTGACTCACATAACGATAACAAGAAACGATAAGTCAGTTTGAGGTTAGTCTAATTACAAACATGGCTGAAATAAAGAAACTCCAAAGGATTTAGATAGTGGTGCGGTACAAGATCACTGCACAGAGATTACAAACGAAACCACTCTAAAGCAAAAAAATCAATGACATTCGATTTAGTTTCACTTTGAAATCTAAAACGAAGATTCTTGCTCACTTCGACAATTATACGCATTCCTGTGAGTCATCCACCCGAGACATGTACTTTTATTGGTTGTTTGCATTAAATATCTCGACAAACAAGTACACTCGCTGATTTCGCTGCAAAATTCACTCTGTTTCGAGCACGCAAGGTCGAACTGCGACGATCGGAGACCATCGCATTAAGCGTTAACTTAACTTTTGTTCGAAAGCAAAGCGACCACTCAAAATCGCCTCGCGGCCGATGTGGATAAAAAAATCAAAGCAATGCCTCCGCGCGAGTGACGTCGTTTCGGTCAGAATTCGCTAACCACACGGAAAATACGTGGGTAATATGAAACAGTCGCGGTCGCTTTCAGCGGTTCCACAAAATCTTTGTCATCAGAACAGAATCATACGTGTCCGCACCGGCGTCAGTCCGGAACGTTCGCACGGAACAACAAAAACATCGATGCGAGCATATTACAATAATACCCTTGACTTGACCACTTTTGATTTCACTCATGACGAGAATCCGCGCGTCGCTGAAAATGTAATCACAGAACACGCTCGTAGGCTCAAGGACCGTAGAGGAAAACGGCGCCGGCGGCCGGTCGCCGTCGAAAAATACGAAAACCAGTTTGAGCCGCCTTTGTTCGGTCTTTCGGTAGGAGTTCGATGACCAATGCAAATATCGTGTAGGTACTCGCGTGTGTGAAATTTAGGTGCGAGGGTGTGGCAAGGGAGGGGGTGGGCTGCAGCGCAGGGCATCAACCGGCGCGGCCGCCGCGTGACTCACCGCGCCTCGTCTCTCGCCCACGGGCTACGTACCTTCCTCCCGGCTCGGCCACATGCCGCTCGAGCTCCCACGTGCTCCTCCGTCACAACGATAGCCGCCGACACGGTAAGTGTACTCCAACAAGCGCCTGGAACCATCAACACCAGAGCACCTGATGAAGTACAATGGGCGTGCGGCGGTCGCGAAGTCGGCTCCGGTTCTCTTCGGTGCGGCGGCGGGCCGGAGGCGCCGCGCGCTACTTCAGGTACCTGACTCGCGAAGGACAGTCCCGGCGCCGGAGTAGCGCGCGGCGCCGCCTGCTCCTATTTATAGCGCGCCGCGGAACGGAGAGGCGTGCGTCTCCGTCGAGGTGCGGGACTCGACTGCAGCTCGGAGCCGGCGGCGCGTCCCCCGCGCGTCGCCAGACGTCAGCTGACCGCTGCACCGGCCCTGACATTGGCGCGCCCGCCGCCGCGCGGGGGACGAGGTCGCTGACCCCGCCCGCGGAAGCCTCCTGCGAATCTGGCGCCCGCCGCCCCGCGCCCCGCGCGCCGCCACTCCGCCACTCCACCACTCTGCCACTCCGCCACTCCGCGCGTGTCACATTCACCGAGTTCGGACGTTGAATGATCATAAATGGTTGTTGCCGTTGTTGTGCGAATCGCTCAGCGCCTGCCCGCTGAAAGCCGCACACTACAACAGACCGTACGGGAGTCGGGATCGTATGGGACTGGATCCTGAAAATTGCTTTTTGATGCTCTACTACCAAATCCGTTTGAGTACACACTTGATGGACATATTCCGTACTTCAAATAATATTTAATATTACTCGCTACAAAGCGGGACTTTACAAATCGGGACTTTAAAGTTAAATCAATTATGACCTAATTATCTGGATAATTTAAACTGAATTATTGTTACACATATGCCGAGTGATCCTTTCGTGATAACCATATCATATAGGCAGTTGTTATGCCCGTATAACATAGACCGTGTAGCAAATATGAATTACATATTAAACCTAATTGAATACAGAGAACGCCCACATCTATTTGATTTATAACTAGCGACTGCTAACAGCGTTTGATTCCCTGTAGACGCTAACAAGTAATGAAATTTTCTTGTTGTTGACATTACAAAAAAGTAAACAGAGGTACAATCAATCAATATTGAACGATAACATTTATTAATGTAGTTATTAATTACACTAGGGAATCCCCTTTAAATGTGTGATTGTAAATACTGAAATAAGAAAATAAGTACATAGTACAATCGTGAAATATGTTAAACAATAAATATATACGTGCAAGGTAGCAGAATAAATGATTCGCCCGGGATACACCGCACCACCTATTTAAAATAAAAAAAGAAAGAAAGAAAGTAATATTTATTTCGTCCAATTTCACTACAACAGATTTGTTTATAAGGCACTAAATTTTATTTCTATAAGTTTGAGGTTGCAGCGAGAACTAGACGAAAATGGAGTCGCACTCGACATAAGCCGCGGATCCCGTGTGGCATCACGACGGGCGATTTTCAGAACGCCCCAGGTTCTCGCGTGGAACGGTCAGTGGCGTATTTCTACCCTGAAGCAGTTCTTGTGTTTCGGTGGAAGGTTGTGGTTGCCGGCTTACTTATGCGGCATATAATGCGGATCATATAGAAAATGGGGTTATATCTGAAGTCAATCACAGATGCATTGCTACTCCCATGGACTATGATGGTCGCCTCATGTGAAAGTGTGCCGCCAACCACATCCTTTAATCGAAACGCAAAAAAATGCTTCACGCTAGAAATAGGTGTGGCGGTGGTACTTCCCCGGTCGAACTACACTGGTTCTACCACCTTTAAATTTTTCTACTTTAATCTTTAAAAAATCAAAAATATATATTATAATCATTTTGTCAATTTTAGCGAAACGAAATGATATCGTAAATGATAATTTACACATTCTCAACACGATGACGTGATAAGCCAAACATTGATGATAAAGGTGTGAATCAGAATAATGAATGGAATTGTATGTACGGTAATTACACGTTATTATTCTCATCAACCCATTATTGGCCCACAGCTGGGCACGGGTCTTCTCTCAGAATAAGAGAGTTAGGCCATAGTCCACCGCGCTGGCCAAGTGCGAATTGGTGAACGACATTACGACGAATTACACGTTATTATTATTTATTTATCTATTTATAGTTAGCTAGAACGGCCATCAAGTCCAATTACACTAACTACATACATACATTATCCACCAATTCGCACTTGGCCAGCGCGGTGGACTATGGCCTAAACTCTCTCATTCTGAGAGAAGACCCGTGTCCAGCAGTGGGCCAATAATGGGTTGATGAGAGAGACATACATTAGAAATTCAAAGATAGAATACACAATATTAAATTGAAAACATCATATTAATAATTATAACTTAAGACTTGTCAATAACAAAAATAATAATAATTAATTAATAATTCACGTTATTTCTCTATATTTGTGTATCCAGTCAAAACGGTGTTTGTGTGTGTCCATGGCACCCAGGACACAGGAGAAAATTCTACTGTGGGGATAGACGCACTCATAGGAATGTAGAAAGCGTTTTTTTATTATGAATTACAGTTAGAATTTTTCTACTTCTACCTCTGGATTCATCTACATAAGCCTTTAAGCCAAAACATAGAGGCTCATTATTAGGCAGAATGGTTGTGACGCTAATGCCTCCGTGGTCGAACCACAAAGAGAACCTTTCATTGGACTTTTATGTTTTTTGAACTGCCTAATAACAGCAGTGTAGCCTAGGGATTGCAATCCGGCCTCATTTTCAATCCGGCCGGATCCGGCCGTTTTTTTCTCGATCCGGCCGGATCTGACCGGATCCGGTGGCATTAATCAAACGGTTAAAACAGTGTAAAAAAGGATCGATTTCTGACGGTTATTATTTTTGTAACGTGAAATCTTTGTCAAAATATACAATCACCGGATCCGGTGGAGGTCCGGATCCGGTGGTAAATCTGTACCGGATCCGGTTTGTGTAAATTTGTGCCGGATCCGCCGGATTACCGGATTGCAATCCCTAAGTGTAGCGCTTCTGCATTCGAAAGGCTTTTAATTATAAGAGGTCTAAATTTAGTTCTCAATGATACCAACGCATTGGTTGCCAACCACCGATATAATTCTCATCTTATTTTTGATTTATTCTAAACTCCATGGACGGTGGCCACCTACAGATAAACTTTATGCTTATTGCTATTTCTTTATATAAAACTTTTATTAAAACAAGTTCTCAAGGCAAGCCACAGATCAAAGATTTAGCAATAAGATCTAGTCCTTGCCCCTTCGACCTTAGGTCTGGGAGAGGTCAGCGCGCCCTTGTGAGCATTGTCTGAATGTGAACCCGCGACCTGCGACTGTTCACCCTGGCGACACCTAATTATGTGCCATCTCACTGAAACGATTTAGCATTGTCTAAGAAAATGTTGGAATCCAGTACCTACTAATTTAGAAAAAATGTTCTTAGGAATTTTCTTCACCCGACTACGTCAGATGGAAGGTAGTTTTGTTTAGTAGTAAGGTTTTTCGGGCGTATGTATAAATGTCTGTATGTATACCTATGTACGTTGATGGATTGTAACATATGACGTACCTATCGTTGGAAATGTCTCAGTAGTCAAAGGGAAAGACTATATTTTTTTTATTTTTACCCCATTGCGACAGAATAATGTTTTTATAGTGTATGTATGTATCAGCAAGGCCAGTTTTTTTTTACTAAATCGGGATTTGCGAACGTTTTGATTAAAAAAAGCGTATAAGGTCTACGTAGTCAAAAACGGGACAACACTGACAACAGTCCTCGCGCAAAGGGCCCTGCGCCTTTCCTTGGAGTAGAAGGGCCGGAGGATTGGGCGACCTTGTTTTGGTCGTCAAACTGCAGATCGACTAAAATTTGTATAGATTTGGCGATCTTTTTTTTGTCAACAAAGTTAAGTTCCAAATATATTTGCAATTGGAGCCCTTTTTTTTGCAAAAGTCCGATCCCTCCAGAAAATTGGGATTGAGCCTGTCCCGCGCGGGACATTTAATTTTGGTGAAAAAATCGGGACGTCTGGCAACCCTGGTATGTAAATATATGTGTATGTATGTCAATTTTTTTGGTACGCTTCATAACAAACGGCTTGACGGATTGTAAACATATGACATATTGTAGCACATTGGATACGTATTGTAGTAAGTACTTTTATTAACACCAAAACAAGAACAATACGAATTTAGTACCAAGATCAAAATAAAATTACAAAGGTAGAGGTAGTCTACCGCGGAGTTACCACCGCCACACCTATTCCTAGCGTGAAGCAGTTCTGGCATTTCGGTAGGTGGTTGCCGGCACACTTTCATTTAAGGCGACCATGTTAGTCCTTGCGAGTAGCAATGCATCTGTGATTCATTTCAGATAGAATCCTTGTCCTATATGAAGTTATTTACAGATTTAAATGAGCGGCAGTGAGTACTTACCATCAGATGGGTTGCACGCTAGTTTGCTACCTCAAATTTATAAAAAAAAATCATTAGAAATTTGGACTCCAATCGGGGTAGTAAGCCATTAGAAAATATCGTCTTTGTAGTTCCGGGATCAGAATAGAGCTACGGTGTATCATAATAGAGCTACGGTGTCCCCTGCCTGTCGTAAGAGGTACTAAAAGGGGCTTCCGGGGTTGCGGGTGGCTCGAGTGGTAGTTCGAACCTTTCGATAAGACGACACCAGGAAGGACGGCGGTATGCGTGGCCGCATACCGTCGTAAAAACCACACGGAGCTGTGGGCCCAGCTGCTCACCTGGGAGGAGCCGGATGGGGCAATGCGCTTAGAGGACTTCGGTTGCGTTTCTTTGGAGATCCCGGAGTCCTCTTTGTTGCTGAGGACGGCCACCGGGGAGTTTTAGTGCAGTAAAAATCCCACATGACCATGCGTCGTCGTCG
Source organism: Spicauda simplicius (assembly GCA_949699795.1). NCBI lineage: Eukaryota > Metazoa > Arthropoda > Insecta > Lepidoptera > Hesperiidae > Spicauda > Spicauda simplicius. The sequence goes on from OX453066.1 coordinate 18,991,099, forward strand.
TCTCCCACGGCGTCAGGTACCTTTTGAAGGTTTCCCCATCGAGAACAAAAAAGGCATTAATAATAGTGTATTAATATTTCGTGCCTGGACCGCACGAAAGTTATAATTTCGTAAGATAAATAAACATCTTTACCTGACAACACTTATCTGTGAAACCAGTTCGCGAATTATGGACAAGTGTCCTCGGTGCGCATGCGAAATCTTATCAGTGGGTTTATAGTACACATCAGTTGTAGCGATAACAGCCGCTGTGACTGTGACGGCCGGGCCACTTGATTAATAATTATACTATTTACTCTTAGTCCTCAGAAGTGCAAAGCAGTGATAGCCTAACGGTTGAAACTTGCCCTCTCAATCGGGAGGACCGAGGTTCAAACCCAGGCACGCACCACTGATTTATGTTAATAGAAATTAATTATCACTGCTTGTCGGTGAAGGGAAACATCGTGAGGAAACCTACACACCCGAGAGTTCTTTGAAAAAAAATGTTCTCGCAGGGTGTGTGAAGTCCACCAAGTCGCACTTGGCTAGCGTGATGGACTATGGCCTAAACCTCTCTCATTCTGGAGGAAAGACCCGTGCACAGCTGTGGGACAATAATGGTTTGACGAGAGTCCTCAGAAGTAGCAACGCATCTGTGATAGACTTCAGATAGAACGCCTGTTTTATTTTAAATACTAGTTGACCCGGCGAACTTGGTTCCACCTAAAAGTCTTTTGACCTAAAAGTCAAAAATCTAAAATTATCACTGTTCCTCCACTATATTATGCATTTATTATACATAAAAACCTTCCTCTTGAATCACTCTATCTATTAAAAAAACTGCATTAAAATCCATAGCGTTTTAAAGATCTAAGCATACGTAGGGACAGACAGCGGGAAGCCATGTATACTATGTGTAGTGATAATATTGTTAGCCAGCATGTAGCATTTCTTGCGTTTCGTTGGAAGGGTGTGGTTGCACACTTTTATATGCGGCGACCATCACAGACCTCGGGAGTAGTAACGCATCTGAGATTGACTTTAGATAGAACCTATGTTCTGTATGAAGTTGATTACAGATGTCCATGGCCGGCAGTGGCCACTTACCATCACGTGGGCTGAATGCTCGTTTGCTACTTTAGTCAGATAAAAAAAAGTCCAGACACGCCATTGACAACAATATTTATACTAACAGATGCTCCCAGGTAGTAAAACATGTAGTTCGCCATCACCGCCACCCTTTTGTTTTCCTCATACCAGCAGTTTTAAGCGCTGCTGTGCTCTGGTTTGACGGCTATTATAAGTAGAAGAAATTTCTTCAGAAATTTATCAGTGGTAACAACCCCTCTATTGCCCACATATTTAATAGCGCGCACACACAGGACTCCATAACCTAAGCCGTTAATCGCTACCCGAGCGCAGCATATCTTCGCAGCAGATCAGACTGATCTTTTACGACATTTATAATTACAGAAACAAACTATAAATCCGTAGTTACTGTTCGAAAGGAATGCAAAAATCTAACAATAAGCTGTAGGGTAATAAACACGGCTCGTTGGACCTTGATCTACCGAGTTCAACAACTCGCATCACATGACGACATCAGGATAATGGTTATGTACAAATTCAATACATAGTTACAATTATAGTTTAATGAAACTCGATATCTCAATCGAGGGTAAAAGATTCGAATGTTTAACACGCAACGCAGATTTATCTTAAACTAAACTAACTGACCCGGCGACTTCCGCCTAAAAGTCAATAATCTAAAATTATCAGTGTTCATACACTATATTATGCATGTATTATACATACAAACCTTCTGCATACGCATTAACGTCGAATAAACTGTGCACAGCACATAATTCGACTCAACTATTTGTCCAAAATAACAATAAATTGTATATACGAGTTACAACTAACTTTTGTTGGTAATTCAATTAAATTTTAATGACTATTTATTTTATACAACGCTTCGTAAATTAGTTTATGATTTTTGTGTGACGCAAAAGCTGTTAATTTTTAATGTGTTATTCAGAATCATATGAATACCTACTAGCTGCGCCGTACAGTTGTCAGTTTTGTCTTTTTTTACCTGAGTGAAGTAGCAAACGAGCATGCAGTCCACCTGATGGTAAGTGGTCACCGACCAAGGACATGTGTAAACAACTTCATACAGAGTATGGGGTCCATCTGACATCAAATAATAATAATTATTATTATTATTCTATTTAATAAATTAAAAAAAATAAAGAAAGAAAATGTAACTTGATATTATTGTGTTAATTAGTATAAGTAGTATTGTATCGTTCTAATTAACAATAAATAAATAAATCAATCAATCACAGATGCGTTGCTACTCCCGAGGACTATAATGGTCACCTCATATGAAAGTGTGCCGGCAACCACACCCTTCCGTCGAAACGCAAGAAATGCTTCACGCTAGAAATAGGTGTGGCGGTGGTACTTCTCCGGTCGAACTACACTGGTTCTACCTTACCTTTTGAAGGCCCTGGTAAACAAAAAAAAAAGGTAACACTGATCTATGGCGTTGAATACAGATTTCTATGGGCGACGGTGGCCTCTTATCATCAGGTGGATTACATACTCCTGTGCAACTTGCATTTCATGTATAACACACGAATTAAAGATGTCCATGTGTGCAAGAATCACATATCATCAGACTTGCTCCCACGATTTTATAAATGTGTATTCCTAAAACACGGAACTTTGAAATAACAAAACCTGAGGCTCGAATTTTATCCTGTTACCATTTTTTTAATCAATGGTCATTATTAATCAAATTATTATTCGTTTTCAACCTGTTACGACTAAATTAATAACAGTACTTTCGATTACTTACTTATCTCACTTTATTGTTGGTTTTCGTAATAGATTTCCTTATCACGATATTAGAGTTCAGTAACTCTTGCATCATCGCATTGTTTCTATTGCCGGTACAAATGACTAACTCGATGTAAACATAAAGAGGTGTATTCATTGGAGGACAATGTCCCACGTGTTGTTGAAAAATATCCCTTCTAACAAAATGTCGAGACAAAATAAACTTTTGTTCCCCCCCCCCTGTATTCGGGGAGTAGAATACGGTATGCCTATCGTAAGATGCGACTAAAAGAAACTAAAACTAAAACTGTTAAGAAGACGGCATGTTGTTGTACACCGGAAGGCGCAGGGGACAGTCACGCTCCCCAAGAGATGAGCCCGTGAGGGGGGCGAAAAAAAAGGTACTTTTGTCCCCAATTTAACATCCTGTCATAAAATTTATGGAAAAGGATCACCTTAAGCCTTCATTGTTCGATTCCAAGGGCGTGGCCACTGCATTTATTTATTTCTACAAATAGCTATTTAAGGCCTTGTTGTGTGTGTTTCGGTGTGGAGACTTACTTAATGAGCTAAGATTACCAATGCTTCTGTGGACGTCGTTATTTAGGACTTCAATGTGTGGGTTCAGCTACAATGTTATAACTATGGACTGCCTCTCCGTTTAGTTTATAAAAACTAAAACAAGTAGAGTACTGTTTATTTATTTAATAAAACAAAAAACCTGATTGCTTAAAAAGTGTGTGTTTGTTTATTCGTCTTTGTGTTTGTCCATGGCACCCACGACACAAGAGAAACTCCTAGTGTGGGGGCTATAAGCGCAGGAAGCATTTTTTAATTACCCAACTACGTCAGAAGTAGTAATTTAAATAGACATACGCTTGAAAAACATTATTCTGATGCAGTCGAGTAAAGTCGACCAGGTCTACATGTGTCAAAAAGATCGATTATTTATTTATTTATATATTTATTGCACCTTTACAAAAGTAACGAAAGGGCAAACTTAATGTCTGGTGGCATTCTCTACCAATCAACCCTGGACGATTATCCAACTTTTAAATGACTCAACTCAAGTCACCAGTGGCGTAGCTCGGATCAAGTATACGTGGGCAAACTCCTATCAGCGAGGCCGCTTTGCATGATTCCATTGGATGGTGCCCTTGAAAATGCCTCCACCTCCAAAGAGGTCACGCGAGGCCCCTTTGAGTGCGAGGTCGTGGGCGATGGCACACTGCACTCGTAGCTACTCTCATTAAGCCATTATTGCCCCACTGCTGGGCACGGGTCTTCTCTCAGAATGAGAGAGTTTAGGCCATAGTCCACCGCGCTGGCCAAGTGCGAATTGGTGGACATAGCTACCTATGCCACTGCAAATCACTGATACGATTATTAATAATATCGATACTCTAAATAATATATTTTTATTGAACTTGTGATAAGAACGTGAATAGCAGGGGCGTCGGTTTTTTGCGTAATATTTCCTGCTTCCTTGTCATGTGTCATGGGTCCTCTGGTGTGTCGAAATTTTCTAGATATTTAGAAGTTACGGCAAAAACATCGGTATAGTCAAGTTACATTGTTTTTTTTAAGGTAGACTTGATTGCTTTGAAGATTTTAAATAAGTATTTTTACGGCAAAAGGTTCCAACCCACCTTTACTATTTCCCGTAAAGGTCATCTCTCAAGTCTATTTATATGATTATATAGATAATTTCCTAGAAGTAAGATTGCTAGCAATAATAAGGACTTCAACTATTACCAGAATAGAAACACCTACATACCGTAGGATCGTACTGCCCACGCAAGTTTAAATATATTTCAAAAGGGGCAACAGGAAAAAATCAATTAAGAAATGGAGCAATTCATTTCGCGATCACATTCAACGTGCACGTGTAGCGGGCAACTCGTTCTGTCTCTACGCCATGTGCCGCAGCGGTTCTCAACTTGCGTCGTATGCTTTTTTTTTATCTGACTGAAGTAGCAAACGGACATGCAGTCCACCTGATGGTAAGTGGCCACTGCCGCCCATGGATATCTGTAATCAACTTCATACAGAACATGGGTTCCATCTGAAGTCAATCACAGATGCGTTGCTACTCCCGAGGACTAAGATGGTTGCCTCATGTGAAAGTGTGCCGGAAACCACACCCTTCTATCGAAGCGCAAGAACTGCTTCACGTTAGAAATAGGTGTGGCGGTGGTACTTCCCCGGTGGAACTACACTGGTTCTACCACCTTGAACTCAACTGAGAAGATCCGGCAAGAAACTCAATGGGTTTATCTTTTTCTTTGTATATCTTTTTATTGCCATATTGTTTTTTCATTAGTTATAAAAGTTAATCTATAAAACTTATTCTTACCTTACCAGTTCAGTTATGGTTCGACATGGGGAAGTGCTGCCACACTTATTTCTATCGTGCAGGAGATCTTGCGTTTTGATGGAAGTTATGATTACCCGCATACTATCATTTTAGGCGACCTTAGTCTATGAGAATAGCAATACATCTATGACTGACTTCAGATACGGCTTACCAGTGACCATTCACCATTTGGTGCACTGGCTGCTATTTGCTATTCCCATTTTATATAAAAACTAGCTGTACCCGCGGCTTTGCCCGCGTGCAAATCAACGTGTCACAAAGTTTTTCTCGCGCAAATCTCGATACCGTGGGAATTCTATGATAAAAAGTAGTAACATTAATATCGGTTTTGCCGCTCAAGGATCAGCTGGTCAAACACAGAGTAAAAAAACGAATTTAAAGTTTGTATTTGTGGGTAGGAACTTATTGTTATGTATTTTTTTTTAATTAGACGAATTCTAATATTGTAAATCGCTTTTTTGAACCTATTTACAATCTTAGTGGTTTAATTCACAATATCGGGATACTTTTTTCAATCAACTCCTCCACATTTGAACCAAAACGTATCGATTATAAAGATTGATTTGAACTTTTCCGAATTGGAAAATATTATTTGAAGTAATTTTGGCGGATTCAAATTTCTAAGTAAGATTATAGGTAAACCTACTTTTAATATTAATTTGTATTCAGGAGTTCCGGAAGGCATTAAGGAATTCAAAAATTCTGTTGAATAATGTACTACTTCCTCCATCTCAATGACTGTGTCTACCGAATAGTAGATCTGTGACGCTGCTTTAAATTTTGAAAAAAAAAAATAATCATTTATTTTATCGACACGTTTATTGGTGGGTGGATATATAGCCGTCTTTTGGAACCAATTTATAGTGTTATTGGTTGTATTAACAATATCGGGATATACTTTTTCAACCAACTCCTCCACATTAAAACGAAGACGTATAGATATAAAGATTGATTTTAACTTTTCCGGATAACAAAGCACTATTATCTACTTGAAGCAAATCATTACAAAATTGGAATATCACTGAACAGCGACATATATTCTAAGTTCATATTTTGTTTCATGTGGCCAAATATAAGATCTTTTAAGAGGTGCATCGGGCTATTTGTGTGCGTAAATCCCGCATTGTTCTTTGTAAAGCAGAAGACATAATCAAAACACGTTTACAATTCATACGAACAGGGCGCACCCACTCGCAGGGCGCTGCCGCACCCTGCTCGCTTATTTTTTATGTTTTCTTTTATGTTCCAACCTAACCTAACCCATCCTGTTTAAAAAGCTACAGCTAAATCCAACTCTTAACAATAACATGACAATACTCCTGCATTTTCAGGATTTAGGTATTCAAAGTGACACTTTTCATCACAATGTTCTCTCAACTGGTTGTAATGTATTGTAATCAATAAGTACCAAACTCATACGGCTTAAGTAGGTAGGTGTGTACTTAGATTATCAGGGTTGATGAATTGAAGTTTAATTTATTAATCACATTTCAGTTTAATGAGCTGTCATTGAACTTATATACTAAACACAACCGTAAGCATTATGTGACTACCTTTTATAATTTAGGCTTGCACTATCCCGCATCATCAGGGAGGAGTTGAAGGTAAAAAAAAATATCCCGTGTCTTTGTTTAGTATTCTTATTACTTATACGTAAGCACTTGCAAGCCAACTTCTATAGCTTGGGCTTGCAGTACCGTGCATCATCAGGGCTGAGGAGCTTAAGGTCGAAATTGTCATCATGTGTCTTTGCTTAGTAATTATATTACATACCCGAAAGCATTAAACGGCCAACTCCTACGGCTTAGGTTTGCCGTACCCTGCATCATCAGGCTTGAGGAGTTGAAGATCAAAATTTTCATCTTGTGTCTTTGCTTAGTAATTATATTACATACCCGAAAGCACTAAATATCTAACTTCTATGGCTTAGGCTTGAAGCACCCCTGCATCATCAGGGTTGAGGAGATGATGGTCAAAATTTTCATCTTGTGTCTTTGCTTAGTAATTATATTACATACCTGAAAGCACTAAATAGCTAACTTCGATGGCTTAGGCTTGAAGTACCCTGCATCATCAGGGTTGAGGAGTTAAAGGTCAAAATTTTCATCATGTGTCTTTGCTTAGTAATTATATTAAATACCTGAAAGCACCAAATGCCCATCTCGTATAGTTTAGGCTAGCAGTATCCTGCATCATCAGGGGTGAGGAGTTGAAGGTCGAAATTTTCATTTTGTGTCTTTGTTTAATAATCATATTACATACCTGAAAGCACCAAATGGCCATCTCCTATGGCTTAGGCTTGAATTAACCCTGCATCATCAGGGTTGAGGAGTTGAAGGTCAACATTTTTACCGTGTATCTTTGCTTGGTATTTTTATTACATAACCATAAGTATCAAATAGTCAACTCTTACGGTTTAGTCTTGAAATACCCTTACATCATCAGGGTTGAGGAGTTGAAGATCAAATTTTTGTCCCATGAATTTGTTTAACAATCTTATTATATATCCCTAAAAACAAATTGACTTACTTCTACGGTTCAGGCTAGCAGTACCCTTGCATCATCAGGATTGAAGAGTTGAAGGTCAATTGTTTTAGGAAATATCTGCTTAGTAATCTCATTCTACATTCAACCCAATTGGACTCCTACAGCTTAGGTTTGGCCGAGTATCGCTAATTTCGTTAATTTGCTTCAAAGAAATGGATCCTATGATCAGAACCGTATCAAACGCATCAGATTACCCTTGAAGTACATTCTTTCAAAGAAAAATCATCGAAATCGGTTGGCGGGAAATTGTGTTATGCATCTATTTATCGCGCACATCGTTAATGCAAATATCAGACTTATGCGCTTTTCTTATGGATGACACTGTCAAAAGTGAACTAAAAATAAATGGGACCCGACGACACGCACTTATTTTCAAATGAAAAAAAAAACATCCAAATCCGTTCATCCAATGCGGAGAAATCGAGTAACAAATATAAAATTAAAAAAAAAAATAAAAAAAAATACAGACGAATTGATAACCTCCTCCCTTTTGGAAGTCGGTTTAAAACGATGTTTTAACACAAAAATCAAAGCGAAATACTAAATTTTATTGAGGTGGCCTCAAAATTGACTGACTTTCATACAAACTTACATCTTCTATTTGGGTTAAATTGGTGGGGGGGGGGGAATCAGCAAATTCATTCTTAACTGACGTCTACGTCATAAAAAGAACCCCTAGTAAAAATCATATTCGTATCTTTATCAGTTTAGGCTCTACGATGTTTATTCAATAGATGAGTGAGAGAGCATCCTTTCGTTTTTATATAAGTATATGTAGATATAGATTTGTATAGTATCAAATAACATAGGTACATACATAACCAATAAAAATACATAACAAAGGAATACATTTTACAGACCGTAACATGTTTAGTTTCAACCAATTCAACTATGCAGTTACTTATCTTATTAACACTTATCGAACACAGAATAAATACTGCGTAGTTTTAAATTGACATAACTTTTTTATTTATAAACCGATTTACATAAAATAAACACTATATGTTAAGTGAAGTTTCCCACAACACATGGGTGAAAATTATATTCAAATTGGATAAGCCGTTTCTGAGATTAGCGTTTTCAAACACACAGACAAACAGACAAACAGATAAACAGACAAACAGACAAACAGAAAAGATTTCTAAAAACCATTATTTTGGGTTCTATATCGTATTAAAGACCTCTAGAAATGGTTTTCACCTAAATTTATTCCATGTACAGACAGCGACCTCTTACAGATTTATTATAGTATAGATTCCTATAGCTCTAGCGCTAGTGATGTGGTAGATTTAAAAAAATACGTAAAAATAGATACGGATGCACACACAAAGGTCTAATTTGTAGGTTATTTAGTTAATCTTAAAACAACAATGAATTAGATGAAGGAATACCAATATCATTTTTTTAAAGATAGTTAGACACTGCGGTTTAGATTAAAGTTGTTTGACCATGGTTTCCCTAAGCTCAGAAGATTTTTTGCGTATTCCTAACTATTCTGATTTTTATATAGTGATGATTATCCTGCATATTGCATTAGAATAAATGTGATATCTTTTCGCTGACAGATGTAAGCAAGGGAAGGAGCCTAAAGTTGACTAAAAGACCAAAATCAGGTAAAAGACCGCAGCGTCCTCCTGTGTAAGATCAACTACCATAGCGATAATCAACAAGCATGCCACACACGGTAACCATTTTACTTAAATTTACCCGCTTATACACTTTCTACTAATAGCCCCACACTAGGATTTTCTCCTATGTCGTGGGTACCATGGACACTCACAAAGACGAATACATAAATACCCAGACCCAGAACAGGAATCTAAACTCCTCATTCAGATACCTGTCTAGCCGGGAATCGAACCCGGAACCCATTGCGCGTCAGACCGGTTTGGTAAACGCTCGGCCACGCGGGTCGTCATACCACATTAAAATGTCCAGTGGACTTTAAAATTCTGTTGTAATTTGATGAAGAAAAAAAGTTTGATATTAAATATTCTGCCGCGCCCTGAATGTACAGCCTGTAGATAAAAATTAGTTTCACAGATTTTTTTTATAGGAAATACCGGGTTTATAATATAAAATAGCAGATTTTGCTGTCTCAAAAGACGCGCCGCCCCGAACCACGTTCCATTCTGATCACCCACACTAAGCCACCAACAAAAGTTTGAGTATCACTGCATTGGCTCGTCGAGTCCTGTGAAAGTCGTTGATGACGTCAATGGCAACTTTTTCGTTGGTATAATCATGTGATAATAAGATTGGCACTTATTCTACAGCCTCTCAAATTGGCAATACAGACCTTAGAAGAAATAAGTCGTAAATTGGATGTGTTATTGCCGATCTACCGAAAATTTGATAACTTATAATATCTGTTTCAAGACTATTGCAGAAAATATATGTTAAAATCATCTGCAAGATTATTTTCTTACATTTGTTTGGAATATTTAGATACATATACAAAATCGTATATAGATTTTCAGATTGTATTTCTTTAAGATTTTTATCTTCGAGCTACGAGTCCTAAAAATATTAATCCACATATTGTGTATGTACTTTAAGATTAGGGTGGATATTACAGTACAGGTTTATATATTTATAATCTAGAGTATTTTCTTAATTTAATTAAGTAATTATAATAAAAGTTACTACATTTTTAAAGTATTTAAATACACATGCAAAGTTCTTAATATAACAGTAACTAGTGGGGTATTTGATTTCTTCAATTTCTCCAAACTACATCGCTATTGTAAAATATTAATGTTCAATTGGATGCACAATATTAGAATTTATTAATTCCGCGTAACAGACCCGTTCTAACATTTATTACTCACTACACTAACGATATGATATATTGCCTAGATTCAGAATTGTGTCGAATTGTTGTATGACCCGTATAAAATGACTACTTTGTTACTGGCAGTGCGGTAGAGATAGAATCAATTAATTACACAAAAAGATTTAAAAGCAACAGTAAGTTTAGTCATGTAAGCGTATTCGTTAATTTAAAATGTAAAAAAATCTGAAAAATACGAACCATTATTAATTCGTGTCTAATGAAATTGAGAATAGCAATTCAGAAACAAAAACATCATATAAAAATTCAAATAGAGAATAAGCTAATTATATGTAGGAGTAGGTATATTTTGTTCAATAATTTACGCTACTCAGTATTGGTAAAAAATAGCGTATTTTCTAGTGAGAAATTTATTAAACTCAGGCTGAAAGGCATGAAGCCAAGGATAAAGAAAATAAAATAGAGTACCTATTCTTAATTTGAATATGTAATTGGAGCGATTGGTTTATTGGATAATTATAATTATTGTTTCGCGGCATTGACTTCTTACTTTTTGGACTAACTTTATTATTTTTGATGTTGATACGGTAACAACTTACTAATCCTATTATTTACAACAATCAATTCATAAATTGAAAATAATCCTACTTGACCAGGACCTGGCTATAAGCTGAAACATAGTCAAATAATATGTATTAAATTTGACATAACTGGAAACTAAGTAATTGCGCGAATTCGCGATATGTAGACATAAGAGTAGTAACCAAACTGCTAGTGCATGCAAATGTGTTTATTGAACTGAACTATTATCTATATTGCCTCAGTATCACTGCTGTAAAAAAACTAGATGAGCATATAAATTTCATTTAATGACTTTTGAGGTTTCATCTTGTTAGGTTTTTGTAGATTTTTGATCATTATTACGTTTTTGGCACGTAATAAAAATAAGCACTAAGTTTGATGATCCACAATCAAGCTTGTGGCAATTGGTCGACTGAAGAAAAATTGTCAAAGTATTTATTTTTAAAATTTTAAGAAATAAAGGTAATATAACTCTTCGTGGTACGCCCGTAGAGACATCACCTTACCTAATTTTGCCTTCTTACAGTGTTGTGGGTTCGTGCCGCCCAGGGCCGTAGTTGACTTGACCGCTACCATCTATTTAGGAGTCTAGGTAAAAACTAAATTGAAGCCTGTGTCTTTGTAATTTGACAACTAAGGTAATTTGAAGATTATGAAAGATACAATAAATATTTCTTAGCTAGAGAGCTATGAAGAAATATATTTCATCTGTGGCGAGTTTCAAGAAAGACCTAATACTTATTCTAAGTTGATTGCAGGTGCTAGCAGTGACTACTATGAAGAAGCAAGTCGACAACAGGATCATAATTGGAACTACTTATGCAAAACCGAACCAAACCACACAACGACAGTTTTGAGAAAAAGCCATTTTTGTTAAAATTTTGTATATTGTATTATTTTTAGGCTATTTTTAATAAAATCTATTTATAAAGTTGCACAAAATGATTTTTTATGTATACAAATATATTATTGAAAATCGTCAATATTTTTAATTTTAATGGGAGGAAAACTAGTTGGTTCCCTTTTGCAAAAGTAGGTCCTTATTCTTAACAAAAAACTGCTTCAGAGAGGTAGGTATCTTTTTCTAATACTTAACAAAAACTGCTTCAGAAGGAACTTAAGTATAAGAGACTGCAATCTCGTGAAAGGGTAAATAAAAGTAAAATTGTGAGTAAAAATTTAAAATTTTATTTCGTACAATTAATTTATCTAATTCATTTTACTAATAAAGATCGTATATACAAGATCATACATCATACAAGATGCATAGCGTGTATGTCGGTGACTTATTAAATACAAAAATACATACAGTGGAACATAAAATATTCTTCTATTTCAATGTTGGTTAAAAATAAAAACATATGACATCAAACCATCATTTTTCCGACTTCTGGGCCCCATGCCATACCCATTTTTTCTCTGAATGAGAGTTTTAGGCCATAGTCCACCGCGTTGGCCAAGTGCGAATTGGTAGACTTCACAAACCTTTAAGAACTTTTTATGTTTGTAGGTTTTCTCGCTATATTTTATTTCACTGCAGTTACCAGTGATAATTAATTCCTAGAAATATGCGTATAAGAAAAAACGGATTTTTCTAAAATATTTTTTACAAAAGTCTGGTGCTAGTTGAATTTCTATCATTATCAATGCTTTTTGAAAGATATTGAAAACCAAAAAAATCTTTTTAACGTATATATAATTCTATTAACATAGTAATTGGGTACTCTATAACAATAATGTTTGTTTGTGTATTCTAGTTTGAACTTCCCGTTCAAACTAGAATCACAAGTTCCAATAGAAAATACGATCCAACCAATTTCTCAGAGTAGCAACACATTTCCTCCGACATCAGGTACTATTATTGCTTTAAGTTTGTTAATTTATTAACATTTCTACAAAGTTCTTGGTTAATTAGTCCTTTAACATATCAGTTAAAATTTTGCATACATACAGTTGTTTGGATGATAATATAAAATGTCTTGTTCACATAACTCGCTCACATACGGACCGACTTATTCAACCAAACAGAATAATATATTTGCTAAACACATATAAATAATTAATACACCAACGGCATACACGCTTATACACGCCTGAAAGTACTGCAATGGACATACGCCATAACAAATTCCTAGTTGAAAGGTAAAGAGAACATTCGTTGTTCACGACAACGACACGACCACGGTTCATTCAAAGTTATATTTCGATTAACTTAAGTTCAAATGTTCCCTTGACCTCAAATCTAGTTAACAGTTCGAGAGTAAAATCTATAGAGCGCACTTTGGAATTAAACCAATGCTTTTTTTTACATGCAAAAAAAAAACAAAAAAAAATGTGTTATAAAAATATTTTTTCTCAATCCCATTTTAAACGTCCATATATTTTTAGGTAAGTATAATTAAATATAGTTAATAAATTTTATGACATTACGTAATTATTTTATTACCGTTATTTTTTTAAATCGCGCTTGCCTGGTATTTTTTACAGGCACAAATACAGATAATACGTGTAATACATACATACTCATATAAACGTGACGAAAATAAAAAAAAATACAAATGAATCTACATTACCTACATAATAGTACTTTATCGTTACATAACATGTGTATACACGGTACAGTCTATAGATTTGTACTCTCCATTCCGTGTACTAAAAGTTAGATTCAAAAAACATGTTTCGATAAAAATCATTTATAAAACATTCAGCTAGTTCAACCATCATAAGAATCCATTTATATTGCTAACTTATAACTACGTTTGAAATTTCGTGACTTTTAATACGAAAATTGTTCAAAATCTGTATGACGCAGGTTCAGTTAGTTTATTTTGATCAAAGGTACTCGTTTCGACCGTTCCACTTTGAAAAAATTGACCTTTTGAAAAATATCTTAATCTTTTAGATGCAATTGATAATATTTTTTATGAACCGCTTCATGCGAATCGCATTTATTGCTGAGCAGAATTTAATCTTCTATTCCCGGTTAGTAGGAAACCAAAACAATGAATTAGGCTATTTGTTTTCTGCCGTTTGGTACTTATGCTCACGACGTGAAACAGGTAATAGGTAATAATCCTGAGGCTTTGAATGCAAAGCACTATTCATCTATTCAATACAAAAATTAAAATGAGCTTGAAATAATATCAATAAAATCCATTGTCATGCATAAAAACAATCATAACAGATTAAAAACATCGTTAACTGAAACATTACACAGAAACGAGTGAGGAAATATATTTTTATTGAAATATCATTATTTGACATCATTAATCGTATAAAATGAGGTAATAAATTGGAAGTAAGTACTGAAATCTTCATTTTATACGAAAAATTCAACTACAAAATTTATTTTCAATCAATTAACCTAATTACAGCTAGGAATTACAATAAACCTCTATACAACATTATTAAGTCTTTTCTTACACTAAATATTTACAGAATGTACTTCAAAACACGTTTTGTACAAAGATTGATTGACATTTAGCGCGTACAAATTTGTTGAAAATTATAAAAATACAATTTACGTTCTCGTGATTGTAAAATATGTTAGAACAAACAACTATGTACATTTTATGCGTGTAAAATTCAAAAATCTCATTTTACATTATTAGGCTATAACATTTCTATTTTTTTATTTCTATATAGTTTTTATTATATAACGCCATTTAACCTGTATTTTTAGTCTGTACTGTATACATCGCTGCTTCGCATGAAAGACGCCACAATTTAAGAGATCAAATTAAAGGTAAAGATACAGTTTTATCCACGAATGGCCTATAATTGAAATTTCGATAACTACACTGCGGTTAGTTGACCTTTTAATATGTCTTAGTTATAATTCCATTCAATAAAAAGAATAAACAGAAATTGTTAATTTTGAGCTCCTTCCTGTAAAATTAGCGTTTTTGTGTTGTGTTACTATTCAATCCAAGCAGCGACACATTATGTCTAATTGAATCCGCATACACTGCTAACATGTTAACAGCTCGTAATGGTGCAGGGTGGTATGTCATGCTCCAGTACTCTCACATTCCGTTAGGGTCTCCCACACTTATCCATGCGAGTTCGTCTAGAGTCCGTCAGAACTAGCTCTATACCTAAAATGTTTCCCACTGAAGTTGAGTTGCTAATAAGAAAATAAATGTAATTGACCATATTAAAAAAAATCGTAGGCCTTCAAAAATTCAAGCATTTAATTTGAAATTAAATGGCCCGCGGTTTTATTTACGTTTTGAAAATGCATAATAACTTTTAATTCTTTCATCACTTCATATGTAGTAATTAGTTCATTTTTTAGCACACAGGCAAACAGGCGGACAAATATTATAGAATTTAGCCTCTGCACAATTTTTTTGCAAATAGATGCGACAACACGCTGAATTTTTTTTTTGTTTACGGATAATAATATACTGTTATGCAATGCGAATTTAAAATCAGCAACTCCATAGAGACACAAACCGATTTCTCGTTAGTATTTGTAGGGAGACCCTTTATATGGATAAGGATGTGAATTCATATAATTGAACATACAGAATAGGTAGAATTTTCTGCCAAACTTAGAACCCAAGGAAGGACAAAATTTATCGCTAGACGTATTACTATTCTTAAATAGTGTTCCATCTTGATCACAATATCAGTATTACAAGTTGTTATGTGAGTTTATTTTTAGCAATTTCCATCACTTAACAGATATTAACTAGATTTACTACATTCATAAAAAAACCTTAGTCAATACTTTTATAATCCACGACATGATCTTATCGATCCTTTAGCCAATTTTAGAAAATCTTAATGACCCAAAACCTATTTCAGACCATCTATGAAATTATTAAAGAAATTCTACTATTTATTAAAATTATTTGTTTTGTTTTCATAGTGAACATATTTACAAATTATGTCAACTTGGAAGCAACCCATCACCATAAATGTATTTATAGATTACGATACGACTATACGACTACTTAATTCTATATTTTAAAATTTATTTCATTGATTGTCATGAAAAATAATAAGTTCTGTATTAATATTTAACCTCTATATTTACAAATTTGTTTTCAATTAGTCAAAAAAATAAAATAACATTAGGTACATCACAACGGCAAAATAGTCAGTTTCGAATTAAAATAATAAAATAAATAATAATATTTTTAATATATGATCATAACATAATAAATTATTTAATATAGTTAAGAAAAGCTTTTTACATATTACCATTACAAAATATATTTATGTGCATTCCAATTAAAAATCATTTATTTTATTCTTGCTAATTAACACAAATAATAAAATAATTTAATTCAAATAATATACATAAATATTAAACAATAGACTAATAAAATTACTAATAAGAATTTTAAATAACTCATTCAATTTGACTTATAAAATTATATTTCTTTTTTTCATAAAAGAGACATTACGTATTTAATTGCAAAAAAAATCTTGTTAAAATATTTGTTCAACATAAAAATAAGAATATCAAAACTCATGTCCAAGTTGTGCATACCTACAAAACTTGTTCAATCAAATATTGCTAAGTAACCTGACGATAACTGTCAGCTTCAAAAATTTACTCTATTCAGGCTTAACATCCAGAATAATTGACTATTTCGAACTATAACGATTCGATACCGACAAATCGTATTAAAAACCTCATAAAACTTATCATATATTTACACTAGCCGTCACTAACTTATCTTAAAGCTATGTAGCCCATTGTCCAAAGCGTGGTTGCCACTGTTGCCGCCAGTTGTGTCTCCACAACACAGATCGAACCACTAGGGTCTATTAAACTAAACTTATCGATATCACTGGACACATATTTACAGGGGAGACGTCCACACCGATGAGATCCAGCCGTTCACTATAGCACTTGTAGACTTGATGCAACGCTATTTGGTTTTCTTTTCAATTTAATCTGTTATCTATATTGTTGTATAGACTTTATGATTTCTACAAATTTATCAAGCTTGCATTTCGATTAAGTGTTATCGATATTTATATTGTCGTGTCGATTATTTCATTTCCTTAACTTTTAGCTTCTTTTCATCATTGCATTTTAACATTCTCGAATCATTACTTAAGTTTGTCTTTCTGTTCGCTTTCCGTGCTACATTTGTGCTCAGTGCTCTAGACTTCCATCCAACAGCCCACACATCCTGAATGCGAGGAGGATGTGATTAGCCATTGGACCTGCACCGCGGGCAGTCGGAGTCGCTGGAAGAGCTGGAACGAGCCGGGAACACCCAGCGGTTGGCGGAGCGCGACGCGCGGGGGTACACGCGGTGCGCTATGTACCTGAACGAGACGTTTACTTGATTGTTTGTTTAATTGATTTGAGTGCATGGTAGAAAAAAACTCGGTGGTTTTTATGTAACCTTTATAAATATAATGATTGCAAATATTGCAAAGGGTTATTTAGACACAAGCAATTACGAAATTGAAGCTGTGCAAATATAAATAAATATGGTTCTATCTATTAATATACGGATTATAACTAATAGTAAACTCATAATAGTGAACTTAAAAGGCTATTTTAAATCTTATGTAATAATCATTGTTATTGTTTTTTCTTAAAATTGTTTATGTTTTAAAGAGAATGAAGGAAAGTTAATATATACAATATAAAAACGTATAATTTCATAAAAAAAAATACTGCAGATATTATATTAGCAGACTTCTTCATAAGGACCGTATGTAAATAAGATTTCTAGCGAAATTCATTTTTCAAAAGAACATTCCCCATGCACTTATTTTTTCGCGTTATATCTAGTAGCCGCATCTCCCAATTCCTAGGTAGAACGTTCAACATCAACTCTAATTCAGAGCTCTTGTAAACAGCTCATCAGTACATACCGGTAGAGGTGCAGGTACTGCGTAGGCGGCGCCATTGTGAGCTGGAGTAGCGCGTTCACTTTGCATTCGGCAGCCGCGCTTTTCAATACCTAGCTACAGATTAGCCCTAGACGACCCCAGAATTTAAAACATTGGTAAATACTAAACATATAATCACTGCGCATGTACCTGTATAGATGCAGGTATTGCGTAGGTGTCGCCGCTGCGCGCTAGAGCAGCACGCGCGTCGCTGCGCTGAAAAGATGGCGACGTACGGCGCGAAAAGCAGTGCTTGTTTTTAGTGTTATTTATGTACAAGTATAAAAGTACCTTTTTCTTCTCTTACCATTTCACTTTGCATTCGGCAGGCGCGCTTTTTATTACCTAGCTTTAGGCGACCCAAGGGTTTTAAGCATAGGAAATATAATTACCAATCAATCACACAATCACCAGCACGTACCTGTAGTTCCGGGATCAGAATAGGGCTACGGCATCCCCTGTAAGAGGCGACTAAAGGGGCTTCCGGGGTTGCAGGCGGCTAGAGTGGGAGCGCGAACCGTTCGGTGCGTCGCTCCCACGGCGTCGGGTACCTTTTGTAGGTTTTCCCCTCGAAAACAAAAAAAAAACACGTACCTGTATAGATGCAGGTACTGCGTAGGTGGCGCCGCTGCGCGCTAGAGCAGCGCGCGCGCCGCCGCGCTGGACGGGCGGCGGCGCGCGCGGCGCACGGCGCGGGCGGCGCGCGCGCGGCGTCAGCGCGCCGCCCCGCCCCACCACCGCAGGCACGCCGCCTCCACGCTGCGCGCGCGCTCGGCGCGACGCATCGCCTCCTCTAGCACCTCCTGCGACCGATGGTGCGTGTTAGAGGGTTCATATGTTAGTCGCTGGAAGGAGTTCAAACGCTCTCTCTTCCCCTCAAATTTCATTGTGAGTACTTTAGTCCAACTGTCACTTTCAAGGACACGTATAAATTTTTGAAAAAAAAAACCGAAGTCCCAGATAATTCTTAGTCTGAAGACTGCATTATGCTTATCGAAAGACTTTTCTTTTCCTTCTTTTAAAACATTACACGCTTAAATACAACTTTATATAAAACATGATGATACATAACAAAAGTAAATCGTGAGCAGAGTTTGAAATGTTGTACGATGTTACCACTTTGATTCATAAACTTCTGTTAACAGATGTATTCGAGTCATTGAAAAAGTAAAGTTCACTTATTTAACATCTTAAACGATAAATACAGAAACGTTTTTATGTACGCTACATGTAAATCCTCATGCGTTGACCCAATATTAAATTACAGTCATTAAAAAAATATTAAAGTAACAATGTTACATGTAACTTAATTTACAAAGGTCGTGTCGCAGTCGTACCGTCTAAAACTGCTAAGTGTAAAATATGACTCATGAACAGCGTAACATAAAGGACATGTCAATTAAATCAAAGAATTCACTTACTATACGTTACTTTTTTTTAACCAAAAATCCAAAAAAACCACTAACCTGCTTCTTGAGCACTATATGCTTGCCCTTCCAGTACTTCATGAGGCCTCGCTCCTGCAACGTAGACACGATATCCGAAGACGCGATAGCCAGGTCCTTACTCAAGTCCCGGATGCACAGCGTCGGTCCCGGCGCCGAGCAGAGCCGCTTCAGCAAGGCCTCCTTCCAGTACGACCGGTACGAGATCAGGCCCAGGTCTGAGAGGGGCGTCTCGGGTGATCCGACCTTACCCTCTACCTTGGTGAGGAGGTAGCCTGATGACAAATATAATGTTGATTTTAGTTTTTTTTATATCTGACTGAAGTAGCAAACGAGCATTCAGTCCACCTGATGGTAAGTGCTCACTGCCGCCCATGGACATCTGTAATCAACTTCATACAGAACATGGTTTCTATCTGAAGTCAATCACAGATGCATTGCTACTCCCGAGGACTATGATAGTCGCCTTATATAAAAGTGTACCGGCAACCACACCCTTCCATCGAAACGCAAGAAATGCTTCTCTCTAGAAATAGGTGTGGCGGTGGTACTTCCCCGGTCGAACTACACTGGTTCTACCACCTTCGGAATCCATTACAAAGATTAATTACTAAATTTGTAAAGTAAAGTTCGACCGTGGAGGTACTACCGCCACACCTTATTCTAGCGTGAAGCATTTCTTGCGTTTCTATGGAAGGGCGTGGTTACGAGACACTTTCTTATGAGGCGATTATGTTAGTCCCAGGGAGTAATAAGGCCTAATTGACTGCAGATAGAACCTCTGTTCTGTATGAAGTTGCTCACAGATGCCCATGGGCGACAGTAATCATTTACCATCAGGTGGATTGCATACGCGTTGGCTACTTCCATAACATTATTAAAACACGCTTTTTAAAAACACGCACACCTTTCCACACCCATAGCCCTACACTAGGATTTTCTCCTGTGTCGTGGGTACTATGGACACACACAAGAATACACAAACACCAAGACCCAGAAAATAAATCAAAACTCATCATTCAGATACCTGTCTGGGCGGGAATCGAACCGGAACACCTTGCGTGTCAGACCAGTATAGTAACCGCTCCGCCACGCGGGTCGTCATTAGTGAATAAATTGTTATAATAAAATCCCCACTTCATGAAATCAATTACCAAAAAGGGGAAATAGTTGCCTCTAAGTACTATGTGCTGCAGACGAAGACGATGAAAAAAAGCATTATTTTTATAACTATTGATGTATGTTCGTAATACAAAACCGCCATAGAGATTGACTAGATAAACATCCAATCAGATTATCACAGAACTGTACCCTTACTATAAACCAAATATCTCGCCACGTATAGCTATGTAAAGCCAGACTCCCTTTATTATGTTGGCGTAGGTTTAAATCTACTCGGCATCGACGCGCCGAAATTTGCCAGACAGACGTACATACCTACAACACGCATAGTGAAACGTCTATGTGAATAATTGGTCAAAGAGACAAAGGGATTGTTATGTTTAAAATATTTGTTTGAAAGACTTAGAACCGCGTCAGGAGAGTAGTGTTTCTTCAAGCATACCTATGTATGTGTGTAATGTGTGTATGTGCATTTCTTTAGCACGATATATTGCCCAGTGGCTGGACAAATTGTAATATGTGATAGATCATTGGAATCGACTCAGTTGGTAGATATATTATATGGGCTTTAGAAATATATACAGCAATACCTCGACTTACGATACCCCGACTTACGCGAACTCGGAGTTACGCGGTTTTCATCTGCTCAATTTGTCTTTTATTGAGTGCCAGCTGCGTCACACAATCTCTATATTATGGATTACATAGCCTTACTATCACATACTATGAAATAAGAGTGTGGAATAGTAAGACCATGTATTTGTATGACAGCTACATTTTATTTTGTGTTACGTATTTCTCGTACCCCGAATTACGCGGTTATCAGTCAGTCCCACCTATCGCGTAAGTTCGGGGTATTACTGTATATATGTGTATTACAACTTTAATGTAATTATTTTTGACACAAACTAATAAAAAGGGTTAAATGTAACAAATAATTAAATAACATATGCCCGCCTAGAAATTTGAGTTTCAGCAGACAGGTCTTTTTGTTTAAATAATAATTTTAAAATGTTACTTGTGTTATTAGTCAAACTCCATCTGTTGCAAGTTTGGTTATAGGTAGTGTGTACAACGAGTACTGTTCGATCGGGGAACCATTACCACACCTTTTTATAGCCTGAAGCAGATCGTGCGTTTAAGGTTTTGCAGGTGGTAGAACCAGTGTAATTAGACCGGGGAAGTTCCACCGCCACACCTATTTCTAGCGTGAACCATTTCTTGCTTTTCGATGGAGCGGTGTGGTTGCCGACACACTTTTATATGAGGCGACCATCATAGTCCTCGGGAATAGCAACGCATCTGTGATTGACTTCAAATGTAACACATGTTCTGTATGTAGTTGATTACAGATGTCCATGAGCAGCACTGACCACTTACCATTAGGTGAACTGCATGCTCGTTTGCTACTTCAGTCAGATAAAAAAAAGTCGAAGAGTGTGGTTGCTGACTCACTTTCTTAAAAGACGATCATCCTAATGTGATTGACTTCAGATTGAATCGTTGTTCCGTATTAACTTGATTACCGATGTCAACAGGCGGCGGAGACCACTTGCCGTAATATGGGCTGAATGCTTGTTTGCTACTTTAATGCTCAGGAGCTATTTTTGTTTAATTTATAATTATTTTTGGACTTAGTACACATCGTAGACTACTTATATAAGATAAGTAATGTGAAAAATAACGTAAGATGAATGAATGATGATGTGAGTAGAACTAATATTTTCTTGGAGCACGGCAGTGCCCCGTCAAGTCGATCCTTTTTTTTTAACAATAGGTTTGATCGATTTCACATCTTGAGAACTTTATGAAGAACTCTTAAATATCTATAAACACAGTACACATCGACGCAGTAGCGACATAATGTCGGCAAGCTGTATTAAATTGTCAATAGCATCGTTGCAACTATTTCGAATCAGTGAACATAGTAACGCTGCAACTTTTTTGTCGCTGGGTTGTAGCAACAATGTAGCTATAAAAATGTCTGTGAAAGGTTGACGGACCTCTCATGGGCATTATGTTGTTTCACATAATTGATGTAGACGGCAAAAGTGACTTGTGTGAATAACACTACGCATTTTTATAACAAAATTGTGTTGTTCTGTTGTGGCTTGGTTGTGGTTAGTTGCGAAGAACGTGTGACACAAGACATGTAAGTTTCCATCGTCATCGTAAAAAAAAAACAATTATTTCTGACAAGTACATGGCTACAAGAATCAGGAATCAGGAATATAAAATTAAATATCTTTATTTTCCATAAGCCTACGGGGACACTTACAAATTGTCAATGCGATATTTTTTCAGATTTTTTTCTCACACGGTAACGTGCGATAAAAAATCGGATTACGACGACCGTAACACGACCAATGAGGCAACAAACTGGCGTGTTTGTCTTTTTTATCTCTTTATGTTACATTTCGCCGTTTTTCAAACCACATTTTTAATATGGAGAACAAAAGTAGCTCCAATATCTTGCTACCTTTCACTAAATAAGAGTTTTGTTTGGTAATATGCTATCGATAATTAGACAATTAACTATTTTTCTATACTTAAGTTATTGTAGTCAAGCTGTTTTGTTTTTTGATAAGATAGTTTAGTTACATCCTAAGGGAAAGATAATTCGTCTTTTTATATTATTTATTTCATTTATGCGTTAAACCGATTTCCCTTCATAATTTATTTTAACTTGCTTCATATTCACTGTCATAACTTCGAAAAAAAAATCAACCCATCAAACACAAAACCAACAAACCTTACAACGAACGGCTTAAAAGTCCGTCACGCCAAGCAACATAAACTATCCAGTTTATTGCTCCAACGTTACTGCCCTTCGTCCCTGCGAACTTGCGACCGACCTACCCCAAGGGCGGGCAACGACTTGGGCGTCAAAGTTACGGAGTTATTGGCACTAGCGCGCTCTGTTCAATGACAAATTCCGTTTAATAGGTTTTTTTTTTTGATTTGACTAAAGTAGCAAACGAGCATGCAGTCCACCTGATGGTAAGTGGTCACTGCCGCTCATGGACATCTGTAATCAACTTCATACAGAACATGGGTTCTATCTGAAGTCAATCGCAGATGCGTTACTACTCCCGAGGACTATGATGATCCCCTCATGTGAAAGTGTGCCGGCAACCACATCGAAACGCAAGAAATGCTTCAATAGATGCCAGAAATAGGTGTGGCGGTGGTACTTCCCCGGTCGAACTACACTGGTTCTACCACCTTCATGGTTCGGAACGTTTGGATATATGTAAGTTGGGATAGGTTTTTTTATTTAATACTAGTCACCCGTCGCACCGGTCGAAATTCGACCGTAATTTAAAATAAAACACTAAACTTCATATTGTCCAAAGTAGCACGAATTTCTCAAATTTAAACAAATTGTAATAATTATCAAGTTATTTTGAACGCACCATGTAAAGGTAAAAAGAGGTTTATTAACTAAGCTACATTTTAAAGGAATAGAGGCTATTTTGACAAAGACATCTGACATTTTTGACGTTGTTTTTTATAAGACATTGAATGTTTTATTTCGTTTATTATATATGTGTTTGTGTCAAATGCAAGGTAGTATGTGTAATGTGTTTTCAGTTGGTTTTATGGATGTCTTATGCATTATTTGAAAAAAAAAATAGCATTGCGTAATCTTTCTCTACATCAACCATAACCATGTGTAATTTCATACTCCACAGACTGCCACATATATCTTAAAAACGGATCACGAATTAATGCACGTATTAATATCTTAATATTATTTTACTATCGTAGTTTAGCAAACGGACATAGGCAAGTAGAAAATCTTTTTATGAGACTGAAGTAGAAAAGGAGCATTCTCTCCACCTGATGGTAAGAGAATACTGCCCATGGACAAAAAAATTTAAAAAAAAATAAAAAAATATTTGTATTATTATTAGATTAGTAGGAGGATTTTATATTAGATTAAAGTGTATATGTCAAATTGATATAAATTTTATCTGTATCCCTGGAAATCAGTTTCATATATAACAGGGGTTCTATGCGAAGTCACCTTATATGAAAGTTAGCTGGCAATTACACCCTCCTACCGAGACCTGCTTCGTGATAGAAATAGGTGTGGCGACAAAACCACATGGGCCTTTTACGAGTCTGCAGATGCTACGAGTAATGAAAAAAATTAAAAAACTAACTGGTTTGGCATTTATAAATGACTCACCGGGTTCACCCTGCAAACCCTGCATACGTCTACGTAGCTGACTAAATTATCACAACATAGTATAAAACAAAGTCGCTTCCCGCTGACTGTCCCTATGTATGCTTAGATCTTTAAAACTACGGTACGGATTATAATGCAGTTTTTTTAAATTGATTAAAGAGGAAGGTTTTTATCTATACTTATAAATAAAATTGAAGTGTCTGTTTGTAATATCAAAATAACAGCTTTTTATCAAATGCATGTGAAAGTATACATGATACTGATAACAAAACAACAATTAGTAAAATTTTTGTCTGTCTGTCTGTCTGTCTGTCTGTCTGTCTATCTGTCTGTCTGTCTGTTTGTTTTGAGTAATCTCCGAAACCGCTGGACCGATATTAACGAGATCTTCACTATTAGATAGCTAATTTTACAGCGCGTAACTTAGGCTACTTTTATTTTAGAAAAATATTTAGGGTACTTCGGAAAAACCTAAAAACCTTCAAAATGACCTCCGTTTTATACAGAATAAATGATAAGTTCAGCCGATATGATTCACATGAAACTTGGCGTAAACCTTGAGTATAAAGAATAACATAATATGCTAAAAAAATTGACCTTCAACTCCTCAACCTTCATGATGCAGGGGTACTGCCTGTCTAAGCCGCAAGGGCTACTTATTTTCTGCATTCAATTTTGTTATAACGTTTTTGAGCAAAAAGCAAATGGTAAAAATTTGACCTTCAACTCCTCAACCTTCACGATGCAGGGGTACTGCCTGCCTAAACCGCAAGAGCTACTTATTTTCTGCTTTCAAATTTGTTATAACGTTTTTGAGCAAAAACAAATAGTGAAAAATTTGACCCTCAACTCCTCAACCTTCATGATGTAGGGGCCTGCCTTAAAGAGGTTTCTAAGCAGTAAAAAAATATGTAAAAATCGACCTTTATGATTCGTGAATATATCGTTAATCTATTATTGTCCCACTGCTGCGCACGAATCTTCACTCGGAGTTTTAGGCCATAGTACACCGCGTTGGCCAACTGCGAATTGGTGGACTTCACACCCCGCCGAGAACTTTTTTTAACGAATTCTCGGGTGTGTGGAATTCCTCACGATGTTCTCTTTCAACGAAAAGCAGTGATATTTAATTTCTAATGCGCACCTAAAACAGTGGTGCGTGCCTGGGTTTGAACCTCGGACCTCCCGATTGAGAGGGCAAGTTTCAACCATTAGGCTATCACTGCTCCCGATTCGAGGATAAATACTACATATTGTCATCTTTCATAACTTCAGAAATAATTAAGTTGAGATTGCGATATAGCATCATATAAGATACAAATTTTGGCATATGTACGCTACGTATGTAGAATTGAAACGGAGATAACTTAAGTCATCGACTTGCATGGATTATTAATAAGATCTGTTAATAATTGTAATAGTATGCTGTACAATTTGTACAAGTACCTACTGGTATTGTGGCCAGTTTTAATATAGTACAGTTTTTAATAAGTAATACCGTTACATTATTAAAACAGTAGGTGTACCTACTCGACTGCTTAAAAACTATTAATCGCCTTTATTTTTCAGTTGATCGTCTTTAAGTTGTTTGTTTTCTTTTTTATTTAGGTATATATATTTTTTTTGTTTAACGCCTCTTTGCATTTGGTGTCAGAATAGCAATATAAAGTGTTTAGTATAATACTTATTTTTGTGCAGTGGTCAGTCAAACGAAATGTAGTAGGTAAGACTTTCGTTTGATACCCGTATTTTATGCTATTAAAAGGCCAAGTGCAAGTTGGACTTACGAACGAAGGGTTTCGTGGCATTGAAGAGATATCTTTAAAGGTTCCTAACCCAAAGGGAAAAACGGGACTCTATTACTAAGACTCTGCTATGCACCAGGCTGTATCTCATGATCTGTGACAGCGGGACAGTTGAAGTTTTCACAAATAATGTATTTCTGTTGCCACTATAATAACAAATAGTAAAAACAGAATAAAATAAATATTTAGGGAGTACTTTCATATAATAAATGTTATCTTTTTACTCAATATTAACCAGAAACAACAGGTAGAGCTTGAAATATTCAAGGAAATATTCAATTCAAACATATTTTCACTTTAAAAATAAATTAAAATAAATAAGAAACCATCATGCGCGAGTCCGCTTCGAACTTAGCTGGATATTTGATGTAAGTAAAATATAAGTTGCTATCAGTCCTACCGAATAAATGCTGTGCAGTTAAAAAATTTAAAGGCATATTTGGATACGTAGGTATACGTCATGTGTCCCTGTAGTTACGGGACCAGAATAGGACTACGGTACCCTCAGCCTGTCGTAAGAGGCGACTAAAAGAGGCTTCCGGGGTTGCGGCCGTGAAGAGTGGGACTCGAACCGTCCGGCAAAGCGACCTCGGGAAGGTCGGCGGCATGTGTGGTTGCATGCTGCCGGAAAGACCAGAAGGTGCAGTGAGCAGTTCATGCCCACCTGGAAAGAGCCCAATGGGGCAACACGCTGAGGAAACCGGCGGCGGTCAGTTCCCGGAGTCTTCTTCGCAGCGCCGAGGTCGGCCACTGAGGGGGTTTTAGTGCGGTAAGAATCCCACATAACCCGCGTCGCTCCCACGACGTGGACTTTTTGAAAGTTTCCCCTTAGAAAATATAAAAAAGGGATACGTCATGTATTTTTTAAACGCGGGCGAAGCTGCGGGTTTCAGCTAGTGTATAATAAATGTATAACATAATAGAGAAACACGGATAATTTAGATTTTTGTCTTTTAGGCGGAACGAAGTTCGCCGTTTCAACTACGCATACTGGACGGCAGTTGCCACTGTAAGGTAGAACCTTACAGTGGCAACTGCCGTCCACAAACATGTATGTACCTATATTAATCAATATTAATAATCCTATTCGCCCGCTTCGATCATGTCTACTATGGTAATGATTACCCTACTACCCAACTATTTGGGAGCAATCTACCATGATAATGATTACCCGATATGTTAATCCAGGTTATAAGCTATTTGGGAGCAAAGAACAAAATTACCAGCAGTTTTTACTTAAAGCCATTACAAAAACATGCATACATCATTACGTACTTTCGCATATTTAACATTAATAAGGTTATACTCATGGTTAGCGTGAGCTATACCAAAACCCTCATATACAAGTGTAGTGTTACACCCGAAAGGCACGGCAGCTTCCCGACCTGCCCCAACAGGGGGCGAGAGGGGTCGGTCGGACACGCGCCCGCCGGTTGAGCTACACGGATGTATGTACATTTCGTGCCTGGCACGTCTACGCATAATAAAGGAGCCATAACATAAGGAAAGATGTTTATATGTATAACGTCTCAATATATTTTTTTTTTGTTTATTACATTGAACTAGCAAGTGGTCGCTGCTGCTCATGGACATCTGTAATCAACTTCATACCGAATATGGGTTCTATCTAAAGTCAATCACAGATGCGTTGCTACTCATTAGAACTAAGATGATCGCCGCATGTGAAAGTGTGCCGGCAACCAACCGGTAACAAAGTTCATACAGGACAAGGGTTTTATCTGAAATCACTCCCTGATGCTTTGCTACTCGCGAAGACTAAGATGGTCGCCTCATATAAAAGTGAACCGTTTACTATCAATTGAATATCAATAATTTAATTGATATTTGAAACGTGAAAGTATGTGAGGATGTATATGTGTTTTTATGCTGTCACGTAAAAACTATTAATCGCGTTTCGCTGAAAATTTGTCATTTCTCAACCACAGAGGTTAGCCACAGACACGTTTAACCTTTACACCTGAGGACTAACTGGGAGACCTTGGTTAAGTACATATTTATGTCTTACCAATGCTGTTGTTGGCGTTGTTGGCACAAATAGGTTCGTCTGTGGTGCCTTCAGAATCCCAAACTCGAAGGATTTTTCATAGGGTACTCAAAAGTTTTCTTAACACCTAATAGTCCGCGACATACAGTCCCCCTGACATCTAGTCAGGTTACATACATCAAGTTACATACAACTTCATACAGCACTGGTTTTTCCTGAAGTCAATCATAGATATATTGCTACTCACGGGAGCTAAGATGGTCACCGCATACAAAAGTGTGCCGGCAACCACACCCATTCCATCGAAACGTAGAAACTGCTTATCGCAAGAAATACAAGTAGGAGTTGTAGTGGCACGTACCCAGTCGAACCACATACGTTCTATCACCTTTCAAAAGTAGAGTCCTGGTATTCCAGCTAAACCACGCTTGAGAAACGAAGAACACGTCATGCCTATCCAACGTCTCTCAGGTACAAAAGTGCGGGATTAGTATACTTAGCAAGACAGAGAATAAAACCTTAACTTTAAATGTTCGCAAATAAAATCAAACTAAGCAATGACGGAGGCGAGAGAATATGGTTCGTGGTAAAGACATAAAACTAACACATTAGCTCAGATTTTATGTATTTAGAAGCCTCGTGAATGATTTTATGACGATTACAAACTCGTATCACTTCGGAGCGCTCCAAAAAGCGCTCAAAAACTTTTATAGGTTCCGTTTTATGTTTATGTAGTAAAATGAAATAAATCTATGGATAATTTAATGTGTATGACACTAAAAGAGTACTAACGCAGAACTTAGCAAATTAGCAATAACGCAGTAATGTAGAACTAGATAAACGAAGGAGATATTCTTATGAATTTTTGAAACGGAGATAAAGACCCCAATTACTCAAATCCTAAAAGGACTAAACTGGCTAAATGTATATGAATCCTGACCTCAACTAGAAATAATTAGGAAAACAAAAAACCTGTCTGCTAAAATTAAGTTTCGCAGTCGAATATTTTGCTTTACATAATTTAATTTAACGCTTTTTAGGAGTT
Source organism: Spicauda simplicius (assembly GCA_949699795.1). NCBI lineage: Eukaryota > Metazoa > Arthropoda > Insecta > Lepidoptera > Hesperiidae > Spicauda > Spicauda simplicius. Next base: position 19,020,712 of record OX453066.1, read on the forward strand.
TACGTCAAAATATGAACACAAAAATGAAAGCCAGTACTTTCATTTAATACCCATACTGATATAATAATCAAGAAACATCACCATCACATTTTTTTCTATGATCAGGCGCCATATAAAAAAATATATAGTCTATGGTACTCTTACAATAGCCTCGATTCAAATGACATATCATATGTCACAATCCGTCCAGCCGTTTGGGCAGTAGCATGTTCCCAAGAAATGGACATACACAAAAACATACACACATATCGACGGGCCCCTAGAACAAAATCGCCTATGACCAATTTACAGTACGAAGCTTAGAAGTTTTGTGGACATATAAATATTGTTTACTTACGCCAAGAAAGACGATCTATAAAAAACCATTGTATAAAGGAACTTATTAAATAAGTTCCTAAATAGCTATTACAATCAACAAAGCTTCATACCGTAAATTGGTAATTTTTTATATACGATTTTGTCCTACGGGCCCGTCGATATATACATACACTTACTATGAAAACGAAAACAATTATTTCAGGTAACGCAATAACCCTAAGGTCACAAGTTACGTTTTACGCAAAGCAACAGCACGATACCAACAAACCCAGCGATCACCTGAGCGGTCAGACCGGGGTGGTTTCGACCCCCGCGAGGACGACGACCCGCGATCGATGCGCTGCAGTATAGATCGGTCTGCGTCTAGACCCACCCTCAGGACCCCCCGTCGCGACTTCTGCCATAGAACGCGCGTGCGGTAGACACGGTGTTCATTGTTATTTTGGTGTTTGGATTGCCTTTTAATGGTGACGGTAGAAATTGCAAATTAAAGGTGTTAGTATTTGTGCATTACATGTTTGCACAAAATAAAAAAATATATACGTGACGTATAGATAACCTCTTTCCTTTGGCAAGTCGGTAAAAATAAACTGTTACACTGGGAATGAGCAAAACTTAAAATAAATAAAATATTTATATTTTTTTAAGAATTATGCTCACCTATTCGTCGGTTTTTATAATCGAATGGAATGGTAACTATCTGCTGACTTTAATTAAAAAAAAAGAAAAAAAAATTGCTGACCATATCTTGTGTTAACAGTTTAGTCTATGCCTTAAGTTTAGTGTTAATGAATTAAAGTACTATTAACCTTTAGACTAGTAGAGATATAACGTGAAGCTGATGAAGTTCTGTCTGTTTCAGGCATAAAATTTAAAAAAAATCTAAACTATTTTGAACATACAATTTCGTATTTTCTACATAATGGAATGTCTCCCAAAGCGATGTTAGGTTGTTAACGTTTAAAAAAATTAAATGTGAATGAATTTTGAACGAATAATAATAATAAATTTGAATATAATTCCTTAAACATCAGGCGCCAGGCCCACAAAGCAAACAAGCTAAGACATATCTATATATAGTTGACTCTGTGTCACCAACGAATTGTAGATGCGCGGAATTTTGATGGTGCCCTTTAATTATTTATTTGAAACGATGCCGTCAGTACCGAAACGACCGATCGACTGCTAATTGGGCGTTGGCGGGTTGGACGTGACCGCATATATCACAATATAGTGTCTAGACGGGAGCACCTAACTAATATTGCAGCCAACGTTAGATTCTAACTGGCGTATGATTTGAACATGACTAATAAAATATCCATTGGCTTTTTTTACCCCCCAGCGTCAGAAAGGGGGTGAAGTTTCTCGAGCGCATGTACGTATGTATGTTTGTGTGTTGGATGTTTGTCCATGTTGATTCCAAGGTGGTAGAACTAGTGGAGTTCGGGGAAGTACCACCGCCACACCTATTTCTAGCGTGAAGAAGTTCTTGCGTTTCGATAGAAGGGTGTGTTTGCCGGCACACTTTCACATGAGGCGACCATCATAGTCCTCGGGAGTAGCAACGCATCTGTAATTGACTTCAGATGGAACCCATGTTCTGTATGAAGTTGATTACAGATGTCCTTGGGCGGCATTGACCACTTACCATCAGGTGGACTGCATGCTCGTTTGCTACTTCAGTCAGATAAAAAAATGTTTGATACAGACAAAAATTCGAATCTGCATAGGAAGGTAATTACTATATCTATTTTTGTCTGTAACAATCAACTCAAACATAAAAATCGTAATATTTTCTTTAAAAAATAGTATGCTTAACGTAACGTAACCTAAAGATTGAAATTAAATGATGTTTTTTTTTTTTGAGAAGATTTACTATAGTAACATATATATTTTTTTTCACCATCAAAAAGTAGAGATTTCAACGAATAGAAAACATACCAACTTTTTGAAAAAAGCTGATATTTTGACGGGTGAGTTTTCGATTGAAAATTAGGGTGTTTTTTCGATATTAATTCAAAATAAGATGAAAAAATAAATATTTTTAATCAAATAAATTACAGCGTATTTGAGACATAAAAAGGTAAGTTTTCGCCAAATTTCGTTAAAAAAAAAATTGTAAAGGATAAAAATAAGAAACCAAAAACTTGGTTTTTTGAATTTTTCACATAAATTTTGAGGTTATGTGAAAAAAAGTAAATACAAAAGTTTTAGATCTTTTTATTACCTACTACTTTGTGATTTAACTTTTTTCGATAGGACTTTTAGTTTTGCCGGAAATCGAGAAAAACCGTTTTTTACCCTTAAAGACTCACCCCCATCCCCTCCCCGACCTCAGATCGCCCGTAAATTATTTTTCCCTTCATTTCTATAATATTCCCCTCCTTTTCTAATGGGTTTCATCCTACTACGATTTTATTTCACTTTTTATTATTTTTAAAGGCTTCTACCCTGGTCTATTGACGGATTGTGTCGGATATCATTAGAATCGACTCAATTGTTACGAGTGACATAAGGCCATATATTTTTAATATGGCGTTTGCGATCAGAGGACAAGGAGTGAAGAGATTTTTGTTATTATCATAGAAATATGGGTATCATGAACGCTAATAAAGAGACCGCTAGAAAAATATATGTATTACACTTTTATAATACTATTTAACTTTTAAACTTTAATTTTATATACATTATTGTGGAATTCCTTAGAACCAGTCAAGTGAAATTGGAGGCAATAAACCGTTTTAAATCAATCGTTTTGTTTTGTTTTTAAAATTTAATTTAATAAACGATACATGTATTTTACCGGCTATATTAGAATTCAATGGATTCTAACCAAAATTATCGCAAACAAAGTCGCGGACGGAAGCTAGCATATTCAAATGAACTACTGAGGGGGTAAATAAATACTAAGAACAAGTATTAAGTTTAGTGACCGATCTCTAGACGAGTCTGGAGTCTTGTTATATTAATATTTTATATATGGGGCTCAGACAACAAAGGGACCAGCTACGTGCAGACTCGCGTTGGCGGGTTCTTCAGACAAAACTGATTTGTGTTTGAGAAACGTCTGTCTATGTACGTTTACATATAGTTCAGCAACACCGATAGACATCGAACTCAATATTCGGCAAATTGATATAAATACCACTCTCTTTTTTTGTGACGGGGAGGAAACCTTCAAAAGGCATACCGAAGTCTTAGGAAAGACTCCGGGTTATGTGGCGTTTTACCCAGTAAAACCTCCTCGGTGGCGTTCCTCAGCGCTTGTAGGGGACCCCGGGATCTCCAGTGGAATGCACCGGTGTCCCCTAGCGCGGCGCCCCTCACGGGCTCATCGCTTGGGGGACGTGTACCATCCACCTTCACCAACCGGTGCTTACGGCGAGATGCAGCCACACATACCTACGCACTTCTCGGGGTTGCTTGTTGGACAGTTCGAGCTCCCACTCTAGCCGTCCTCAACCCCAGAGGCCCCCTTTTAGTCGCCTCTTTCGACAGGCAGGGGATACCGTAGCCGTATTCTACTCCCCGGCTACAGGGTGAAAATACCACAACTCCTAACAACGAAGCCTATCCCTTGTAGAAATTACAATCTTCCCAAGATGGTAAATGTAATTTCATCACTCATTATTCAATATTTTGATCTGCTGTAAACATGTAGTATTTATATGCATCTTTTGTCGCTATTTTGAAGAGTTACTTTAAATACCAAAATTGTCTATAATATACATTTTACAACAACAAAACGATAATGAAGATACGGCGTTATTTGTCTACCAAACTAATTCTTAACTTAGTCCATGATAAGATAATACACAGAATTACAGGAATAAATAAAATAAGTATAAAGACGGTTACCATAGTTCCAATAGTTGTCTCTACTGCCAAAGTTATCCTGAAGCAATTTTTCTTTAAGCAACATCTCCTAAAATCTACTTACCTTGCATTACAAAAACCAGCAAGACTTAAAACATGCGGAATAATTCGTAAATTCCTTCAATTAGATTCTGATACCCCATTACATGAAAACTACATTTTAAAATATAAATTATTTTTTTTTCTGGCCGAAGTAGCAAACGTGCACGCAATCCACCCGATGGTAAGGGGTCACTGCCGTCCATGGACATCTGTAATCAACTACATACAGAACATGGGTTCCATCTGAAGTCAACCACAGATGCGTTGCTACTCCCGAGGACTATGATGGTCACCTCATATAAAAGTATGCAAGAAACGCTTCACGCTGGAAATAGGTGTGGCGGTGGTACTTCCCCGGTCAAACTACACTGGTTCTCCCACCTTCAATTAGATTCTGATACCCCATTACATGAAAACTACATTATGAATCTAAATGAAACCTTGGCCGTGCCTGTGTTACTTCGCGCGGTAAAAAATATCGATAGGTATAGATGATGAGGATAATGATATAAATGAACTTACTGAAGTCGATGAGCAACCTGCCGTAGCCTTGCCGCTGGTAGGGCGGGAGAGTCAAGATGCAGGACACGTTGTAGTTTAGGAACGAATTCTTTTCCTGTTGACAAAAATACTCGTTTAAATATTACAAGAAATGAAATGAAATGAAATGTCTTTATTTTGTATAAGCCTATGGGGACACTTACAAATTGTCAGTTACGCTTTTTATCTTATACTACCACCGGATCGGAATACGACCTCAACTGAGAAGTTCCGGCAAGAAACTCAGAGGCAACATTTCATATTCAGAAAAAACTTAGGGTTTGTGTTTTTTCTGAATATGAACTGAATATGAAAGAAAAAATACTACATAAATAATTAAGTAATTATAATTGCATAAGTTGATAAAAATGCTATGCAATAGCTTTACCGCGGCAGTCCAGGAGTACCGCGCGGTTTTTTTTAAATTTTTAACTGAATGAAGTAGTAAACGAGTATCTAGTCCACCTGAAGGTGAGTAGCCACTGCAGCCCTAGGACATCTGTAAGGAACTTCAAATAGAACATGAGTTCTATCAATCAATTGAAGTCAATCAAACACCCGAGGACTATGATGGTATGTCGGCTCATATAAAAGTGTACCGGAAACCACACCCTTCCATCGAAATACTTCACGCTAAAAAAGGTGTGGCATTGGTACTTCCCCGGTCGAACTACACTGGTTCTACCACCTGGCTTGTTGCAAGGGACTACAGAACGGAGCTACAATATGGTGTTGATTGTACTTAGGTACTGTTTGGCGTGTCATCTTGATTTTAAGGAATTTGTTTACGATAGATGTAATAAACAGATAAAAGTACCTAATGGTCAGTGGTCGCTATCGTTCATGAGCATATGATATCAATTACGTTGCGTTAAGACTTCCGAGGACTAAAATGGTACCTGATTTAAAAGTAAGCGGGCACCCTTCTAGCGAAACGCAACAGCTGTTTCTATTAGAAAATAGGTACGGCTGTGGTAACTCTTCGGTAGAACCATACTCAGTCTACCAAATTTATAGGTGTAGTTCTTATACATGCATATATTATGAGACTTTATGCATATTATGAGATATTATGCATCATATATTATGAGAGATATGCATATATTACAAGTTAATCTTATAAGGTACTGCTATACAATGTAGCTACGTAGCAATTAGGTATGAGTTATACCTTTTAATTTGGAATGAGTTTTAATGCCAATTACAACTTCTTACTTTTAATCCATAAAAAATCGTAGTCCATGATAAAAATCTGGCTCGAAGGACCAACGTATAACCATGAGTTAACCACGTTGCATATAATTGATTTCAATTGAATCATATCAAATCAAACGGAAAAATTCACACTCGAACAAGGCGTGCGAGACCGAAAGAGTGAAACGCATGAAAAATAACATAACAACACGCATCCCGACGTCCGAGGGGCATTGAACCCGTCTGCAACACAAATCTGATCCGTAGACGTGATCCGTTAATACCCCCGTATGGACGTATGTGTGTGCGATTGTTAGGGTTGGCAATAATTTATCAGGAGACGCAAAAAATATAATGCTCCCAAAAAAGTACACGATTATTCTAGAAAACCGAAAAGCTAAAATATAAACTTTGTTTTATTCGACTGCGTTAGATATCGTAAAACTATATTTTTTCAGTACTATTTTTTTTCTTTACACTAAAAACATAGTATTTTTTGCAATTCGCTCATTTTCGCTTTATCGAGTCAACTGACTGATTGATGATTTTATGGGAAAAATAAAGATTGTTTTCGTGGAAGGTTTTCCTAGAAAGAGATACGCGAATATAAGTAAGTAATGTTCATATTAAGTCGAAAGCGAGGATAATAAAAAAAATCAGAAAGTTTACAGGCCCCCATCAGATTACTGATTTTCTTAAAAACATACGCGAATATAGGACATCAGTCTCCGCTTTAAATCCAAAGGGAGACGATTAAAAAAAAATATTTCAGTTTTTTTTAAGAGATTACATATAGACTTGCGTACATGATACACTTAGAAATAACGCATAATTTTGCAGCCCCCAAGAAATTTCTGATTAACTTAAAACGGTATACGAATATAGGACAACAGTCTCCGTTTTAAGTGTATAAGGCGACCATTAAAAAAATACTTGATTTTTCTGATTGACTTAAAAATATATACGGATATAGGACAATAGTCTCCGTTTTAAGTTCAAAAGGCGACAAATTAAAAAAAAATAGTTTCTTTCCATGAGATCACTTATTTACATTACATTACATTTTAGAAATTACATTTTAGAGTTAGAAATAACGTCTTAATATGAATTCTAACACTTTAAGACTTTTGAGAGCCCGATACCTTAGCCCACCATCCATGGTAGCAACCCTAGATCACGTACAAGGCAGCGCGCAGACAGGTAGACGGGCGCAGAAGCGAGTAACAATCATTGTAATTTGATGGCGAAATTTGGTATGCCGTAGGTGCCTATACGTTCATTTACATGGGGCGGTCTGTGTTTTATTAGGAAGGGTGGACAGTTAGTTGTTTGAGGGGTAGCTACGTTGGTTATTATTGTGATTGACTTTGTTAAGCTAATATAGAAATAATATATCAATTTTCAATTTTCACATGAATTATCAACAACTTGCGTGGCGGTTGTTACATTATAGATCTGCGTAGGTGGGGTATCGGGTTCTATTCCTAGCTATTATACTGAATGAATCTATCTTATGTACCTATCTATGACCGTAGTGTCTTGTTTATCAATTTTAATCGTTCTATTAATAATAATAATATCGTTCAGGAGACTCGGAGTAAGATAACTCCGAGTCTCCTGAACGAAAAGAGGCTCACGACGACAAATGGACAATGTATCAAATGTCTTAACTCGACCTTGAAGTCGCTACAATTCAATTCGACATACATTATATTTTTTTAGAAAAAAGAACATTTACTCTTACAAATACACACCAATACAAAAACAAACCATCACTAATGTCGAATCAACGGGCGCAAGTCCAATACGATTAATCCATTAAACAGAGTTCAACTCCCGACCTCAGACAACGACCTACAGACTAGACAAAAAGAACGAGCACAGACGTCGCCGAGAACCCCGAACCGCCCCGAGCCTTCATTTCGGCCGCTTCCCCCGCCGGGTCAAACACCCAGTCTGCGCCGCGACAGGGTTTATGTGCGACTTGGAATAAAAATATAGACTGAGCCTTTCGATCGAAGCTAACCAAATTCGGTGATTTGCAAATTTATAAGATACTAGCTGTACCCTGTGCGCATTGCCACGCCACTAAAACAAATAAATAGAAAGTAGTCCTTCGTGGAGTAGCACAACAACTTTCCTAAAGAGGACATGATCAAATGCAAACTTTACGATCCGATAAGTCATAAATGAGCATGCCGTCCATGGTATTTTATCACTACCGCATAGAACTTTGTAAGCAACTTCGTATAGAATAGAAGTTCTATCTTAAATCAATCACAGATGCGTTGCTTCCATATGCCATCGAGGATTGAGATAGTCCCTTCATATGAAAATGGACCATAAATTACACCTTTCCGCCGAAAAGCTTTATGGTAGAAACTGGTGTGGCGGTGGTACCGCCCCGGTCTAGCCAAATACGGCCAATCGCATTTCTGTACACGAATGACGCATATTTTTCTCGATAATATTGAAGTTGCAAACAAGCATGCAGACCAACTGATGGTTAGTGACAACTGCTAAGCAGCTTTCCATTCATAGTCCATTCTTATGGATCTAGTTATCCATAAGCATGGACATCTGTAAATAATCAACCAAGTGGGGTAAGACATCTGAGGTTACCTACAGATGTGTTGCTTCCCATAAGGACTAAGTTCGTCTAGTCATCCAGCAGTGAAATGTATGAATGGTATCCCTAATAGAGAATTAAATATCTATGTAAATATTATGTATGATATTAAAGTTTAATCTTGCAGTGTTAGCTAAATTTACTAAGGCTCACTCACACACGCATAGATTGTGTTTCAAAATTCTGTTCACCGAGACGTTATCGTCCTTTTTTGGTCTGAGATATGATAGGTTCATGTGAAATATTCTTTAAGAGAAAACTCGTAGAATAGATTTGCTGACACCTTATTCGCCTCATGAATCATTGATATATAATTTGTAGTCAACTCTATTGTAATTGGAGTCACAGATGCGTTGCTACTCTTAAAGGCTAACTTAGAACGAGATATCTACATGTTTGCCATACCATGATGTATTATGCTGGGTCCTCGCTTCAAAAATGGATGCGAGGTTACCGCAGTTTTAGTAAAAGTACGATCATTATTAGATAGCCAAAGCGTAAAGTTACAAGAACCCTTTCTATTCTTGTAGCCACTTTTTTCCTTTGCTAGGCCCAGACGTCTTTGAGCACTACAAGCTTTCTGCACTCTTAGCAAGAATTTAAGTTCGTTCAATACATTCATTTTTTTACATTTTCTCCCATCATTACAAAGTACATAGCAAGGCGAGACAGTAAACAATTTTTGTTTCGAGGAAACGTAATAAACTCAGAGATACACTTTTATATGAGGCGACCATCCTAGTCCTCGGGAGTAGCAACGCATCTGTGATTGACTTCAAAAAGAACCCTGTTCTATTTGAAGTTGCTTACAGATGTCCATGGGCGGCAGTGACCACTTACGATCAGGTGGACAGCATGCTCGGTTCCTACTTCAGTCAGATAAAAAAACCTTGTTGTTAACTGTTTGTTGAACCCAATAAAGTAAAAAAAAACACAGCAACACATAATACTGCTGTAATAGTAAAAATAGGTGTGCTTCGGCAGTCGAATTACAAAGAGTTCTACCACCTTTAAAATATTTTCAAAAGGCTAAGTTTATATTACCTAAAAGGTAATATAAATATTGAAGGTGGTAGAACCAGTTTAGTTCGACCGGGGAAGTACCACCGCCACACCTATTTCTAGCGTGAAGCATTTCTTCCGTTTCGACAGAAGGGTGTGGTTGCCGGCACACTTTTACATGAGGCGACCATCGTAGTCCTCGGGAGTGGCAACGCATCTGTGATTGACTTCAGATGGAACCCACGTTTTGTATGAAGTTGATTACAGATGTCCATGGTGGACTGCATGCTCGTTTGCTACTTTAGTCAAATAAAAAAAAACCTAAAAGTACGAATACGAGTCTATTAAGCCTAATGCGACGTTATATACCGTTTAAAATTTTATTCCAATTTGGAGCAGTTTCTTCCCCTAGACGTGTACGCGTAACGGTGGCTCGTCTAGACGTCTGCGTCTCTGCGACAGGTCAACGTGGGTATGTTCTCCGCACTTATATGAGTACCAACAATCCATGTACATATGTATGTCCAATCTTACGGCCGCGAATGTGAAATATGCCTAAACACCTCCTACCCCATGTTGAATAATTATGTAGATTTTTTTTATAAGGATGAAGCAAAAAACACACGTTTTCTACACTCATAGCCCCACACTAGGATTTACTCCTGTGTCGTGGGTACCATGGACTCACACAACACGAACACACAAACACCCACCGCAGAACACGAATCTAAACTCATCATTCAGATACCTGTCTGCCCGGGAATCGAACCCGCGACCCATTGCGCGTCAGACCGGTAAGGTAACCGCTCCGCCACGCGGGTCGTCACAACCAGCAAGAAGTAGCAAACCAGCATTCAGTCAAACTGATGGTAAGTGATCACTGCCACTCATGTACATCTGTAAGCAACTTCATATAGCAGAGAGGTTCTATCACTTCTATCTGAAGTTAATCACAGATGCGATGCGTTGCTTGCTAGGTCTAAGAAGGACAACCGAAACGTAAGTACTGCTTCACGCTAGAAATAGGTGTGGCAGTGGTACCTCCCCAATCGAACCATTGTTCTGTCACCTTGTAATTCGACTTATACGTCATTACACTATATATAAAATTGCATACAGATGTGCAGTGGCCACTTACCGTCAAGCGGACCGAACGCAGGTTAGCTACTTAAATCTTATGGCTTATAACTACATAGTATAAAACAAAGTCGCTTCCCGCTATCTGTCCCGATGTATGCTTAGATCTTTAAAACTACGCCACGGATTTTTTAATAGATAGAGTGATTCAAGAGGAAGGTTTTAATGTATAAAACATGTATAATATAGTAGAGAAACACTGATAATTTTAGATTTTTGACTTTAAGGCGGAACGCAATTCGCCGGGTCAACTAGTTATTATTAAAAAGTTTGTGGGGATGTACCTATATGTATTTGTTACTCAATAATACAAAAACTACCCGTCGGATTTCGCTTAAATTTGGCAAACACATAGTTTATGACCCAGATTAACACATAGGATACTCATTAGCATGATAAACATAATCTTAAACTTAATCTTAAAGTTAGTCTTAACCATAGTCTTAAACTTAGTCTCATATAAAAAAGGGCGAAATGCCTTGAATTTTTATATCGAATCTTTTTAGACACAAAGTTGTTTATTACGTTCAGTGCATCTCGTCTAGACGTCTGCGCTTGTTTACTTTCCAACCGACGGGAGGTTTATCTTATAATTTTCCTACGGGTTTTATAGGGGTATTATTTTTAAACTCGTTTGTCTGCGGTTTTACTACCTACACACGTATTTTTACAAATGTACAGCAGGCATGAAAGATATGACATGATGACGTGTGTGTAAAATTTTTTGAAAGGTAAGGTAAGGTGATATGTATGTAAGTAAAATAGTTAGTTCAGAAGTGTTCGGTTTTAGACTTAGGATCAACTCAATCCATATTGTTTTGTTTTACTTTGGATGGGTCACAGTCGTCATAGAACATTGTTCAAGTCAGTTTAGGAATCGTAATCTACCTATGCTTTAAACACGACTGTTAACACATGTTAGGGATCGTTCAAGTACTACGTAACGAGATTTGGGAGGGGTTCTTGTCAAACGTTACGATGCATTACAGGAGAAGAAGACGGGGGGGGGGGGGGATTTGAACAACGCATTGTGTAACGCGTTTGTATTTATTTAAGTCTAATATTTTATTTAAGTAAAATACGGCCACAGTGACTCGCTGCTACACAGTACTACACATACAGTACAGGGTGAAAGTGATGCAGCAAAACGTTACACTGCGTTAAATAACATAATGTTAAATTAAATAAATAAGATAAGGCCGCGTTGTGAAGCGTTCACCATACCGGTTACAAATTGGACCCCTAGGCATAGGGACATAAATGGTAAATCTAGAGTTCCATCTTGAGGTTGAGTACTTACTTTCTTCACATTTGAAGAAAGGAACACATTTATTATATGAATTAGACACAATGATAAATTTCTGACCGTAAGTTTTTTTGAAAAACAGCATTATTATTTACCTTTCGGTTTTTATTGCAAGTAAAGCCTTAAAATATTATCATTACGAAAACAGCGATAAATCAAATCCGCCAAATTTTCAAAACGCGACAATTCCCAAAGAGCCCCTATTCGAAATCAATCGTTTAGCCCCTCGGGGTCAATCGCCAGCCCCCTCCCGGCGCGCAGGCTTTGTGGGTACAAACGTGTACATTTATTGCGTTAGCGGCGCATCGCGTCTAGACGGTGTTTACACCCACGGAGGGTCCCACGTTCGCACAAAGATTATGTGTGTTGTACAATAATAACCGTGTCGGTTTTAACATATATTTGGTAATAACCTTGTCTAAAAGGAGCGTGTCTGTTTTTTTATTTGTCGCGATTTTTGGGTATAGACTAATTTGTTGAAAAGTATCTATATATTAATACGTCAAGTAAAAATTTGTGACGTGTTTTTAAGATACTTGCAAGCGGAGGAGTATGAAATTACGCACGGTTATAGTTGATGTAGAGAAGGATTGCACAATACTATTTTTTTTTTTTTCAAAAATGCATAAAACATACATAAAATCAACTAAAACACTCACTACCTTGCATTAGACATAAACACATACATAATATACGAAATAGATCATTCAATGTCTTACTATAAAAACACATAACGTCAAAAATGACAGATGTCTTTGTCAAAATACCCGCTTTGCTTTTAAATGCAGCTTAGCTAATTAAACCTCTTTTTTACCTTTAACCCGGCGTTCAAAATAACTTGAAAATTATTACAATTTGAGAAATATTCGTGCTACTTTGGACAATACGAAATTTAGCTTTTTAATTTAAATTACGGTCGAATTTCGACCGTTGCGACGGGTGACTAGTAACTTTTAAATTTCTAAAAGGAGCGTCTCTTTTTTTGTCACGATATTTGGTTATAGACTAATTTGTTGAAATGTATTATTGAAATGTGGATAATTACATCCAAGAATTTGTCACGCAATCGTGAAAATCTGCTTAACACAAAACATAGGTGATAGGAAAACATTCCTTCATAGAGGTTCTAAAAATCCTTTTTAATCACACTCAATCAGAATAGTTTAGAGTTAGTCTGAAGAAGAATCCAAACATCCTAGGGCATAAGTTCGTATGAAAAAGTCTAAGTCATTTTATTTTTGCTATAGGAAAGCTCTACATACTTCGAACAACTTTATATAATCCTGATTATACCTTCACAATTCAAAATTTGTTTAACATTCTATAAGTCGACTCCGGAACCACCATGACACTTATTTCTGCCTTAAATCAGCTGTGTTATGCTGCTGTGGTCTGTTTCGAAGGGTGTGGTAGTAAAGATATCCGAGGTGTTCAAACTTAGTTCTCAGAGGTAGCTTTAGATAAACATTCTGATCTTATCTGGGGTTCATTACAGATGTCAATTAGCAGTAGTGGCCACCTACCATCAGGTGGACTGCATGCTCGTCTGCTCTCGTCAACCCATAATTGTCCCACTGCTGGACACAGGTCTTCTCTCAGAATAAGAGAGTTTAGGCCATAGGCGCCATAGCCTACTACGCTGGCCAAGTGCGTATAGGTGAACTTCATACACCTCCGAGCACTTTTTTTATAGGACGCTCGGGTGTGTAGCTTTCCTTTCGATTTTTTTCTTCACCGAAAAGCAGTGATAATTAATTTCTAACACGCACATAATTTTAGAAAAATCTGTGGTGCGTGTTAGGGTTTGAACCTCGGACCTCCCGATCGAGAGGGCAAGTTTCAACCATTAGGCTATCACTGCTCGTCTGCTACTTTCTTATTATAAAGAATAAGGATTAGCTGGCATTACTTTGTTACCTGCAGGTTAAAAACCCCGTCTTGCGTGTAGACTAAAGACTCAGGGTAACTTTTATAATTTATTGCGTTGCAACATTGTCTGTGCCGGGGTTCAAACTTTTATGAAGGGGCGACGAATCTTACAGACAAGTATTTTTTACCCGACACAAAAATGGTAATGGTCTTCGAGCGTATGTATGTATGTGTGTTCTCGTCAACCCATTATTGTCCCACTGCTGGGCACGGGTCTTCTCTCAGAATGAGAGAGTTTTAGGCCATAGTCCATCGCGCTGGCCAAATGCGAATTGGTGGACACTATGTATGTATGTGTGTGTATGTTTATTTGTATATTTGTCCATTTGTAAAAACAAACAAAAAAACACTATAACAACAGCAATCACTATGCATCTTCAATTGAAAGAAGTCATAACTTTGCCTCCCACCAGAAATCGCACCTAAAAACCTTTTCAACTTAAATAAAGTATAAATAAGCAATTTATTAATGCAAAGTACTGTGAACACAGCTTCTGCTTGGATAAATGGAGCCTGTAGGCGTACAACGAAACCTCAGGTCTTAAAGTACATCTATTACGTTAGCGGCGCATACATCGCATCTAGAGCGGTCTAGACGTTTCTCAGGTATATTAGAACTCTCGCCACTTTAAGTTGTATAGCATATAAACATTGCATGTTTAGGTATACTTTAACGATATTTTAGTATGAATTTTACAAAAAAAAAATATTTGCGCTACATATAAGTTTCCCCCGATTTTTGTTAAAAAAATATTGTGAAAGAACTGTACATTTCTGTTATTCAAAGTTTCGCCTATCACAAACCACTACTTTTTCCCATTTCTCAGGCAGCAACCGGATATCTTGTCTGAAGAACTTTTCAAACCCCGAGGCCATCTACGAATCAATCCAAATGTTGGTATCTTCGGAAGATGTAAGTCGCTGCTCAGACGAACCATGTGCCATCAATCGGAATAAGTGATAATCGGATGTTATATGCGCGTTTTACTTTCAGAACTTAGCTCAATCGTATCAATTGTCCTCAGTAGAGGGCTCCAGTGATTGTTTCAGTCGAACTCAGAACTAAGCAAATCATAATACACAACATCTAGCTGATCCCACCAAATGCACAGAAAGAGTTTTATTTCTCTGAATATTCGGTTATGATGCTGAAGTTAAAACTTGACCAGGTCTTCCGTATAATCTTTTCGTCTTGAATTATCATATTGTACCTCTCCTGTGACAATACGATGCACAAAAACCTTCTTCTTATGCCTAGCAAGCAATACGTCACCCATGCATAATCGGCGTTCAATGTTTCTCAGCTTCAATTCGTATGGTACCCCAATTACCATGTTTTTAATCATTCCTAATGATTTCACAACGTGAACCGGCTTGTAACGTAACTAGAAGTTCTATTTGTATTTAAGACGAATCTTCTTTGAATAATGTTTCCAATTCCATGTCTTCATACTTTCTCCGCCTTCCAATGCGCTCTTTGTCTTCCATGTCAAAACCACCTTTTTTAACTTTTGAAACCACTCACGACAAGTCCTCTCACTTAATGCAACCTTATCATATGCTTCTAGAAGCAATCGATGTGTCTCAGCTGCAGATTCTTTTAAAGAAAGAAATAAAAGTTTCCACAAATGATGCTTATTTGGCAAAAATTTAGTAATTTCCGAACGAAAAAAAATTGTTGATGTGAAATCCATATTATTTCAATTGTATGTTGTTACTAAAAAGATGAACTTACTTTGTGCCAATTTTCGTCCGGCTATTTTAACGTAAACCGTGTGTACCAACATCTGTCTTAAAACGGCGGAACTTATTTGAACAACTTATATTATTTCCTAGCTTTAAAAGCCTAATCGTAATCAAATATATTTTGCTTAAGAACAATGTGCTTTACATTTCGGAAATCACATGGAAACGAGGACAACAAAGTTAAAGAAAAATCTTAAAACGTGCATTCTTCTCCTTTCTTCGTGCATAAAACGAAAGAATTACGTATCTGTAAATCTTATTACTATTATAAATGCGAAACATTGTGAGGGTGTACATATGATTGTTACTCTTCCGCGCAAAACTACAAGTTAGATTTCACTCAAATTTGACACGCACGTAGTTTAAGACCTCGATTAAAACATACAATGCTTATCGCCGTGCTAGACGTGCCGATACGGGCGAAGTTGCGAGAATAACCTAGTCACTATATTTGTAGAAGTGGCTGAAAGATTGAGAAAAAGTTATAATAGTTTTTAAAGCTAGTGACCGAATCAAGAAATTCCGTAACGAAAAAACCTAACACTCTCCACTCCACCTACCATGTAACGCGTATGTTAATGGTACGACCGTACGAATCTCGCACGAATCGAGACGAGCTGCTCGGAAATCGGACGAATAGGTAAGCAGCTGTTTGTGAGAAAGTATTTAATACCAAAGAAAAAAATACTGTTTAAATAAATAAATAAATAAATATAATTGCATAAGTTGATAAAAAAATGCTATGCAATAGCTTTACCGCGGCAATCACCGAGTGCCGCACGTTTTTTTATTCTTAGAATTTTGTTAGTTGTTTGAAATTAAACGTATACTACTGAAGTTAACTTAAAGGATATCTTTATAGACTGTATCCGTAAGTAGCATTCAGTGTTTATCTCATTAAAACCCTTCGACTCTATCAAAAGTTATTACAATTCAATTCATGTAACCTTTTCTAAACGCGAGACAAATCACGTCTCCTAGCTGTAAGCTAGTGGTTTGTCGTTGGCTTAGTTTACAAATAAACCCGCAGAAGAGAGCTTACAACACGCGACATAGGTACTCGTACACCGAATAGGTACCTATTACACATTTCAATTTGGTGCTCCTGTCTCCGCCCGGGGTCAGACGGGATCGTCTGTCGCAGTTTATCGACTGCCTGTAGCTGTTATGGGCGTGCTTCACTTGACGTTGCGTTGGTTTAGCATTTTTTATATTGAAAAAGTAAACAAAAATAAGAGCATGAAAACTACCCGATGGTAAGTGGTCATTGCCAGCTATTGATATCAGTAAAAAAAATCATATGGAGCAAGAATTATGTTATGAAATAAATTGCAGATAGGTTAGAGGAACAAATTTCAGAAATAGGAGGTAAATTTGACCAATTTTCGACCTGCTTCGAAGAATTCGATCCTCCTTCTAAGGAGCCATTGGCGAGCGGTTGATACCTCTTTCTTTAGATATTTTTAAACTCAGATAAAATCGCAGAGAATTGCTAGTTTTAATTATAAATTCGCAACACAATAGTTTTTTCTTTTCATCATTTCATGTTATCGTACAACAATCTTGCATGCTGTAACTACCTATAATTGGATTTACGTGTAAATAGCAACTTAAGACTTTTTTCTTCACTGTACAATTCTCTTACATGTATTTCTGTTGGTGGTTCTATAAATAAATAAATAAATAAACACAAAAAACAAATACAGCGAATACTGCTACACCACGTACGCCAAGTGAAGCCCCACCGTCCCGTAGACGCGTCTGTGGCCGAGGTCGTGAATGTGGGCGTGTAGGTTGCCTGTGGATGTATCGTAGCATCGCGGGCCGTCTAGACATCCGCGTGTTTACCGCGGGCGGTAGGGGCGCGAGTAACTGTTGATGTTAGTTGGAGATTAGTCCTTGTTTTGTTGGACTGTATCGAGCCTTTATCTCCAGTTCTACGATTTCGACGATGAACAATTAGTGCAAACTAGAAATTATATCACGATACTCAAAAACATTGAAGATTTAGCGGTAACCAACTTCACATCACAAGTTCAACCAGAAGTGTCATATATCCGTTCTTAACGACTAGGATAGAACATTACGAGAAAGTAAATCTGGCTTACAGTATCTTTCCGACCTTACCACCTTTATGCTAGCACTATGCAATGAGTGACCTATATAGGTACTAGGTCATACGGAGCGTAGACTCTACAGCAGTCTTTAGCATTTTTATAATATGGAAGTGGCAAACGATTATGTAATTCACCTGATAAATTGTCATATTGGACATGGACTGTAATCAACTCAAGATAAGATCAACTACATGCATGCTACAAGTGCTATCCTCGAGAAATAAGTTACAATGCCTCGAAAAAGTCTCGAAAGTCTGTCTCCCACCAGACTCTTTAACTTATAACATCCTTATAACAACCTTTGCACTAAATGTTAGTTATAAGTTCTCTTTTTGTATTTTGATTTCTTTGTGTGTGCATAAACAAATAAATAAATAAAACATCAAAATACTTACCATTTGTTTTTATGCAAAAATCGAATGGTGACAGTGCGCCGCAGAATCACCAAGGATTCTTTTGCCTTCAAATGAAAGACAAATTGTAAAATACATCGAAGTGCTCCAGTCTTAGGTAAAATTTAAAGAACATGGTTGTATATACGGACGGAGCCTCGAAGAAAAGTTCCTCTACATGGACAGCCAGACATTCAGATGATCAATAGTTGCGTTTAAATACCTCACCTTCCCAGACAAGCGTCTGGGCGGGTCGACGAACCGCGGGGGCGTTTCCAGAATCTTCGACAATTAATGTTTACTTTCCTATTTCTTGCGTACTAAATAGACGGTACTGGGTTCGACTACCGATCTAACTAATTCAATCATGCATTTAGATATCTGCGTCGGTTTTGGTTTTGAACTTGTCTTCGTGTATGTGCCATGGATACATACAAGACCATGACTCAAATATTTTATACTAGCCTATTCCCGCTGCCTTCCCATCTTCAGTCGCGACTAACACGGCAATAAGTAGGTATTATATGTGTTAATCTTTATTTTTATAAAATCGAAACATGCACCCCACCTAATGGTGTCACTGCCGCTCATGGACATCTGTAAGCAACTTCATACAGAACATGGGGTTCTATCTGACGTCAATCACAGATGCGTCGCCACTCCCGAGGACTAAGATGGTCACCTCATATAAAAGTGTGCCGGCCACCACACCTTCCATCGAAACGCAAAAACTGCTTCACGCTAGAAAAAGGTGTGGCGGTGATACTTCTTCGGGCGAACTATACTGGTTCTACCACCTATAGAAATCTAGGTCATAAACTATGTGTGTGCCAAATTACAGCGACATCAGATTCGTAGTTTTTGCGTGAAACAGTAAGAAACACTAGCACATCCTCACAAACTTTTGCATTTATGATTACGGTAATATCTTGGATACTTATCACGTTCTAAACGTGACCATAGTGCGCGGACCCGGAGGATTAGGCTAGTTGAAAATATTTGTCTTGAGTTTCTGTCAAGACAAAATGCATTTTCCATTACATCCAACCATCACTCATAATCAAGTAACGACCCTTTAAATCCAGACGACACCGGGAGCCGTCTGGTCGTCGAACCCCGCCTTCGCGTTCCCGAATCTTCAACTTTACCATCTTTCATTCAATCTGAGAACTTCCTGGGTCTGAAGGAACTTCTGCATTCAATAGCACTTTTTTAAAGTATTTAATGTATTGTGTTCGCGGTATCGAGAAAAGATCGTTTTTAATAGGCGAGTATTTGCTATTTGGTATAACGAATATCTGGTACAGTAATACCCCGAACTTACGCGATAGGTGGGACTGACTGATAAACGCGTAAGTCGAAATCGGTACAAGAAATACGTAACACAAAATAAAATGTAGCTGTCGTACAAGTACATAGTCTTACTATTCCACACACCTACTTAATATGTATATGTAGGATAGTAGTATGTAATCCATAATATAGAATTTGTGTGATGCAGCTGGCACTCAATAAAAGACAAATTGAGGAGATTTGAAAACTGCGTAACTTCGAGTTCGCGTAAGTCGGGGTAGCGTAAGTCGCGGTATTAGTGTATAGTAGTATGAGAGTAGGTATAACCACACCTATCTTTTTTTTTTTCACTGAAGTAGCAAAGGAGCATGCAGTCCACCTGGTGGTAAGTGGTCACTGCCGCCCATGTACGTCTGTAATCAACATCATACAGAACACGGGTTCCATCTGAAATCAATGACAGCTTCGTTGTTACTCCCGAGGACTATTGTGGTCGCCTCATATGAAATTGTTCCGGCAACCACACCCTTCCATGGAAAGGCAAGAAATGTTTCACGCTAGAAAAAGGTGTGGCGGTAGTACTTCCCCGGTTGAACTACACTGGTTCTGCCATCTTCAGAAGTAGCAATAACCAGAATCATTCAGATAGACTACATACACATTTGCTACTATAATCTACAAAAAGATGGACTATCCTGTATCTACCTTATAAAATATAAGAATTTAGTAAAGTTCTCTGACTAAGGATCTTGAGAGTACTTACTAACATTCTTGCATTCATCTAGGGTCAGACCGTAGGGAAACTTTTGAATGGTGTTCGATTATTGAAAGCCTTTTGTAGACATCTTGGGTACTCCGATCCAGACATCATTATCGAGAGGTAAGGGCGCGACGGTTCATAATGAGATAAGTAGAATTCAATGGAAATATTTCCCGATACGGAATGGATAATAAAGCCTTTGTGAAAAGTACAGTGTAGGGTAAAATGTTATTTGATTATTGAATATCTGATATTGATGTCCCCTTTTTGAAATTTACTTCGAACTGATTTTGAGGACATATACTAGCCACCATTTAACTTATGAGATCAATATAGCAACTTTATATGCAAGAAGGATTCTATCATACTAATATTATAAAGGCGAAAGTTTGTTAGTGTGTATGTTTGTTACTTCTTCACCTCTAAACGGCTGGAGCGGTTTTCATAAAATTTAGTAGGGAGTTAGCTGACACTCTGGATTAACATATAGGCTACTTTTTACTGTGGGAAAATATCTTATTCCCACGGGACAATCGATACATCGATTTTTTATCGCGGGCGAAGTTGCGGTGTTCAGTCTGAAATAAATCATTGAAGCGTTGCTACTCCCAAGTTCTAAAATGATCGCTTCGTTAAGAGTGAACCGGCAACCACATCTTTCTACAGAAACGCAAGAATTTATGTTAGTAGCGTTTGTACCTTACAGGTCGAACGACTGACAGACTGACATAAACCACTCAGACTCACTCAAAACAAAACAAAAATTTAAATAACCAGTTTAATTCCATCTCAATTCCTGTGTTCTTTAAAAACAAACATTTTTATGAAACTCTTCTCATGGTAAATTACTAAAACCAAACCCCAAACTTCACAACATAAAACATACAGAACCCGCTCAATAATATAACAAACTAGTTAATCTTCCAATACTCCAGACGAGACAACGCTACACACAGCCACCGTAGCACCGCGGGTCGACGAACCCGCTCCTCGGTACTAACTTCGAGCGCTACGGCTACGTGCTACGAACCGAGATCAATGATATGCGAGCGTTTTGAGGCTATTAAAACAGTTATCTTATTTCTTATTAATATACTTAGTTTTACTATGTAACAGGTACTTACAATATATGTTTTTATTATATTTTTGCAGATATTTCAACTCACTTGCACGGATCGTGGTCACGTATATCGTAATTAATCGTACATGTTAAAATGTTCTTAAAAAAAAAAGGTCTCGGTGGTGTGGGAAGTCCACTAATTCGCACTTGGGCAGCGCGGTGGACTATGGCCTATAACTCTCATTCCGAGAGAACACCCGTGCCCAGCAGTGGGACAATAAATCTGATTCATACCAAATTGGCGCAATGGATAAACTCAATTTGGCAAAATCACACATACTATGTATGTATTTTAATACATATGGCTAATTTTTGCCAAATTGCCATATATCCTAAAAATATTACTGACTAACTATAGATTATGCAATGATAGATAATCTAATAGTAGGCCTTTCATCACTTCAGTACATTTACGAAATTTACCTAATGACCTAAAAATCCCTCAGACTTCCAATACTCTAAATACAGCCAGGAGACATAGCGCGGTCGCCGGGACAAGCGGAGGTCGACGACCCCTGCCGTCTCGCCGCTAACTGCGAGCGCTACGGCTACGCTACGGAGATCAATGAAATGCGAATTTTAAAGTAATTCATATTTCGTAAGGTATACTTTTTTGTGTCATTAAAGTAGCTTCTGTTAAGATTATAATACTTAACGGATACTCACGATATGCGGTTTTTGAATCCTTATAGAATTCTTTTTGCCGATATTTCGACCCAGTTGCATGGATCGTAGTCACGGCCAAACTGCGGTAGCGGGGAGAAACCGTTGACAAGCACTAGTGGTAAATTAACCTATCTACCCTACGTCTAGTTCGTTTTTCTTTTTTAGATTCCATATCACGACACACAACACTAACTATATCCTTACGCACCTTCTGTTAAGATATTTTGATAAAAATGAGTAATAATAAACAAGCAAGCCGTCCGTGTGATGGTTAGTGGTCACCGCCGCCAATAGACACCTGTCAGCAGTTTCATACAGAAAAAGGGTTCTATCTGAAGTCAATCCCAGACGTATCGCTCCACCCGAGGACCAAGACGGTCATCTCATTAAAGAGTGAACCGGCAACCACACCGTTTCACCGAAACGCAAGAACTCCTATAAACTAGAAATAATTATAGGTGTGTTGTAAAAAAAATTGCAAATTACCATAGTGGATCATCATTCAAAGATTGTCGTAATATAAACTCATATAAAAGGCCTACACAAAAGATAAATGACATAAACAGAGTTGTCAATTCGATTAAGAATAAATAAACTTTTTACAGTTACAGAAATAAATTAATTTTCTTATTTCGAAACTCCTGTCTCACGTTTTAGATTGGAGTATGGCTTCTTATTCTGATGACCCGCGTGGCGGAGCGGTTACCCTACCAATCTGACGCGATTGGGTTCCGAATCTGAATGATGAGTTCATGTTCTGGGTCTTGATGTTTGTGTATTCGTCTTGTGTGTGTCCATGGTACCCACGACAAAGAAGAAAATCCTAGTGTTGGGCTACGAGTGTAGAAAACGAAAAAAACAAAATGATTATGTGGAATAACACACCAACAGACTCTTATCCGCTTAAAGGAATTTTGAAAAGTAACAGGTTATGAATATTCATTATAGCAGATTGATTACAGTTAGAAAACTGTAAGAGAATAGATCCAAGAAAAGAAGTAAGGTAGAAGAATATACGGTTAATATTTCACTTCAAGCAAATATGAATGCTATCTAAAAAGGTACTTAATTTTTACATTTCCTAACCTCATCTTACCTAAAGTATTATTAACATACAAAAACTATTAAAAATACTATTACTTTTTATTTTATTTTAAATCCAAATAATTTGAATTTGAATATTACTATAGCACATCGTGGGAGTAACATATAATTGAAATATATTAATTTAATACTCCATAACCTTAGCTATGATCCTTAGCTTACAGCCTAGTATAATATCATTATGCACCAGACACATCCTACTACGCCGTAGGCAATCTACGCGCAGTCACGTTTACGTCGAGAGCGTAGCGCTACGAGCTACGCCCGTAGTCGGTAGTGAACGTAAATGAGTGTAGCGGTGCATGCAAATGGGAGGTTCGACCATGCAGACTTTATATATAAAAAATGTACGGAATATTTGTGTCCGCAAAACTCGAAAAGTACCGAATGGATTGATCTGATATTTTTTTGCAATGTTGCATTTCTACATGGCAGTGTTTTTGTTTAATTGCTGTACCAAAATTCTAACGAGAAATATCTGATTAGGCCACAGTAAAGCGTGACCGGTTTTAGTTACAAAATTCCATAAAGTTGAAATTCATAACGCAAAACAGGTTCAAGGCATGCAGTGTGAAAGTGTGCGCTGCGGTAAAATTTCAATTTTATTACGTTGACTTAGCGAGCACTGTGGAGTAGCTGTTAAGTTCAGAGTTTATTGTCTCGAACCTGACTGGGACCATTATACTATTTCTGTCATTTACCGTCTTTGCAGTTTTCTTTTGTCGCCACTTAAATATATTAAGAATTAAAAATATTTTAAAAGTAGCCTCCACCTAGCACGTGACTAATTCCAGTAGAAGCAGTCTGATAATGTAAGTTCGTCCTATAAGAATTAGACTTTCCACCGTCGTAAGCCATTTAAATGCCTAAACGTGATTAAACCATATAAAATATCTAATTTTAGAACAAAGTTACCATTTAACAATGCACAATATGTTTAACAACAAACATGTTTAAATGTGTGATTTTGTTATTAAACAAATACGTTTAATAACAAAATTACACTCATAGTCACACTAGTAAGTATAACAATAAGTAGTAAAAATCACATATATACGAAATCGTTTTCGCAATATATTCAACATAGGAAAATTGCGGAGGGGAAATATTCCGGTCTCACAAAGGCTAAAGATCAATGAGCCACGCCCGTTCGTTGAATACTGATCCTAGATATCCTTCACCCTTTTAGGTGAATTAGGTCGGCAATAGTTAACCAAGATTCGAACCTGTGATAAGTTCAAATAGTTATCCTTACACATTTAAGTAATATTTTTGGAGATTGGTAATAGAAAAAGGTGGTAGAACCAGCGTATTTCGACCGGGGAAGTACCACTGCCACACCTATTTTTTGCGTTTTTGCGTTTTTTGCGTTTTTGCATTTTTTGCGTTTCGATAGAAGGGTGAGGTTGCCGGCACACTTTCACATGAGGCGAACATCGTAGTCCTCGGGAGTAGCAACTCATCTGTGATTGACTTCAGATAGAACCCATGTTCTGTATGTAGTTGATTACAGATGTCCTTGGGCGGCAGTGACTACTTACCATCAGGTGGACTGCATGCTCGTTTGCTAGTTCAGTCAGATAAAAAAAAGATTAAAAAAGAAATTAAGATAATTGCAGAAAGAACGTATCAAGGCTTAAGAATCATAAAAATTACAAAGACGCACAGGGTGATTTGTCCAAATTTACGTGAGTAGTAAAGTCCGAAACCAAAAAAAGATGCAAAAATTACCCAAAAGAACTATGAGATTGCATTTAATAAAAAACAAAAGTGCATTTAATTTTACAAAAAATTATTTCTCTAGCCGGCAATTGCAAAAGATAATTTTGGAAAAAAATAACACTGATGTTATTGCGCTATTAAATAGTATTGTTAATAAAGATCAAAGTCTGAGAAGTAATGATAAATGACAAGCTAAATAAAGAGGTTAATTTAAAAAGGAAATACAGGACTGTTCCAACATCATCAAGCTAAGCTTTAACTAACCATATTGTCAGCAATGTGTTACACAGGCTTGTGTTCTTTATTGTTCATAAATTATTTAGCAGAAAAACACAATTTATTAGTCTTGTATGTCCAAAGATAAGCAAGATCGCAATCGAAATAACATTAATTTTGTAGTCGGGCAGATTACATCGTACCATATTATATAGCCATCATATAAATTATAGAGAAACAAAGTATAAAATAAAATAACGTATGGACCAATTGATTCAAGGAAAGCAATTGTAAACTTCTACAACATCGAAATCGTCAAAAAATCACGAAAGTAAATCATTCTAGACTGGCTATAAACCAGTAAAAACCTCGTGGCTAATACAATCTACCTGCGCCAGACTCCCCACAACAAATAATGCCATTTTCCAATTGGCAAAAAACCAATGTTTCCACCGTCGGCCGATTACCATCGAGTCTCCGACAGGCGCGTAATTGAAATAGCGACAACCAATCATGTAGATAGCATATAATGGGCTATACATTTTGGGGTATCACAAGGTGCGTTTTGGTACCACTATTGTTTATAATAAACAAAACTGTTTATAAATTATATTGGGTAAATGAAATGCTAATTGGATTATATGCTTACAGTGAGACCTTATAAAAAATGGGGAAATGTCAAAGGTATTAACGTGTCTATACTAGAAAAAATAAGTATCTTGTCAATTATACCTATGTATATCGGTAATAATTACGGTGAAATTTGATAATGTATTTTTGTTTTACATCGAATGACTGCTTATCCTTTCTATCAACATTAATTAAGATTCAAAAAGTATAAGAAGTGTATGTGAAATCATTGTTATTGTTATGTATTTTTTATACAGTGATTAAAACATCATATTATATATTTTTCACTAGAACACCAGATATATCTGTGAGTAAAAGTAAACTTAGACGCTAATCTTTAAGGCAAAATGGGGTATAATAAACCCAAAGGGCAAAGCAGACATGACAAAAAAACACATATTAATATTCCGCATAAGGACCTATTAAGAGATCAGTCTAGACAAGGCGAGTAGGATTGTGTGCAGCACACAAAGCCGCGGGGGAGGTTGGGGACAGAGCACACAAATATCGTAATTGCGTTGCTAAAAATATTTAAACACACGTCAGTGGCTTGATGCCGTCTCGTCGCAAATCTACACATAGGCACTTGCGAAGGGCGGTGGGGGGGGGGGGGGGGGGGGGGGTATTTTGGGGGCGTGTCACCCCATGGGCGAGGTCAACGAACCCACAGCTGACGCGACGCTGAATGGTGTAGTACGCTAGTGTACTTGTGCGTTCCGTTTATGATTATGTTTTGAAAGTAGGAGTAATGTTTAGGTAACGCGTAACGTGTGGGAAACGGAATGTCGTGGCGCGTTACGTTTTGAACAACACGCATGTTGAAATATAAACGGCAGAGCGTATTAATAGTAAAAGCGTAGGCTCAGTTGACGTCAGTCCATTTCATTCTTATAGCAACATCACGGACGTTTTTTCGGGCGTGGCACTGCCATTACTGTTTAATATTGGTCTCCCACGCAGAACATACGGGTTCAAATCCCGAGCAGGCAGAAAACCGAATATGGGACAGTAAGAATAAAACGTTTTGTTTTTTTTCAAACAGTTAACTTGAGATATTTAAGCAAAGAGATCATAGTTATCTTCAATCTCATTTATTGTATTATCTATTATCATTAGTAGTATTTTCTACAAATAATTCGTTTGTTTTGTTTTAAGCACTCGAAACGTTTTACACACACACACACACACGCTTTTTACACTCATAGCCCCACAGTAGGTTTTCTCTGTGTCGTGGGTACCATGGACACACACAAGACGAACACACAAACACCCAGACCCAGAACAGGAATCTAAACTCATCATTCAGATACCTGTTTGGCCGGGAATCGAACCCGGGACCCATTGCGCGTCAGACCGGTATGGTAACCGCTGCGCCACGCGGGTCGGATCGCGGGTTTTATATCTGTCCTGCGTACATCATGCCTTAGACCATTCGTTGCGACTTTTCTACTGAAGCTATTCAAGTGATATGGATGTAAAACAGAATTAAAGAGGTTGGATACCGCGGAAGATCAGCGCTGGTTGTCCTCGGATGCCAACATAATGCTGAGCAGTGTCCATTTCGTGATGTTTTGCACCCTTCTTTCTCTTTCTTTTTTTTTAATATTGTACTCTAGTATAATAACCAAATGTGTGTGTGTGTGCGTGTGTGTGTGTAAGCAGATCGAATAAATGATTATCTGATCTTATCTAATTACTTTTATTCAATTTATTTTAGTTTAGAGAATTAGCAATATTTCAATATCAAAACACATGATTGTGTGATAACTAACCTATAAATCAGATATTAAAAGTTTACAGAACGCTTTATGGCATGACTCCTGAGGCATCACAGATTCACCCAATTCTGCCTTATAACAGTGATGAGAGCTTATAAAGGGAAACATTATTATCGTAAGCATCCATACTTATTCCTTAGGAGTAGCAACGCTACTCAACCTCAGACTAAGACCCTGATCTGTAAGATTCTCATATCTGGTCTTGATCATAGATTTCCGTGGGCGCCAGCGACCACATAACATCACGTGGACTGCATACACATTTGCTTCTTCCACAATATAATACACAATAATGACCTGCTTGCACATCTACCACTATAAAATGGTTGAATGGTTCAATAGCGGCCACTTCAAACCAGGTGAACTAAATGCCCGCTCATTACTCATTCATTTGCATAAAAAGCAAATTTTCTGTCGGTCCATTACCGTTACAGAGCGATCAATAACCCGTGCCTAGTGGTTTATGAGTGGTAGTGTTAATCAACTGTTAGTCCTATACAAATATTATAAATGCAAAAGTTTGTGAGGATGTACGTGTAGAGCAGTGATAGCCTAATGGTTGAAACTTGCGCTCTCAATCGGAAGGTCCGAGGTTGAAACCCAGGCACGCACCACTAATTTATGTGCGTATAAGAAATTAATTATCACTGCTTTTCGGTGAAGGAAAACATCGTGAGGAAACCTACACCCCCGAGAGTTCTTAAAAAAAAAAGTTCTCGGAGGTGTGTGAAGTCCACCAATCAATCGCACTAGGCCAGCGCGGTGGACTTAGGCCTGTAACTCCGAGAGGAGAACCATGCCCAGCAGTGGGACAATAATGGGTTGACGAAACGTGTTACTCTTTCACGCAAAATCTGCTATTTCACTGAATTTTGGCATACGCATAAAAAAATCCTATGTAGTTTTATTACACAGTTAACTTACACGAATTTGTACACAAATGCATTATATATTCAACCAAAGTATGCATTGAATTTTCGCGAAGTAATTTCGTTAAGAAGAGTTAACTTATAACGACCAACTTCAAGATAATATGATAAAACCAGCCAAACAAAATGTATTTACCATTATCGTCATTGTATAACTAATGATGTTACAACCTTAATTCCATGATGGGATTTGGAACCTATTATAAGTTACAAGTAAAAGTTAATAATAGGTTAAAGACGGCTGATAAAACAACAGGCAACGCTTTGTTATTAAAAATCCCATATCGAATAGTAATTTACGGCTGGCCACAAATCTCAAAGACTAGGTCGGAATACTTTGGAAAGGTAAAGTAAGTCTCCCTCACTTAGGCTGTACCCTTTACGCCAGAACGAATTAACACATAACATAGCTATTATTGGTAGGTAGGTTTGACGATGGATGCTACCTCCGAAGTCGAATGACGAAAGAATTGATAGATATCAACTTAACAGAGGATTTTTGGAAGATTCAAATCGCCCAAAAAACCTCCGATAAGTTTGAAAGACTGATATCGGAGATATCAACCACGGTAGGACTGCGTTCGGGAAATTACGTAGTATCTTCTCGTCCACAATTCCTCAGTCCCTGAAGTCGAAATTAGTCGAGCAATGTGTGTTGCCAGTCATGACCTACGGCGCCGAAACGTGGTCCTTCACTGTAGGCCTCATTCGGAGGCTCAGAGTCGGTCAGTGTGCTATGGAGAGGTTTATGCTCAGAATTTCGCTACGAGACATGATCGCAACGATGAAATCCGTAGACGAGCAAAGCTTACCGACATAGCTCTCAAAATTAGCAAGCTGAAGTGGCAATGGGCCGGCCACATCGTTCGTAGGACCGATAAGAGTAGGAAGTCCTCGAGTGGCGACCACGTTTAGGTAAAAGGAGTACAGGTCGCCCCCCTACCAGGTGGACCGATGACCTGAAGAATACAGCGGGAAACCGTTGGATTCAGAGGGCACAGGACAGGAGCCTATGTCCAGCAGTAGACCAGCGGCCTCAAAAGGCTGATAGATGGATGGAACCACGGTAAACAAGTTAACATGCAATATAGATGCAATTGAAATGCAGGTAAACACTTAACTGCATTCTCATTGGAACTATAAGTACTTTTTTTTTGTTTTCGAGGGGGAAACCTTCAAAAGGTACCCGACGCCGTGGGAGCGACTCAGGGTTATGTGGGATTTTTACCGCACTAAAACCCCCCCGGTAGCCGTCCTACTATAAGTACTACAAAGGAAAAACATGTTCCTCTAATATATGTTTTTCACGAAACTAGCAGTACGATAGACATGCATTTAGTACTAAATCAGTGAAAATAACAGTCTATTTGGTTACTTCGTCAGTGGTTTATCCATTTACAACATATTAACACGATCAGCGAACCAATCGGATAGGGAGCGATTCTAATTAATCAAACGTATTTCATACTAGCTTTTCTCAATGGGTGATTAAAGTGTTCCATCAAACTGAATTGAACCGGTTAGAACTGGATTCTAAACAGCCCTTACGAGCTGTAGTGGCTTTTATTTTCATTAAAATAAGCTAGTATATTAAATAAGTAGCACTTGGAATCAGCAATACACTTATGTTTATATTAAACTCTCATAAAATGTAGTGAAAATATATAAAGTCAACTACGCACGAGAGATTCTGAATAAAGATGTATGGAGATTATGGAATATGTAATAATCGGAATAAAAGGGGATGTAATTTTATAGTCCTTCGAGCCGGATGTTTACTAATTACGCATAATTAAGGTGGTGGAACCAGTGCAGTTCGACCGGGGAAGTACCAACGCCATCTATTTCTAGCGTGAAGCATTTCTTGCGTTTCGATGGAAGGGTGTGGTTGCCGGCACACTTTCACATGAGGCGACCATCATAGTCCTCGCGAGTAGCAACGCATATGTGATTGACTTCAGATGGAACCCATGTTCTGTATGAAGTTGATTACAGATGTCCTTGGGCGGCAGTGACCACTTACCATCAGGTGGACTGCATGCTCGTTTGCTACTTCAGTTAGATAAAAAAAATAACAATCGCCTGATGGTAAGTGAACATAGCATATGAGCGTCTGTCAGTAGATTCGAATGGGAAAAAGTACTAGTGTTATCCCTCTCAAACCACACCCTTCAAACCAAAGCACTAAAACCTACGGTTATAAGGCGAAATTGCTCAAGAGACGAACGGCGAAATATTTAATATCTTTAATGTCCGCTTTTCTGCTCCTAAATCCCATTGAATTCGTCCGGTGGCCGGATCCGGTGAATTGGCACCGGATCCGGCCACCGGACGAATTACTGGATTACCGGATCCGGTTTTCCGGATTGCAATCCCTAATACCTGCATCTGGAATATAATCTGGCACTTTGTAAGTCGAAGCAACATAAACCATTATTAACGGAACTTCAAAAACTGCAACCTGTACTTTGGTAAATAAATCCGTGAATATGACATCTCTTTATATCTATGTAGAAGAGCCATGTAAGTGCTTTACTGTCCAGGCCATGTGCGATCGAGAACGGTGTAGCGGTTTGTGCCTTTCGTTGAACAGATGTAGGTGCAAAACGCTCACCTTCTGGTTTTTAGGACGGCATGCAACCACACATGCCGCCGTCCATCCCCGGGTCGCTTGGTCAGACAGTTCGAGCTCCCACTCTTCCCGCCCGCAACCCCGGAAGCCCCTTTTAGCCTCTTACGAAAGGCAAGGGATACCATAGCCCTCTCATCCCGGAACTACAGCGGTGATCAAAACAGGGTACTATCACCTAGGTGAACAAAATGATATAAGCCTCATAGTCGTACTATAGCAATAACATCCCCTCTCCCACCAAGACGCTAAGAGTTTCCTCCCTATATGAGTAAAACATATTTTTGTTCTATTTTTATATGTTTTGTTGTTGTTTTTTTTCTGTTTAACTTGATTTGCTTCTTTATGTTTGTTGTACGGTGTATGATAAGCCTGTTTTTTTTTTATCTGATTGAAGTAGCAAACGAGCATGCAGTCCACCTGATAGTAAGTACTCACAGCCGCCCATGGACATCAGCAATCAACTTCATACAGAACATGGATTCCATATGAAGTCAATCACAGACGCGTTGCTACTCCCGAGGCCTATGATGGTCGCCTCATGTGAAAGTGTGCCGGCAACCACACCCTTCCATCGAAACGCAAAAAGTCTTCACGCTTGAAATAGTTGTGGCGGTGGTACTTCCCCGGTCGAACTACACTGGTTCCACCACCTTAATTATGCGTAATTTGTAAACATCCGGCTCGAAGGACTATAAAATTACATCCCCTTTTATTCCGATTATTACATATTCCATAATCTCTATTTCTATTTCTATTTCTAAAAGCGACTAACCTTACTGAAGTAGCCCACGATGTGACAGCCCTCGTCGTCAGCGCTGGTCATCACGTAGAAGAGGAAGGGCTCCACGTCGTAGTACAGCGTCTTGTGGTCGAGGAAGAACTTCGCGAGCAGACACAGCTGCTGGCAGTACTGCTTGTGTTTCCTGCCGTCCACTTGCCACACGCTCAGGTTGTCCTTCCTGTACACCTGGTATGAATTTATCAAAGGTTAAGTCTGTTATTTAAATACAATTTGTGCAATGAAATTTAAAAATCCAACCAACTGCCTTGTCGCAGTGCAACTAGAGATAAAAAAATGCAATTTATTTGGTTTCGATAAAAAACTCTAGTGATAGCCTTGTACATGAGATTCTGCCACTCAATCAGGAGTTTGAGGTTCGAATCTCGACGCTGATTAATTATCACCCTAAGAAAACGTAAGGAAACCTGTATGTCCGAAAATCTTTAAATAAGTCAAAGACGTGCGAAGCCTACCAATTCAAGTTTGAGTAACTTTATGACAATCCTTCTTACTTAATCCTAGTATTCTAAACCTGCTTTAAGAAGAAACTCATGCCAAGGAGAGAAAGAAGATACTATAATAGTTTGACAATAAAGATGATGTTAACATTGATGGGGCAACGTTGATGATATTGATAATAGTGGGTTAATACTCAGCTCGTGATTAGGATATCAGCAGTAATATGAGATGTTAGTAACAGTGGTGATTATGAGGGTAGCATTCAGCGTTGCCAGACGTACCGATTTTGGCGGGACGTCCCGATTTTTAAGTCAAAATTAAATGTCTCGCGCGGGACATTCTCAGTCCCGCTTTTCAAGCAAGAAAGTATTTTGCAAAAAAAGGTCGCCAAATCTGTACAAATTAAAGTCGAACTACAGTTTGACGACCAAAAATAGGTCAAATCTAAAAATTTTGGCAAAGGGGGATCTCCCGCCAGGCTAGGTGATCATGCCTTGGGAGTGGCCAGTCTCCGCCAGTCGGTGTACGGAACTTGTATATATACAGGGTATTGAGAATACTTGGATGCGTGTTTCAGAAATACTAGTTACGCCATCTCTTGATGATTTGCGGGAAGTTGTCACCATAGCGCCATCTCTTGGTTAGTTGCGGGAGGTCGCCACAAATTTATAGTCGATATGTAGTTTGTAGTAAAAAATAGGTCGCCGGACTCCGGTACCGGAGTACCAGTCCGCCGGCCCGGACTAGTGGATTTATAATAATGTCAGTGTCAGTGGCAACCCTCACCTCATCGCCCGGGGGGTGTCGCCACACACACTTGGCCTTGTGCCGGTCGGAGGCGGCGCGGGACTTGTGGTGGTTGAGGCAGAACTCGCACACGAAGAGCCGCGGGACACGCGCCGCGTCGCCCGGATACGGCGACTGGTACCACACCTCCATCGTGTACTTGCCCATCACCAGGTACCTGGGGGAGAATGGGGAGAATTGATTAGTTAATTGAGGTGAGTGAGTGGTCGAAATGTCTTTACTTATTTTTTGTATAGGCCTACGGGGGCACTTACAAATTGTCGGTTACATGTTTTTCTTACACTACCACCGGATCGGAATACGACCTCAACTGAGAAGATCCGGCAAGAAACTCAGCGGGTTTGCCTTCTTTCTTATTTATATTCATTTTTTTTAATATAATTACAATCATGTTTTTTTTACATGGTAATGAAAGTTAGCTCCAGTATTAGCTGTGATATGCGTATGGTATAAGTAATCCCTGTTTTAAAACTTTAAAAGACGGGGAAGGAAGAAAAATACATTTATGGTATATGAAATATTAAATGACAATAAAATTCAAATTGAACATTAGGGCCGGCACTCATATGACGGAGCGCAGCGCAGCGCATTTTTTGCTGTCAAACTATTATCGTCATTGTCCCTTTAGAAATAATATCCAAAATTAAATAACAGCAATTTATTTCTGAGGAGCATGGAAGCGACACATGCGAAAGGTAGCGCGGGAGCGCGACCGCGCGCGCACGACGCGCTACTCCGCGAGCGTCCGCTTTCGGTCGCCGCTGGCCGCTGGGCTCGCCGGAGCGACGCCACAGGCAGCAGCCGCCATTTTGTTGTCAACACGTGTATACTTGTGCCACGCAAAAACGAATGACGACCGTTTGTCGAGTATATTCCAGCGCATGCTCGCGCATCCGCGCGCACCCGCGCGCATCCGCGCGCATTCTCCCAGTAATTAGCGCGAATTTCGGCTAGTGTGTGATTCATTAAGAAAATTTCGCGGGCATGCGCTGCGCTGCGCTCCGTCATATGTGCGCCGGCCCTAATAATTACAACCATCAAACGTTTAAATTAGATGGTTTACTAGTATGTGCACTCTTATGTTCTTACATATGAAATTAGTAGTAGTCTGGAGCGATAAACGCCGATCCGTCCACGATGGGTTCCTTCTCCTCCCCAACGTCCTCGTTCGAAAGATAGCTTTACAAATAGAAGGCTTTTATGACAATATTTTTTTACAATTTACACTATATTTTAAATCTTTAACGGGTAGGTTTAATACCCCTTCCTCCTCTTAAGTGGACACTTAGATTAGCTATCCATAAAACAACGTTACTGCAACCTAAGACTACCCGCGTGGCGGATCGGTTACCATACCGGTCTGACGCGCAATCAGTCCCGGGTTGGATTTCCGACCAGACAGGTATCTGAATGATGAGTTTAAATTCATGTTCTGGGTCTGGGTGTTTGTGTATTCGTCTTGTGTGTGTCCATGGTACCCACGACACAGAAGGAAATCCTAGTGTGAGGCTATGAGCGTAGAAAGCGTGTTTGTTGTTTTTCCACCCTTTATCCATTCAAATGTTACAAATCTCCACTAGCGATTTCACAGTAGCCCGAATCTGCACCTAAATTCTTTGTAACCTCCTCCGCCTTTTCATCTTATATCGAACAACTTTCCAGTTATCGAACATCGTTCCAAAGTATAGTTACCTCGTGCCCTTATCAGTGGATATATCTTCGAGTTCCTCCTCAATCTTCACAGCGGCCAGCGCCTGCGCGTCCCGGAACAGTCTCAGGTCGTAGTCCGGCGCGAAGCCGTCCAGGATGGGCTCCCTCTCCTCCCCGACGTCCTCGTTCGAAGGCATTGAACGGAGCTCTTGGCTGCCCTTCCATTTCGATCGCATGTCCTGAGAACAATTTATTATTGGAAATTCACTGATAATAATTAATAGTATGTCGCTGATAATGAATAACCTATTTGTTTAGTTAAAATGAAATGTCTTTATTTTGCATAGGCCCTACGGGGACACTACTACTTAAGTACAAATCTCGTACTTCACAGGATACAAGTTATATACCCTTTCCCAGCGTTATTTACATAACATTAACCCAGTAATATGTTATATTACCTATCGTACTTACCTTAACCTTACTAGTAATAAATCTCATATATTCTAATTTACAATTTATGTAACCATAAAATCTTGACTTTCAGTTGATATGCCCGATGTGACTCACGTGCAAACGTACATCCATACACGCATACTTACTCATACATACAAATAGAAACACACACACAACTCGAAAAACATTACTCTGCTTTTGACGTAGTCCACTAAAAACTATAATAGAATCTTATGAAACAACCGTCCACCCTTGACCTTCAGTTGATACGCCCGCTGTTCAATAGTGTGCATGGCTCTGGGTCTTTGCTGCAACGCGGCAAGGGCCCGTCTCCTCGCCACCGCAGCCGCCTGCCTCTCTTCAGCGACGACACACCACGCCTCCGTAACATTTTAGTAGACGGGACACGCCTCCAATGAACTTACACACGCACGCAAGTACGCACGCATATACAAAAGCACGCTCACAAACACACACACACACACACATTATGACGCAGATGGCGAAAAGAGTCTGTATTAGAATTAGAGAGAAAAACGTCCACTTACTTTAACTTTAACCTGATACACCCGCTGTTCAATAATGGGCATGGCCCTGAGGCTTTGCTGTAACGCGGCAAGAGCTCTTCTCCTCGAAGCTCTCTCCTCAGCGGCGACACACCACGCCGCCGTCACGTTGTAGTAGATGGGACACGCCTCTAAAGAACTTATACACGCACGCAAGGACGCACATACACGCATATTCGAGCGCACGCGCGTAAGCACACATACGCACACACCATACGACGCAGATGGCGAAAAGAGCCTGTAATAGAATTAGAGACAAAACCGTCCACCTACTTTAACTTTGAGCTGGTACACCCGCTGTTCAATAGTGGGCAGAGCCTTTTGTTGCAACGCGGCAAGAGCTCGTCTCCTCGCCGCTTTCTCCTCAGCGGCGACACACCACTTCGCCGTCACGTTATGGTAGATGGGACATGCGTTCTACGTACAAACACACACACGCTCACGTATGTACACAGCCACACACGTACACATACAGCATGACGCTCTAAAACATTACCCTCGTTCTGATGTAGACAGCTAAAAAGACTACAATATAATCTAAAATACATACACACACACACACACACAAGCACCTTATGACGCAAATGGCGAAAAGAACCTGTAATGTAATTAGAGACAAAACCGTCCACCCACCTTGACTTTCAGCTGATACGCCCGCTGTTCAATAGTGGGCATGGCCCTGGGCCTTTGCTGCAACGCGGCAAGGGCTCGTCTCCTCGCCGCCGCAGCCGCCTGCCTCTCCTCCGCAGCGGCCACACACCACGCGGCCGTCACGTTGTGGTAGATGGGACACGCGTCCCACGTGAAGTGCCGGTCCGCCTTGCCGCCTTGGGGAAACCATTACTTTACACATGCAAAGGTTATTTTACCGTTATTACATATTACGGGTATGTTGGATGTGATTTGAATATAATAACACATATATATACTAATTTTGGTAAATGTTCTTTTTTTTGGGTGGACCTTGATCAACCTGGGTAAGCATTATCAAAGATATTGTTTTGAATCTGCTATCCAGGCTTCCTATTTCTAAAATTTTGCCCTCTATAGCCGTGAAGAATCGCTATCCCTGAGGAGTAAATTGAAACGCCATAGGTAATTATATTTCCACCACACCCTTCAACCAGTATCAAGTGGCGCTTAATACTACTATTAAAAGGCAGAAATCTACAAGACGCTTGTGCTATGGAGTCAAACCGCAAAGGTAATATTCAGTTCTAAATATTCATAGTTTTACTTTGTAATTAAAACATAAATTTGGTCAAAAGTAATTTACACCTTGAACTGATAGGACAAGTAACGCCATCTATCGACAACAAGTTACAACCATATGCGCCTGTCTAGTTAAGGTTTCGTAGCCGAATTGTAAAAATCGGAACCCTTACACATTCGTCACATCTGTCTGTCCGTTATGTCACAACCACTTTATTCTACTTCTATTAATGGGCAGAAAATGTACATTAATATTAATGCCCGTTATTAATGTAAATTTGTAAATAAGTGTGTTTGTTACAATTTAACACAAAAACTACCCGTCAGATTCAGCTGAGATCTGGCACACACATAATTTATGATCTAGATTATCATCAACCCATTATTGTCCCACTGCTGGGCGTGAGTCTTCTCTCGAAATAAGAGAGTTTTAGGCCATATTCCACCGCGCTGGCCAAGTGCGAATTGGTGGACTTTGATCCAGATTAACATATAGAATACTGGTACTGTGGTAGACGTGACTTTCAAATCGGGCCACAGCAGAGGTTAAAACTGTTGTTATTATATTGGGCAGAAATAAGTGACATTGAAATCTTAGTTAAAGTAATAAATCTTTCCTCCTACAACCCTTCAAATTGTACACAGTGCTAACTTATGCTAAAAAGCAGATGAACTAATGTCGTAACATTTTAAAAGTTGGGTTTTAAAACGGTTTTCATGACATTTTAAAACTTGAAATTCAAAGCGTTTGTCAAAACATTTTTAAACAGGAGTGTTTAAATTTGACGTAACATTTTAAAGGTTTGGCTTTAAAGTTTTTTGTAAAATTTTACTGCAGCAATGGTTTAATTTAAGTAATGTATGCTGTTAAGTATGCCACATTATGTTGTAGTATTTTTTACAAATAAATATTTCTTTCTTTTATTTCTTTCTTTCTTTCTTTCTTTCTCTCTATCTCTCTTTCTTCCTTTCTTTCTTTCATTGTTTCTTTCTTTCTTTCTTTCTTTCCTTCTTTCTTTCTAAAGTAATTTGGTTAACGACATTATTTCTTTCTAAAGTAATTTGGTTAAAAACATAAAACCCATAGCAACATACCAAGATGTCCACTCGAGTCGCAGTCCCTGACCGGGCAGCGTCGCTCTGAGGGCGGCAGCGGTATGTCCGGCTCCACTATCGGCTGCAACACTGGCCGGCTTTTCGGGGGCTTCTTGGTTTCTTTGCTGTAACACAGACAAGGGATTTCACAGAATGGCATCAAGTTTCAATCGAAAGAGTTATAACTATTTGATTTTTTGCAAAGTGTTAGAACCACAAGTTTCAACTGAGGAGAGTATAATAATCGAATTGTTTGAAAGTGGTAGAACCAGTGTGGTTCGATTGGAAAGGTACTGTCACACCTATTTGTAACGTAAAGCAGGCTATGCGGTACGTTAGGAGAGCGCAACCATCTCAGTAATCTTTTTTTTTTTACAGTTGGCAGATGGGCGCATGGATGGCAGATGATAAGGCAGATGGGCTACCCGATGGAAAGCAGTCACTGTCGCCTATGGATATTTGCAACACCAGGGAATTCGCCAACGCATCGCCGGCTTTGAAGGAGAGCTCTTTTTACATCTTTCTTCACCCCATGTCATAGCACTCCGGGAATACCTCAGGAGGAAGCTCATTTCACATTTTGCACATCTTGCATCTATTAGCGACATATCTTATACTGACTACGCATAAAATCTCCATTTGAAATTGCTTACAAAGATGTGCCCTGGAAACCACTTACCATCAGGTGGACCACTTCCCTTAATAGACTACAATCCCATCCTAAGATGCTGACTATGCACAAATGAATTCATCTTCAACATTCAAAAGGCTAAAAAGGAAGTCCCCTAGAGACCTATAAGGAATAATATACATAAAAGGCGTATGTCACTGGACTCACTGCCCTCCAAGACAAAATACCCATTCATAACCCTATGCTTAATGTTCATATGAAAGAGATCGCATTACTAACACATTAAAAAAAATCTTACACTTTCCCATTACACTTGTCGTCCGCATCCGAATCCGTATCAGTATGCGCACGCGCAGCGATCCGCGACGCGCGCGCCGACCGCGAGCGCGTCAGCTTGCGCGGTATCGCGCCGTTCGCGGCCGTCGACCCGCTCGAGTCGCTCTTCGCTGTGGCCCCCGTTGACGTGCTCGTTGTGTCTTGCTGGGAACGTAGAATTGATGTTCGATTTCTGACAGTAATGTAAAATATGGCTAGCGAATAAATAGTCTTTTAAAGTGAGATATTGATGGTGCCAACCCATTATTGTCGGGCACGGGTCTTCTCTCGGAATGAGAGAGTTTTTAGGCCATAGTCCACCGCGCTGGCCAAGTGCGAATTGGTGGACTAAACACACCTCGGAGAACCATTTTTTTTTTAAAGAACTCTCGGGTGTGTAGGTTTCCTCACAATGATTTCCTTCACCGAAAAGCAGTGATAATTAATTTCTAATACGCACATGAATCAGTGGTGCGTGCCTGGGTTTGAACTTCGGACCTCCCGATCGAGAGGGCAAGTTACAACCATTAGGCTATCACTGCTCTAAGCATAATGTTCACAAATTGATCCAGCAGAAATGTCATAATCTTGTTTTTGCTCATTTATGTCCTGTTGACATGCAAGATCAAAAATAAAATTATATGGTTATATGTACATAACCTCTACAGTCAGGGAGATTCAAGGCGTAGTGCCAAAGTTATCATATCTTAGTCCTATGACACTATCTCTTAAAGAAAGAAGTGTGAATTAAAGTAATTTTCACAAAGAAAGATGTAAGTTATTTACCTTGCTGTTTTGTATTGGTGATTTAGCATGTCCATTTGTCAGTTCCTCCTTCTTAGGTGTGGGATCACTATCTGTCTCTGATGATACTGACTCGATGGATGATTGGCTAGAGGTACATGATGATGCACTCTTATCTTCCAGAATTTTCTTCGGTGGTGGTCCATTTGACCGACTTGCACGCCGCTTATTTTTTTCCTTTGACCCATTTGAATCATCATTCAGTATCGGTGTCAGCGGTGATGGAGGCGTTTCTTTCTCTTCACTTGACTTCCTCAAAGATCGTTTATTTCTCGGGGACGCTTTTGGACTTTGCTTAGACGACTTACTGCCCTTGCTCTCCGTTTCTGATTCTGAACTGTTATCAGGTGAAAATATGCTCTTCTTTTTCAACGTATCGCTTTTGTTCATCTGATTTGCTTTTGGTACCGTTTTGGATATTGCCTTGTTCTTGTCTCCAGCGGGCGCCCGTGGAGCCGGTTTGGCCTTAACAAGTAGGGAGGCAGTTACTTTGGATTTAGTCGAGCACCGCCTCCTTGGTGGCAGGGTTTTAGGGCTGACTACTTTCGGGATATCATCATCGCTGGAAGAAGAGATCTTTGTCTTGGAAGATCGCCTCGGTTTGGGTTCTTCCTTGCTTTTGACATCTTCTTCTGGTGTTGGTTTTGGTGGCGACTTCGGTGACTTGGGTGATTTGGGAGATTTCGGGGATTTGGGCGACTTTACTTCAACAGTGGCTACTGGTGCAGCAGGGGTAGGTGCAGGAGGAGCGATGGTAGCTACCACCTGTGGGATGTCAGATGTTGAGGATTCAGAGTCGGAGCTGCTGGAGCCTGACCCAGAGCTGGTTGAGGAGCTGCCGCTGCTGCTGGAGTCTGATGTTGATCCAGAGCTTGTGTCTGTGCTACTGTGGTTTGTATGCTGGAATTTAAAGAACAGAAATGAAATGAAATGAAATATCTTTATTTTGCATAGGCCTACAGAGGCACTCACAAATTGTCAGTTACATATATTTTTTTACACTACCAGATCAGAACAGAAACTGAGTACATATATTCAAAAATTATGTGTGCATATTATGTACGCATAATGTGTGACCTAGATCGGCATTTTAGTAAGATACAAAATATGAAAATAAATGACATCCACTGAAAATTTCTTCTTATTTGTTTAAGTGGTAATATATAATTCCATTGTATTACAACACTGTCAGTGCAAGGGTTTAGCCCTGGGTTAACCAGTAAAGAAAAAAAGAAAGTATATTCTGACTTTACACATATAATCTAGGATGTACTATGCACTAAAATGCAGATAAAAACCATATTTTTTTGTTTAATAACTGAGATTTATTTCCATTGTGTTACAATTACAACACTATTAAAACATATACATCTGACCAGTAAAGGCAATAATTATAATACTTAACGGGTACTCACGATATGCGGTTTATGAATTCTTTTTGCCAAGGCCGAATATTATAATGTATCAATTCCGCGATAATACTAGTCTAAAATCATATAAAGGCAATAATGGCATAGATAGCTATAAATAATATACATATAGTATAGATCTTGACATACTTTTAGTACATTTTGCATCATTTATTTATGATGTGAGTAAACAATTCAATCTTCATGAATAACAAATAGTATTTAAAAGAAAGTGCATTACCGAGCATAGAAGAAACTAATTTTGGCTACCATTGCCTTATACTTATGTATTATTTGTTACATCAACCTATAACTTATAAGTTTAAGCTGTGTACCTAAATCTTTCTTGTTTAATCTTTCAAACTAGCGTTACAAACAAGTATACTTATCATATTAGCACCTATTTGGCAAGTTACTCCTCAAGATACATGAAAGTGAGTAATCAAACGTGAAAAACAATAACATACAAAACATACGTTGTTTTCATAGCCTAAAAACACATTTGCGATTAAATAGATGTATACAAAAGTGATTAATAAGGTCTATATTAAGAAATCCTGAAGCTTGGATCATCAAATCAGCATAAAATGCTACTCTAGAGCAACAACATAGCAAAATAAAGCAGCATGATACTCACGTCTAGATTTGTCATGGCTGCTACTAGCGCTTCGTACGACTGTATTGTGACGGACAGGGGTTGCTGAAGCGCGCCGAAATATCCTTTATTTATCGTTGTGTTTACAATACAACGAGTTCAACTCCCGAATTAAACAAAATAAGCAGCATAACGCACAGACACAGATGCACAGCGACGCTGTGACATACATGACAATTTGACAATTTGTCAATACTTCCGTCAAGTTGACAGTAAAGTGAAAGTTATTGCACAGATAACTAAATAATGCCGCTGTACAATTACTCAATAGGTATACTAAAGTATGGTATTAGTGTGGCCAGATTCAATATTTAAACAAATTTTAATATCTACTGCTGATAACCTACTTAAAGCATAATTTTATTCTCAATTCAAAGCTTCTCTATTCCATCATAGCGGCAATATCAACCTTATCGCCAATTGAAGGTTCTTCATAATCAGCCTTTTAAACTTCAATGCTAAGCATTAGGAACGTAACAAATGTTAGGTAATAATTGAATATTAGCGAATGCAAATGCCAATATTTCCTACCGAAATTTGCAAATGCGAATGCGACTATTCAGTTTTTTATTACTTTGACACTATTAAGGATACTGTTACTACACATACTATTGACGTGTTTATGGTATAGAAGTAGTGTAGGGGAGTCAGATTTGGCGATTTTTTCGTCGTCAATCCGCAGTTCGACTTAAATTTGTACAAATTTTGCGGCCTTTTTTTATCGTCAAACTACAGTTCTGTATTCACAAAACATTTGCACAATCCTTTGCGGACGCGAATGCGAATATGTTAAAACATACGAATGCGAAAGTGAAAATTCGTTAGATTTCTAGTGGACATAGGTCTCCTCTAAGGAATATAT
This sequence comes from Spicauda simplicius, assembly GCA_949699795.1. NCBI lineage: Eukaryota > Metazoa > Arthropoda > Insecta > Lepidoptera > Hesperiidae > Spicauda > Spicauda simplicius. The sequence goes on from OX453066.1 coordinate 19,063,492, forward strand.
GAATTTTGTCAATACCGTAGTGATTACATTTATCGTAGTGTTACTTATGAAGACAATTTTAAGACAAGCTATCCTCTCGAAATCAATAGTGTATACCATACAGGAGGTACCCTTGGGCAGGCGCAACCCCTATTTAACCAGAGACGGAGACGACTTGGGTAATAGACTGTAACCGTCCTCCTCTAGCAAAGGAGGATGGTCGACGAACTTGGCAATGGGGACCAAAACCACCCCTCCCATCCAACCGACAGTTTTTTTGTTCTCAGGCCCCTCTTCCCCACTGGGCACAAAGGGCATGTGCCCAGTGCCCCACGATCGGTGGGGCCCCCTAGTCTATTAAGAATAGTGGGTTCAGTACAGATTTCAGTGTGATGACCAAACGGTTGTCAGACGTATATAGATTCCTGTGTGCTAACCAAAAAACAGGTCGTCAAGCAAACTAAATTAAAGAACGCTTTTCTAAACTAGGTCGTTCGCGAACTACCTAAGCCTAATTAACAGGTGATAAAGCTTTGTTATGGTCTTTATCTTTACATGCCCAGGGCCATTTATAGCTAAAAGACGGCTGTGTTTGATCAGACCGAGTTTCTTGCTCTCCATAAAAATCCCGGTGAAGCTGTGAAGGCCAATAGGGTCAATAGTAACTACACAATGAAGAATGTTAACAATAATTTGATTATTAGCACTCCATATTCTCCATCATTAATTTGAAAAAACAAGAGAAAGAATTATTTCGATACATCAATTAGTTTCTGATGTATTAGCAATTTAATGTGTGTTGCCAGTGATGACCTACGGTGCACATCACGTATGTGCACCGTAGGTCATCACTGGCAAGGCTGTACCCTTTAAGCCAGAGCGAATTAACACATAACATAGCTATTAATGGTAAATAGGTTTGACGATGCTACCTCCGAAGTCGAATGACGAAAGGATTGATATCTTCAAGTCGCCCAAAAAACCTCCGATAAGTTTGAAAGACTGATATCGGAGATATCAACCACGGTAGGACTGCGTTCGGGAAATTACGTAGTATCTTCTCGTCCACAATTCCTCAGTCCCTGAAGTCGAAATTGGTCGAGCAATGTGTGTTGCCAGTCATGACCTACGGCGCCTAAACGTGGTCCTTTACTGTAGGCCTCATTCTGAGACTCAGGGTTGTTCAGCGTGCCATGGAGAGGCTTATGCTCAGAATTTCGCTACGAGACATGATTCGCAACGATGTAATCCGTGGATGACCAAAGCTTACCGACATAGCTTTCAAAATTAGCAAGTTGAAGTGGCAATGCGCCGGCCACATGCTCGAAGGACTGATAACCAATGTGGAAGGAAGGTCCTCGAGGTGGGACTGGTGGCCCGATGACCTGAAGAAGACAGCGAGAAACCGTTGGATTCAGAAGGCACAGGACCGGTTGGGTAATATAAGGTACGCGCCGAATGTATTCAAGGCGTGTGCCAGTGTGACGTCACATTCCAACTCGCTCTAGCTGCTCGCGCTTTTAGTACAGTGTCGCCTGACGTTTTACCAGAAATTACTTATAATTAAAAAAAATGTCCAATCGAAATTCAAGAAAAAATGCGAAAAAAAATATAAAAACTATGAAGACCGCAGATCCACTTGGAGATAAAAGCACAGTTTGGCACCATCAGGCCATTATTGAAAAAACGTACCACTACTTATTAAAGAAAAATAGCTTTAATCATTTTCATCTGAAGTTACAATTTAAATTAAATAAATGATAGGTATTAAGAACACAAATTAATTATAAAAGGTGTAGTACATCAGTTCAACCCACTGTGTTTACTTAGTAAAATTTAATAAGGAAGAGAGGTATACGCACCCATAGGTACAAAACTTTAATACATTTTTTGGCTATATTATAAAACTTAAAAGGTTTGGTATCTATTTGACTTGCGTTATGTCTTAAGTCGGGTATTTTGCTAAAACAATTCATAACAGTTATACTATTTTCCAAATAGCGAGGAAATTTAACTAACCATTAGTCTATTACTTTTAGGTAATATATACGTTTGCCCATTTGAGGATCCATTATATAATCATTTTATGTATAGAATCTAAATATTATTATCGTTTATCCCGGTTTAAAACAAAACAATGAGCAACAAAATACTAGACCAAGCTACCTAGTAGGTAGCTTGGTCTAGTATTACCGGTGGCGACTCGCGGTGCGTAGGAATTTGACGTCACATGCGGTCACGTGACTCGATATTTATCGAAAGTATTTAAGCCTGTAAAACAAAACCACTAAGTATTTTCAGGTAAACCAAAAACTAGCATATTATTTGTATACATACAATCTTTTCTGTGACAAACTTTTAATTCTCCATTGATAAAATTAAAAGAGAAGTAATACAATACCACTTCGGTCTGTCAATAATTGAAGATAATGTATGTAATGTAGTGTATTGTGCGCTTAACAAAATGTACTTTAAAAGTGTTTTTAGTCTGTGGTTGTGCGTATATAGTACCTATATATTGATAGAGAGAATCAGCTCTTCTCTGTCAGCCGTATGTGACTTTGTTTACCTACCTTTTACTTAGTTTTTTGTGTACGTTTGTACAAAATTCTTCTGTACAAAGTAGCAAATGGCAATGTTTGGAAATAACAAGTGTTGTGATTCTAGCGCGACGTAGTTATTCGAAGTGTTCGTGATATTAAAACAGTTGCACGTTTAGTTTTATGAAAAATGTCCTCTAGCTCAGTAGAGGATATACCTGAGCAGTGCAAGGTAAAATAATTATTGTTTTCTGCAATTGGTATGACCTTGGCTGCAAAATGTTAACGTGCCGTAGCATCAGCTAAGTTCTTATTGTGAAATATTATTAACTAAGTTGCGTCACATATTTCAGTACATGCGCTACATGCGTAGTATTTATAGGACATCAATGTCCTGAGAATGATCAACAATGTTTTGTACTGTAAGCGTTATTTTGGGCACAATGCGCCGCTTTGTATCAGATAATAATTGTGAACCTGTTTGTATGAGATTATCATATGAGGAAAACTATGAACCGAGTAATTCATCTATTAGGCATTGTTCGTATCAATATTACATTTAAATCACGTTGCTATAAATACGATATAGAAGTGGATATGCGAATTTGTGATACGCTTAATACTAAGATTAGCTTCCCAGAAACTGACAAAGATAGATAAAAGCATTGATCAACAACATGAACAATAATTGAACCTTGTCTAATTAACGTTCATACTTGCGTATTGAAGGTTTAAAGGTCAATAAACAAAGCACAGTATTAGTCATGTCCATCCATCAGTGTTTTGAGCTCCACCATAGACATCTGCAAGTGAGGTTTTTGCCTCTTCATCATGCCTGGCATGCATGTCAGTGCCCTCCCTGGGTGTTGATGGTATACCGAAAGTATACTGATGACTATCTCGGATTTTTTCCCTAGTCACCTTTTACTACAACAACATTATTCATAATGTAATACATTAGAAATAAAAACACTGCAATATTGCTCATGAGTCAGGGTTTTTGTTAGTATTGTATTTCCTCTAATATTTCACAATATTTACATGTTGTTGTTGTTTTTTTTTTATGGGGAAATTACATCAAGCTGATAACAAAATCCAGCCAGGATATACAGTGTGTTCACAAATTTTAGGGTTCAAAATTACTACATAATTATGTCTAAGGTCGAGGCTCTAATAGGAATTATTCCAATTTACAACTACCATTGCTATTTTATGAATAACATTATATTTGATATAATTTATAGCTTTGTGATTTTCTTTATTACTTATATTAAATATTGGATTGATTTTGATTTCTCACTTTTTACTTAAATTCATTTAAATTCACATTGATAGATGAATTCATTTGCATCTATCAGATATACAATATGATAAATTAAAAATGAATAAGTATGGGAATTGTGAAATAAGTGAGGAATGTTTGGCTAAGTACCTTACAATGAATACCTGTATTATTATAATATATACTACAGACAAATACTTATATGTAATGCATCAAAATATAAAACTGAACCATCATGGGCCCCATAGCTGATTTACAATATCAAAATTCTCATATTCATTTATTTCATTAAAGAAATGTACAAAAGGACAGCTTTATTAAATAAATATTCATATTATCTATGAAAAAACCTTTTTTTTTTTTTTTTGTTTTCGAGGGGGAAACCTTCAAAAGGTACCCGACGCCGTGGGAGCGACGAAGGGTTATGTGGGATTTTTACCGCACTAAAACCCCCCCGGTGGCCATCCTCGGCGCTAAAAAAGAGGACTCCGGGATCTCCAACAAACACCACCGGAATCATCTAAGCGTGTTGCCCCATCGGGCTCCTCCCAGATGGGCGGCTGGGCCCACCGCTCCGTCTAGTCTATACGACGATATGCGACCACTCATACCGCCGTCCTTCCCGGGATCGCCTGGCTGGACGGTTCAAGCTCCCACTCTAGCCGCCCGCAACCCCGGAAGCCCCTTTTAGTCGCCTCTTACGACAGGCAGAGGATACCGTAGCCCTATTCTGATCCCGGAACTACAGGGACATCTATGAAAAAACCTATGAATAAAATATTTCAACATGCTTTTAAGTGTTTGTTGGGTAACAATAATAATATTGTTTGGATTCAATGGTAATATACCAACAAACATATTACAAATCCCGTTCTTACATTAAACAGTTGTCACATCAACAATTGTCTCAATTTATTGCAACACCAAAAGTTGGATGCATCTTTCTGTTTTTAATATTGTGGGAGCGATGCTGAATTATCTGAGATCATCACTCCATAAAACTCTCGGGTGGTCACTGCGAAGAGGACTCTAGTGTCTTAAAAGGTTCACTGAGCGCATTGCACCATTAGGTACCACAAAAGTAGGTGTAATAGTCCACCACACTGTCTAGTGTTAATGACAGGTAGGGGATAGTGTAACGCTATTGTTTTACCAGAACTAACAGGACAATATACAGACCGTTTTGCTGTATTGAAACAACCTATTAACCTGATAAATAAAAATAATAGTAATTACTCTTACATCAATTTCACAGGACCTTTTCACTCAAGATGGAGTGCTGCTCAAAGCAAGTATGGGGAGGCCCATCACAGACCTGAACTCAATTGGTATGCTCTGCATCGTCCAAAATCCTGATGGCTCGAAGTGTATAGAATGGAGGCCAAATGATCTCATCACCATTGATTCTGACACACAGGACCATGAGTGGGCGGTGGTCAACACAATTGGTATGAAATTTTGAATTTTTTTGTACTTTGTTATGTGTACTTTATTATTATTACTAATATTATAAAGGCGAGAGTTTGTGAGTGCATATGTTTGTTACTTCTTCACGTGTAAACGGCTTGAGCAATTTTCATAAAATTTGGTGGGAAGTTAGCTGATACTCTGGATTAATATATAGGCTACTTTTTACTGTGGGAAAATATGTTATTCCCAAAGCATAATCGATTTTTGTTAACGCAGGCGAAGTTGCGGGATTCAACTACTGTGATATTAGTATTTTATTTTTCCGTAAAGTGTAATTGAAAAGAAAAGTTGTATTTTTTCTTTCTGTAACATGTCCACAACATGCAAATATGAGCACATTACTGTAAGGATGGCATAATTAATAATGTTACAGTTTAGAAGTTAAGTTAATTTGTGCTATTATTAATAACCTGCTTTTTTATAATAATAATGGTACAACACCATACTTTTATCTTATAATCGAATTATTAATCTGTACAGTTATTCTAATTATTTTTATAGCAATGTATTAAACTTTTATTTTTAATGACTCATTATTAAATGTGGATTAAAGTAAGGGACAATCGTCGATTGCGTGAGACAATTAGGGGAAGGTTCATACCATCTTTTGTATTACAGTCTTGGCTTAATATCGCGTTTATTTTATGCAATACACCATGTAAAGTTGATAAAAATAACTCAATAAGTTTCTCCTCTAATTTTGAACCAAATCAAGTGCGATTAATGAGAGGGCGAGTCGTAAAGTCGCCAGAATCACCTAACGTAATTAACAGACGTCCCCTAATATAAATAGGTATGTGTAATTTGGATTTTTTACAAAAGACGAACCCCATTTTCCTTTTCAATAAAGGTGGGGTTTCATTTTCCTTTTCAATAAAAAACCAGCAAGGAAAGCTAAAACTGACATAAATATGAACAATTACAGGCCGTCGTCAGCGCACACTGAGCGGAAATATAACATCAGACTATGCCACAGCGCGCGCGAGGATCATCAAAATACCCCTGGACGACCTCAAACAATTCCGAGTCACACGCAACAATCAACAGATGCAGTTCTCCACGAAGCCGGGAGTCTGGCAGAACACATTCTACTTCCAGCATGGAAATGCTGAGATCTTTGTGGCATACCTCAAGAACCATGTAAAAACAGCAAAAGCTAGGCACGACAGGAATACATACGTGGTGGTGGAACCCAACATAGAAACTCAGGTTCTGAATAGGTCCTTCGCAGAACTGGATATCTTCACGGAGAACACGACGGATGTGGTATGGAATCTTGTGACGAATTTCAAGCAGAAGCCTTACGAGACAACAATGGAGGCGTTTTCGAAATTGACAGATATAGGTAAGGACATACAATGCAAGCTATATGATGATGAATCCAGTTGAGAATACATAGGGATGGGGGCTAAGGAGCTATTTTTATAACAATGAAATAGCAAATCAGCATGTAGTCCATCTGATGGTAAGTGTTCATTGCATTGATGTAAGTGGTCATCATTTAGAACGGTATTTTTTTTCGAAGTCAATCACAGATGTGATGGTATTGCTTGAAGTAATTTCATAGGTCAATATGAAAGTGAGCCAGCCTTTCGCCAGTGATTATACGCGTGTGGCGACCTCCCACAACTCATCAAGAGATAGCGCTACTAGTATTCTGAAACACGCTATTGAAGTATTCTTAATACCCTGCATATATACAAGTTCCGAACAAAGACTGTTGGTGCGCGGCCGCTCCCCAGGCATGATCACCTAGCCTGGTGGGAGACCTCTATAGAGAAATTTCACGTTGTCAGAGTCCAGAGTGAAATTTTAATAATGACTAGTAGACTAGTCCCTTTTCCTCCAGTCCCTTTTAAACGATAATCATGGATCCGCCACTAATGATAGGAAATTTAAATCAATTACAATTAAAGTGTAAATGATATTTTTGGACAGTTTCAAGTAGATAAATATTTCTTATGTCTAAGTTTCTAATATTTGATTACCCAAGTGTACTACGGCAACGAAGCATTCACGAACGGCAAACGCGACGTATCGGAGGAAGTAGCTGATCTCCTGACCAAGAGCATGAGCGCGCTGGAAGACGCCACGTCGGTGACCAAGAGCGACGAGTACGAGGTCATCAGCGTGAAGCCCACATTGCCACCAAGACCTTGTATACCCAGGTAATCTATTGGTTGTCTATTTAATGAGTACATGAGCGTATCAAGCGCCGTGATAGCCTAATGAAACTTTCCCTCTCAATCGGGAGGTCCGAGGTTCAAACCCAGGCACGCACCACTGATGTATGTGCGTATTAGAAATTAATTATCACTGCTTTTCGGCGAAGGAAAACATCGTGAGGAAACCTACACACCCGAGAGTTCTTGAAAAAAAGGTTTCGGAGGTGTGTGAAGTACACCAATTCGCACTTGGCTAGCGCGGTAGACTATGGCCTAAAACTCTCTCATTCTGAGAGAAGACCCGTGCCCAGCAGTGGGACAATAATGGGTTTAACCAATAATGGGGACAATAACAACAAGTAATGGGAACAATAATAGGAAGGTTTAAATTTTAATAAATCTAAATTAATAAATCTAGAGAAGCGCGTATCTCTATCGAGATTGGAGGGTGATCTTCATTGGCCCTTTGTTCCCTTGAAACTGTCTCGTAAACATACAAGTGGTGAAATGTAAAAATAAATTTATAGCCATAGTTTTATTTATAAGTCATCAAGAGATGGCGCCACTATATTCTGAATCACGCTACCAAAGTTTTTTCAACATCTTGCATATACAGGCTTCAAGTTGAGACCATTAGTGATTAGTAGGAGATCTTCTGTTTCCAAATATTACTTTGAGTATTTTACTTCAAAACAATTCTCTCGATAAACTTAGCTCTTGATTTACAGAGGTCATCCATTATCAACAGAGAAATGGGATGGGATACAAGACACGGAGGGAAGGATAATGGAGGTTGAGGGTATCAAGCAACTCATATTTAGAGGTGTGAGTGTCTTTGAGTTCCTTATAACAATATCATATTATGGTTTCATTAACATTTCAATTAAAGCCTTTACTGGACTGTGACATTATTTCTAACGTGAATCATTTCTTGCGTTTCGATGGAAGGCTGTGGTTGCCGGCACACTTTTATACGAGGCGACCATCTATAGTCCTCGGGAGTAGCAATGCATCTGTGATCGATTTCAGATAGATCTCATGTTCTGTAAGAAGTTGACTACAGATTTCCATGAGCGGCACTAACCACTTACCATCAGGTGGACTGCATGCTCGTCTGCTACTTCAATCAGATAATTAAATCATAGATGAGCCGTCGACAATCCGCAGCCTGCTACTTTTTTTGTCAATAAATCTTAGACTATTTAATAATACAGCCAGCTCTTCGTTACCTCATGTAACTCCTATGTAGCTCGAGTTGACGAAAACATTGCTCACCCGTAATATACACAACCATTTATACAATCGAGACCCTATTTATATTTGCAGGGCGTCGCACACTCAATACGGCATTCAGTGTGGAAATACCTTCTCGACTATTACCCGTGGAACATGTCTCACAGTGAGCTGCGAGCTCATCAGAAGCGGAAAACCGAAGAATACTTTTCCATGAAACTCCAATGGCGTTCCATGACCGAAGGACAAGAGAACCGCTTCTCAGAGTACCGGGAGAGGAAGAGTTTGGTGGAGAAGGATGTGAACAGGACGGATAGAACTCACCCGTTCTTTGCAGGGGACAATAATCCCAACTTGGTCGTCCTGCAGGACATTCTGATGACATATGTGATGTATAACTTTGATCTGGGTTATGTGCAAGGCATGAGCGACGTTCTGGCGCCACTTTTGTTGCTGTTGGGGAATGAAGTGGACAGTTTCTGGTGCTTCGTCGGATTTATGGAGAAGATTGTGAGTGAAATCATATTTACTTATATTTTTTGCTATCTTATATCATTGTTTAAAGCATTACATTCTGGAATATAAGGATAGACGAGCAATATTAGAAGTATTTCGACTGCTTAGTGGTCGAAAGCAGACCAAAATGATAAATTTTAGCATACTTGAAAATATCTTTATTGATAACATTAACAGTTATAAATAGCAAACAAATAAAAAAGAAATAAAAATAATAGTTTAAAAAATATAAACATGTTCCTAAATATTTTACTTTAACCTGAATAGTGATGATTGTTAATGGTTTGATAGCAAAGAAAGCATGCAGTTCATCACATGGTAATTGGTACATCCTTGTGCTACTTGATAGAACAGGGGTTTATATGTGAAGTTAATCACTGATGCGTTGCTACTTCCGAGTTTTAAGATGATCGTCTCATATAAATATAAGCCAACAACCACGGGTTTCCACTGTAATGTAAGAACTGTTTAAAGTTACAAATAAGTGTACATTTTATTGTGACAGGGAGTAAATTTTTAAAAGAAACACCGACCGCAGAGACTCCGGGTTATGCGGGATTTACTACTAAGACCTCCTCGGTGGCCTTTCTCAGCGTTTGCACACGACCCTAATGGAATGAACTGGTGCTCCCTAGCGCTCCTCACGGGCTCATTTCTTGGGAGACGTTTAACCGCCTACACTTTCCGGTGTTGATGGCATGCAGCCACACATTCCGCCGTTCTTCTCGGGATTGCTGCCTGGGCGGTATGAGCTGCCACTCCAGCCACATGCGACCCCAGAAGCCGCAGTGGCGTAGTGTTGTAGAAGGGTCATCCCGCTTTGGGTGGCACAGTTTGGAGAACGACAAAATCGAAATATTTTACTGGTCCCCAAAAGTTTAGCGATCTTTATTTTTATTTGTAACTGGGTGATCAACTTCATTTCTATTTCTAACTGCGTGGGTGTATCTTCCAGTTCGCCGTTGGAAGGTATGAACCTATGCTAGGCCACTGGTACCCCCCCCCAACATCTGAGAAGAGCCCGATGGGGCAACGCCCTCAGAGGATTCCGGTTGCGGTCGGACCGAGTTCCCGGAGTCCTCTTTTTAGCACCGAGGACGGCCACCGGGGGGGTTTTAGTGCGGAAAAAATCCCACATAACCCTGCGTCGCTCCCACGGCGTCGGGTACTTTTTGAAGGTTTTCCCCTCGAAAAGAAGTAAAAAGGGTGATGTTTGTCCCTGTAGTTTCGAGATTATAATATTACTATGGTATCTTCTATCGTAATAGGCGACTAAAAGGGGCTTCCGGGGTTGCACCTTTGAAGGTTTCCCTCTCGAGAACAAAAATTTAAAAAAAGGCGTAGAACTTGTACCATCTCATCTCATCAACCCATTATTGGCCTACTGCTGGGCACGGGTCTTTTCTCAGAATGAGAGTTAGGCCATAGTCCACCGCGCTGGCCTAGTGCGAATTAGTGGACTTCACACACCTTCTATAACTTTTTTTCTTAAGAACTCTCGGGTGAGTAGGTTTCCTCAAAATGTTTTCGTTCACTGAAAAGCAGTGATAATTAATTTCTAATACGCACATAAATCAGTGGTGAGTGCCTGGGTTCGAACCTCGGACCTCCCGATCGAGAGGGTAAGTTTGAACCATTAGGCTACCACTGCTCAGAACTTGTACATTGTTAGTAGGGATTGCAATCCGGAAAATCGGATCCGGTAATCCGGCGGATCCGACACAAATTTACACAAACCGGATCCGGTACCAATTTACCGCCGGATCCGGACTTCCACCGGATCCGGTGATTGTATATTTTGACAAAGATTTCACATTACAAAAATAAAAAATGTGTACGTGTACTAGCGTACACTCGTAAGAAGTGAAACTTCTTTATGACGTTATTTTTCAAAAAATAATTTACTATATGCAACTTTACAGAAATTGGTTAAATAAAGTTAAATTAGATAAAGTTTAATAAATGGCTTTTATTAAACTTTATCTAATAATCTAATCTGTAATAATCTATCTAATATCACCAAGGCTCGGAAACCGGTTTTATTTCTAAACCGGTTTCGGTCATTGACCCCAAACCTAAATCAATATCGGTTAAAGGTTGTACTTAACCGGTTATTACCGGTTTATGCGAAGTACCGGTTTTTCACGAATTTAGGTTTCGGTTGTAACAATTAACCGGTTAAAACCAAGTTTATTAATATTCTGCCGTGTTTTAGACATGCTCTGGACGCTGCGCTCACTATCACAAAGTTTTTAGACGCAATCGTATGCGCTTCAATTTTGTATAACGTCGTCGTTCACCCTCTTTTATCTTTCTTTAACAATCCTATGATGAATAATAAAGCTAAGTTTTATTTTAAAAAATACCATTCGCATCATCGTTTAATTTTGCCTCAAAGTTTTAATTTGTTTTTAATTTGAAGTTTAATAAAAATTTCAGGCTCTCAAACAGCAAGGCACCGGGCGATGACGGAATCACAACAAGGCTGCTAAAAGCTGGCGGTAAACCCGTACTAGTGGCGCTCCAAAAGTTGTTTGATTCTGTCATCAATAACGGAACCACCCCGGAAGCGTGGAGCAAAAGCGTCAGGTTCAGCGTCTAGGTCATCTATCCACCTGGTGGGGTAGAGGGGGGACCTGTGCTCCTCTTGCCTAAACGTGGTCGCCACTCGAGGACCTTACTTCCCCATCGGTTATCGGTCCTACCAGAGATGGGGCCGGCCTATTGCCACTTGAGCTTGCTAGTTTTGAGAGCTATGTCGGTAAGCTTTGTTTGTCTTCGGATTTCATCGTTTCGAATCATGTCTCTTAGCGTAATTACAAGCATAGCTCTAGCATATAACCATAGCACGCTGAACGACCCTGAGCCTCTGAATGAGGCCTACAGTGAAGGACCAAGTTTCGGCGTCGTAGGCCATCACTGGCAACACACATTGCTCGAAAAATTTTGACTTTCAAGCAGAGCCTGAAGTCGAAATTATTGACGAATCGAATTGTGGACAAGAAGATACTATGTAATTTCTCCAACGCAGCCCAGCCGAGTTGGTTTCTTCGAGTGACCTCCCTCTCAAAGTTGGACTTACCCATCCGTTTGTCAACAACTACCGGTACGGGTGTGACATGGACATTAGACATGATTTTCGTTTTGTCCATGTCCATCTTAAGACCCACCCGTTGTGAGGCACTGCTAAGGTCACATAGCATAAGTGCTGAGGGCCGTCAGCGAATCTGCCAAGATAACTATATTATCGGCAAATCAAATATGTGTGACGTGTTTGCCATTGTTAATATGTGTGACATGTTCATTATCCATGTCCATTAGCTTGAACAAATCTTTCAACGCAGCGTTGAACAGCTTCGGTGATATGACATCGCCTTGCCTGAATCCCTGCTGCAGTTGGATTGGGTTCGTGCTTCGATCGTGTACTGGGACTGACATGGTGGCGGCTGTGTAGACACACTTCCTACCTGTAGTCGATCTGGCAACGCTGAAGAGACTCTAGCACCGCCCAGTGCTCGATAGAATCGAAGGCTTTCTCATAGTCCACATAAGCAACACGTAATGGCAGATTATACTCCTCGGTCTTCTGTATAATCTGCCGTAGCGTGTGTATGTGGTCCATAGTGCTGTAGCCTTTTCGAAATCCAACTTGTTCGGGAGGCTGGCAATCGTCAAGCCTGCGTGCAATGCGGTTAGTGAGGACTCTCGAAAACAACTTATACACGTGCCTCAGAAGCGCAATGGGCCTGTAGTTCTACAAAAGGGTTTTATCGCCCTCTTTGCCGAACAGCACTACTATGCCTACGCTGCCGGTGCCTTGTTGTTTTTCAGCTGTTTGAGAGCCTCTCTTATCTCGAACATGCTGATGTCCGGGAGGTCTTCAGTATAGTGTCGGGTCAATTTGGCACGTTTGTCGTTCGCCGTATTTCTACAACTGTCCGTAGTATTTCTTAATATCTCTCAAAATATCGGGTTTAGACGAAACTATGGTGCTCGATTCGGTCTTCAACCTCGTTAGCAGGCTCTGCCCAACGCACAGGTCCCTGGCAAACACTCTTGAGTCTCGATTTCGCTCAATAGCGTCCTAGCGTAGCGCGTAACTTATGCGGTGGGTGTTATGAGCACGCCACTCGCGTCGTCTACTTTGAGAGATTTGTTTATTGAGCAGTGTGTATTTCGACATTGAGGTTCGACACACAAAGTTCTCGCATCTCCCTCATGAGACCGAGAGTATGCTCTGAGTGAACCCGAGACCTAGAGACACCACAGAGACATCATTAAATATGTCCACTTTTGCTGTGCCCTCTTCTTGAAGAAAGAGTTCATCATAAAGTCTTCCCTCTCTAAGAAGTTGGCAAGCTAGTGGCGTTCCGTTGTCCAATTCTAAAGGGTCCCGCTTCCTTCCGCTCGCCATCATTCCGCGTGCCTAGTCTTCCTTTAAAATCCCCGATAAAAACGGTTAAGTGCCTCTTTGAGGTATGTATGGCTCTACTTACGTCCTCATACGTAATCTCGACCTCATAGTCTGGGTGTGTAGAAGTCGCGCATATATGTATGTACTGTCAACTGCTACCACGTTGTTGACGAAGAATTTGTGGACGAGGAACCCGACACCACCCTGGGACAGATGTTCGCCCTCCCGGTGATAGAACAAGTTGCCTTATTTTAGGATTATCGTGTCTTCCCCCTGTCTTCGGACTGCAGACAATCCCAAAACACTCCAGTGTAACTTGTGCATCTCTTCTTCCAGCTCCTGTATCTTCTCGTCGGTCTTCAGTGTCCTGGTGTTGTATGATGCCAGGTGCAGAAGTCGTCGGTTGTGGTAGCCGGACGTCTGCCTTACCTTCGAATAACGGGGCTGCCGGGGACTGGGCGCCGGTTTCTCTGCACCTTTCACTTTGGGGATTTTGCCGATAGTCACCGCGCCTGGCGAGCGGGTTAGTGACCGCAGCAGGTGTAACAACTACGCAAGGAGATGTCCCATCTCCCGGATTTTTGTTACTTATTCGGCCCGAACTCTTCCTTGCAGGTGGCAAGGAAATAGTTGAGTTAGAGTCAGAGTCGTGGTTTCACGATGACGTATCCTTAGATGCTGCAGGTCTTGTGATGCACCTCCACGTCCCTACGATCTTCAGCGTCCCGTGCACATTGAACAATGGAAGTTTGTGTGGCTGCTTTTATGATGTCTGTCCAACGCGTAGGTCATCGACCGCGTGAACCTTTGCCTTCCATTTGCCTTTGGACAATGAGTCGTTCCATCGAGTGCTGGTTTCGTACGACGTGGCCAAAGTATTTAAAGATTTTTATTTGTATTGTCGACGATACCTCTCACTGATTTTGAGCTCTTATAGTATTTACACATTGGTCCGAAATGCAGTCCAAGAGATGCGCGGCAGTCGGCGCCAGCACGACATTTCACGCGCATAGATTTTGCGTCGGTCTTTCGGGCGAACCGTCCACTTTTCCGCGCCGTAAAGGAAAATTGGAAAGATCAAGCTTCTTATAAGATGTGATGTGATGTTACCAGACTCTTTTCATCTTATCGACGGCAGACCTTGTTATAGCACATCTTCTTTGGATTTCGTCCTCACACCCTCCAGTGTTCGTGATCGTGGAGCCGAGTTACACATAATTTTGGACAACCTTACAGTTTCCAATCATGTGGATGTCAGGATGATTTAGTTCAGCTCTGTCCACGATCATCATTTTGGTTTTGTCTCTGTTGATCGCGAGTCCAAAGGAGAGGTCTCTAGGCGTGTTAACAGCTGTTCCATGTATTCTTTTTTTTAATAAGAAGTGTTGTGTCATCAGCGTAGGTACCTCAAGTTGGATGTCTTCCGCCCATCCACAGAAACACCCTTTTCCCATTGCTCCAAAACGATTCTCATGATGCACTATGTATAGATGTTGAACAGGAGTGGGGATAGTATGCATCCCCGTCGAACCCAGCATGTGTCTGGAAACCTTCCGAGTCGATGTTATCGATACGGACAGTCGTCGTGCCATCTTCGTAGAATCGGCGTATGAGACGAATTAGGTGGCTACCTAGCCACGTAATTCATCTTATATGCGTACGTCCCTAGCCGAAGATCCGAAGCCGTCGAAGGCCTTACGAAAGTCTACAAAACAGATATAAAGTGGGATGTGAAATCTGTAGAACTCAATTTTTTGTCTTAGAATTCAAATCTGTTCCCTTGTTCCTCGACCTCTGATAACACATTTTACAATAAAAAAAATCAAAAATAAGTTAAACATTTCGCTTTGACCGGATTTTCATGAGCATTGGCGAATCCGGTTAACTTTGGAGCGCTGTAGCAGCGTTTAAGATGTATGGAATTGATAAAATATGTATATAGTGAATAATTTTACTCAAAAGATCATCTACAAGATAGGTCTGATTTTTTTTTGTAAAACTTTTTTTTTGTGTAACTTTAATATATTTAAAGTTATAGAGCAAGAAAGAAAATATAAAAATTGTCTTCCTTTTGTTTGCTTATTACTTCTTTAATTTTTAAATTAGGGCAATTAGTTATATTAACATAGGCAAAGGTAGGCAAAACAATTTGCTACAAATCATGAGGTTCTGCTAGACATAAGATCTGCTAGACATAGGCCTCCCCTAAATGACGCCACTCCGACTTTTTTTTGGATACCCAGCCGCCCGGGGCAGCAGCTGGGTTAAGCCGGACTCTTACCGGCTAAACCCCCACAACTGTTGGGCGCGCTTTAACATTCATCTGCGAACCCGCCGGTGCCTGGTCGCTTCCGCAACCCCCTCGTGTGGAGCATAGAGCTCCCTTCCAACAGGAAGACGCGCCAGAAAACACAAAGGCGCGCCCTACCTTCAAGGCTCCCACCCGCAGGGCGACAGACCAACGCCGAGACCGCCACCCAGGAGCCGTGGGCTTGGGCAAGCCGACACCCTCAAAGACACCGACCTCCCACACCCAGCGGTGGATCCGATCCCTGGTTCCGCCGCAAACCACCAAACACAACAACAAAAACACCAACGCCACTCCGACCTGTCCTATGCCTCCTGAATCCAACTAACAACAATATATGATAATAGTATGCGCCCGTTGCGATGCTTCGGCGTAAACATCAAAACATGAATCTATCCAATTCACTCCAGTTTATTAAAAACGTATTATGGAATTAACCGGTTAATTTGGATGATAAAACCGATCGTACAAAGGAACCGGTAACCTTTATCATTTGGGTTAATTTTAAACCGTTCACCTGTTTAACCGGTAAATGAAAGAACGATTTTATTTACCGGTATTTAATCGAAATTAACCGGTATTTTGAAACCGGTTCCGAGCCTTGAATATCACGCGTGGTAGGGATAAGAAAAAGATGGCGCGTAACGGAAAAAAAAGATGGCGCGTAACGAAAAAATGTTACACTAATTTTTTTTCCAACCCCGATAAAGAAGTTTCATTCACTTCAACAACCCCGATAAAGAAGTTTCTCAATCCAGGTTGAGAAAAAAGCAGCCGGATCCGACCGGATTGAAAATGAGGCCGGATTGCAATCCCTAATTGTTAGGCAATGTCCCCAGGCGCAGAACTTCGACATGGACCAGGCGGGCATGAAGCAGCAGCTGCAGCAGCTGCAGGCGCTGCTGGCGCTGGCGAGCCCCGCGCTGGCCGCGCACCTCGCCGCCAAGGACTCCGGGAACATGTACTTCTGCTTCCGCTGGCTGCTCGTCTGGTTCAAGCGGGAGTTCTCCTTCGCGGATATCATGAGGTGAGCTTGGGTTACTTGGTGTTTGTCCTTTTTTTTGTTATGGAGGGGAAACCTTCATAAGGCACCCAACGCCTTGGGAGCAGCGCTGGGTTATGTGGGATTTTTACCTCACTAAATCCCCCCCCCCCCCTCAGTGGAGGACTCCGGGATCTCCGGCTGAATACAACCGGAGCCCTCCGAGCGTTATGCCCCTTTTGAGACCGTTCCCGGTGACTGATTTATGCTCACCGTGCCTCTCGGTGTTTACGACGGCATGCAGCCACATGCCATCGTCCTTCACGGGTTCACTTGGCTGGACGGTCCGAGCTCCCACTGTTACCGCTCGCAACCCCAGAAACCCCTTTCAGTCGCCTCTTACGATACATAGAGGATACCGTAGCCCTATTCTGGTCTCGGAACTACAAGGACATGATGTTTGTCCCTGAGGTTCCGAAACCAGAATAAGGCTGTGGTAAGAGATTGTGTGTGTCGTAAGAGGCGAATAAAAGGGGCTTCCGGGGTTGCATGTGTGGACAAGGACAGAAGGTGTGGTGAGCGGATTCGCTCACCAGGGAAGAGCCTGAAAGGGGCATCGCACTCGGAGTACTCCCGTTGTATTCCGTTGGAGATCCCGGAATCTTCTATGCATCTTTGAGGACGGCCCCCAAGGGGTTTTAGTGCGTTAGAAATCCCACATAACCCTGCGTCGCTCTCACAGCGTAGGGTACCTTTTGAAGGTTTCCCCCTCGAGAACAAAAAAAAAAAGATTAGTTGATGTTACTACTGATCGGCACTGCTGTACATGGTTATCTTAGAGCACCGAATATTGCATAACTTTTCGGTTAGCCGGAATGCGGCAGACCGTAATCAAGAATTTGTACGAGAAAGTTATATTCGCACTGCGACGCGGCGACCAACCGCTCCCGTAGTTCAGAGCGCTGGGGCCCGGCTGATGACCAGCCGTATGATTGCCATAGAAACTACGCCGATAGTGCTACTTTGCTATTTATACACGACTGACAGTAAGTATGGATAATTACGGACAGCGGTTAACTAAGGATTTAGATACAGATATTCACAAAAAACGAAGTTACATTATTATTATTGTGGATGGTAAATAATACCATAACAGATTTTACATTACAGATTTCCATGGACGGCAGTGACCACTTACCATCAGGTGGACTGCATGCTCGTTTGCTACTTCAGTCAGATAAAAAAACTCTGTCAATAGCGGGTAACTGCAAACTATGTCTGTCAACTGTCAATATGTTTGAATGTGTCAACTATAATATTATCAATTTGATTTTTTGACTAATTTAATAATGAATCAAACTTATTTCAAGGTTATGGGAGGTGCTGTGGACGGGATTGCCATGTGCGAACTTCCATCTGTTGATCTGCGTTGCGATACTCGACGCGGAGAAAGATGTTCTCATCAGTAAAGACTATGGATTCACTGAAATTCTTAAAGTAAGTATTTAATATTAAAAAAAAAAATGTGTGCGTGTGTACTAGCGTACACTCGTAAGAAGTGAAACTTCTTTATTATTTTTCAAAAAATAATTTACTATATGCAACTTTACAGAAATTGGTTAAATAAAGTTGAAGTAGATAAAGTTTAATAATCTAATGTATAATAATCTATCTAATATCACGCGTGGTAGGGATAAGAAAAAGATGGCGCGTAACGGAAAAAAAAGATGGCGCGTAACAAAAAAAGTTGGCGCGTAACGAAAAAAAAGATGGCGCGTAACAGAAAAAGATGGCGCGTAACGAAAAAATGTTACACTAAATTTTTTTCCAACCCCGATAAAGAAGTTTCACTTCAAAAAAACACCCTTGCACGCACACTCCTAGGAGTGTTGATCTCGACCAACACTAAGATTTTCTCCTGTGTCGTGGGTACCATGGACAAACAAACACCCAGACCCAGAACATGAATCTAAACTCATCATTCGGATACCTGTCTGGAATTGAACCCGGGACCCATTGCGCGTCAGACCGGTATGGTAACCGCTCCGCCACGCGGGTTGTCGTGTGCAATATCAATATGTTATCTTAAATCTCAGTAAGCTGAAACATACATTATTTCCAGTTTAATGACAGTGGTCTTAATATCGATTTGAGGTAGTGGGTTAGGATTCAATATCCGCGCTCGGAGGATTCCGGTTGAAGTCGTTTCGAGATCCCGGAGTCCTCCTTTTCAGCGCCGAGGACGGCCACCGGGAGGGTTTTAGTGCGGTGAAAATCCCACATAACCCTGCGTCGCTCTCGCGGCTTACGGGTACCTTTGGAAGGTTTCCCCCGTGAAAATAAAAAAAAGAAAAAAAAAGCCTAGTTATGGGTAATATAATATAACAAATTAAAATGCAAAGGACTGAAACATATTTTGAGAAATATTTTTTTATGCCCAGTGCAAAACACTACATAGTATAAAACAAAGTTGTTTCTCGCTATGTATAAGCATCTAAGCAGATTTTTAAAACTACGCTAGGGATTTTAATCCAGCTTGTTTTAATAGATAGAGTGATTCAAGAGGAAGGTGTTTATGTATAATACATGCATAATATAGTGGAGAAACACTGATAATTTTAGATTTTTGTCTATTAGGCGGAACGAAGTTCGCCAGGTCAAGTAGTAATGTTATAAATTACAGTGTGTATCTGTGTTTCTGTTTGTGGCATTTTTTACTAAATGGTATAATAATTTTGATTAAGTTATCTTGGTTCGTAAATACTTATTTGAATTTATTAGCTATGATTAAATAATTTAATTATTCTTTCTTGTTACAGCACGTAAACGACCTATCAATGTGCCTTGATGTGGATAAAATTCTGAGCTCAGCGGAAGGCATATACCACCAAGTGGTTTCAGCGCCGCACCTTACCGACCAGATACGGATAATCCTCGGCTTGCCCACCGTTGGGCCCACGGTCACAGACCCAGACCCAGAGCCGACGACGTCAAGCGTACAAGCAAACGGTACGGACAAAGAGACCACAGAGAGTCCAGATGAGAGTGGGGTGAACGGACGAGATATGGAGGAAGTTATGTATCAGATAGGCTTAGATATGAATTTCTGAGGCACGTCATATATTGCTAACGTATGTATGTATTGTATCGTAGATGTAGTGTGTGTGTAGTTATTAACATTTTTTTTGTAGTAGTAGATTTTTGTTTAGATGTGGATGGTGCATGTCTTGAGAGTTGGTTTTGAGTTTGAATAGAGTGAAAATGAATTAAAAGTTACATTAGTAGTTAAAAAGTGACGTTTTGATTTTTTATTGCGGTCTCGTAATTTCCAAAATTAGTAGTGTCAACAATGCTGTGTTTTGTATGAAAAAAATACCTAGTATGAGTAACTTGATAATAAATACATAAATTATGCCGATGCTTATTAAACAAATTAAACATTATTTTGTTTTGAATACTATGACTATATGTATTCTAATGAATATGCAATAGTAATAACACTCGCTTTTTATTACCGATTTAACGCATTGCTTTTTTAAAAGCTAAAAATGCTATTTTAGATACTAAATTCACCTTATCTTTTAATGATTTACTAATGGAACTGGCGAACTTCGTTCTGCCAAAAAGTCAAAAATCTAAAATTATCTGTGATTCTCCAGTATAATATACATGTATTATACATAATAACCTCTTGAATCACTATCTATTTTTAAAAAACTACATTAAAATCCGTAGCGTAGATTTAAAGATCTAAGCATACATAGGGACAGACAGCAAGAAGCGACTTTGTTTTATACTTTGTAATGAAGTATTAACTCTGTCCTATAGAAGTTGCTTATAGATGTGCAGGAGCGAGAAAGACCACATACTATTAAGTGGAATGCAAGCTTGTTAGCTAGTTTATATATACAAAATACAATAGTGCCAATAATAAAACCTGATTTTGAATGTTATGCATAGATACGACCCGGGTGGCGCAGCGGTTACCATACCGGTCTGACACGCAGTGGGTCCCGGGTTCGATTCCCGGCCAGACAGGTATCTAAATGATGAGTTTAGATTCTTGTTCTGGGTCTGAGTGTTTGTGTATTCGTGTTTGTGTGTTCATGGCACCTACGACACAGGATAATCCTATTGTGGGGCTATGAGTGTAGAAAGCGTTTTAATAATCGATTACATAGCTACAGATTGAACTATAGTATTAATATGCAATTTGCTTTTAACAATATAGTATTATTATAAGCACGTCTAATCTCACAACCATTTAAATATATTTAGCTGGGAAATGTTAAAAAAATACTGTAATTTTAGGGGGCCGTTCAAGTATTACGTAAGCACTATTGGGGGGGGGGGGTCTTTGTTTTGCCTATATTGGATGACATGGGGGGTAGGGGGGTTTAGGTAACGATAACGTCATTGCTAGTTATTTACTTTTTTACAATACTGTACAAAAAAATACATTTTTAATTGAAATATGTTTACGTAAGCATGGGGGAGGTGGGAGCTTTATTTACTTTTGCTGACGAGGGGGATGGGGGTTAAATAATGATAATACATCTGCTTACGTAATATTTGAACTGCCCCTAGGGGTCTTAGGACCGTCCCTGTAGCCTCGGGGTCAGAATAGGGCTACGGTATCCCCTGCCTGTCGTAAGAGGCGACTATAAGGGGCTTCCGGGGTTGCAGGCGGCTAGAGTGGGAGCTCGAACCGTTCGGTCAGGCAATCCCGGGAAGGACGGCGGTATGTGTGGTCGCATACCGTCGTAAAGACTAGACGGAGCGGTGGGCCCAGCCGCCCATCTGGGAGGAGCCCGATGGGGCAGCGCGCTCGGAGGATTCCGGTTGAAGTCGTTTCGAGATCCCGGAGTCCTCCTTTTCAGCGCCGAGGACGGCCACCGGGGGGGGTTTTAGTGCGGTAAAAATCCCACATAACCCTGCGTCGCTCCCACGGCGTCGGGTACCTTTGGAAGGTCTTAGGAGAAAAAAAAGGGGTCTTAGGAGATAATCCACCCAAATAGAATTTGACGCTCTTCCTCAAGTTTAATATTATAATTGTTTCCTTGCAGGTTACACTCGAATATAACGGCTTAGAGATATCAGTAGTAACGAAAACCGTATGGGCGTTGCTCGCCTAGCACATCGTACGGACACCTCGCGTGCCGCGGACTGGACAGAGTGATAATTTTATATTTTTATACAAGTTTCATATAATACATAAATATTCGACGCCTTCCGTATGTACTGGTTGTATTTAATTAATGCATAGTAATTGTTTACTCATTGACTGCATTGAGGTATCTTTATTTGTTATTGAAGTTACACCTATTTCTAGTGTGAAGTATTTTTGCATTTCGATGGAAGGGTGTGGTTGCCGGCTTTCACATGAGGCGACCATCATAGTCCTCGGGAGTAGCAACGCATCTGTGATTGACTTCAGATAGAACCCATGTTTGTATGAAGTTGATTACAGATGTCCATGGGCGGCCGCGACCACTTACAGGTGGACTGCATGCTCGTTTGCCACTTCAGTCAGATAAAAAAACTTTTTAACAAAAAATATCTACCGACTTCCATGTCACAAAAAAGTAAAAAATAATTTAAATATATTTTGGTCTAGAACATACTCAGTACTTAGTACATAGTCCTGAAGTCGGTGCTCGACATATTTCGCTGGACGACGGTAACTACGTCCTATATGAGCACCGACTTCAGAACTATGTACTAAGTACTGAGTATGTTCTAGACCAAAATATATTTAAATTATTTTTTACTTTTTTGTGACATGGAAGTCGGTAGATATTTTTTGTTAAAAAGTTTTTATTTTACACTTTTTAGTGACTATATTTTTATGTTTGTATTTAAATAAAGCCTCTAAGTTTGCTTTGTGCATCTACATATTCACAAAAATTAAACATAAAACACTTTTACAATTCATACAAACAGGGCGCCCCCTCTGGAAGTACCCCTCCATCATCAGGGTTGAGGAGTTGAAGGTCAAATTTTTCATCTTATATTGTTGCTTAGTAATCTTATAACATATACGTTAGTACCAGGTGGCTAACTTCTATGGCTCAGGCTTGCAGTACCCTGCATCATCAGGGTTTAGGAGTTGAAGGTCAAAATTTTAATTTTGTGCCTCTGTTTGGTATTATTTTTACATACCCGTAAGCACCAAATTGCCAACTCCTATGGTTTAGAATTGAAGTACCCCTTCATCATCAGGGTCGAGGAGTTGAAGGTCAAAATTTTAATTTTGTGCCTCTGCTTAGTATTATTTTTACATAACCGTAAGCACCAAATTGCCAACTCCTATGGTTTAGGATTGAAGTACCCCTTCATCATCAGGGTTGAGGAGTTGAAGGTCAAATTTTTGATTTTATATTTTTGCTTAGTATTTTCTTTACATAACCGTAAGCACCAAATTGCCAACTTCTATGGTTTAGGATTGAAGTACCCCTCCATCATCAGGGTTGAGGAGTTGAAGGTCAAATTTTTCATCTTATGTTTTTGCTCAGTAATCTTATAACATATACGTAAGCACCAAATGGCTTATTCCTATGGTTTTGGCTTTAAGTACCCCTGCATCATCAGGGTTGAGGAGTTGAAGGTCAAATTTTTGTCCCATGAATTTGCTTAACAATTTCATTATATATTCGCAAACATCAAACGACCAACTTTTATAGTTCAGGCTAGCAGTACCCCTGCATCATCAGGATTGAAGAGTTGAAGGTCAAATTTTTCATAGTAAGTACCTACCTATAGTAATTTTATTCTATATTTTACTCAATTGGACTTCTCCAGCTAAGGTTCGGCCGACTATCACTAATTTTATTATTTTGCTCCAAAAAGTTGAAGATCCTATGATTAGAACCTTATCAAACTCTTATCAGACTACCCCTGGAGTACATCCTTTCTAATAAAAAAAGAATCATCAAAATCGGTTGGCGGGATATTGAGTTATTCATACATTTATCGCGTACATTGAAAATGCAAATTTAAGACTTATGCGTTTTTCTTATGGATGCCCTAGTCAAAAAAATACTAAAAAAAAAATGGGACCCTATGACACGCACTACCTTTCAAATAAAAAAAAATCATCTAAATCGGTTCACCCAGTCCGGAGAAATGAGGTAACAAATATAAAAAAAAAAAAAAAAAAAAATACAGACGAATTGATAACCTCCTCCTTTTTGGAAGTCGGTTAAAAAAGAAGTTATACTTCTTTACGCACGTTATGAAAAAATGATGAGAATGAAATTTTAAGATTCGTCACACAAAAGTTACAGTATGAAGTTGCAGCGGTTATGTTTTTTTTTTATTTTTTTTTTAAGATTTTTATCTTGTTACGCCAAAGAAGTATAATTTCTAACGCGTATACATAAGTACACACATTTTCTTTTTTTATATATCGGTGCTTGGATTTAATAATAACAAAACTTCAAAACTAAACATTTACAGGTAAAAATAAAACTTTTCAATTAAGATTTTGTTGCTTTCGCTTTTGTTTTTATTTTAACATAATTAAAATAAGAATTATGTTAAAATAAAAGTTAATCAAAATACTATTATAGACCATAACCTTCAATTTTCCAGTTCTAGGCCTATTTTTAGTTAAAACTCTCTAATATCTAATATCTCTTTTGGATTGTCCGGTTATTCATACAAAGCAGCTATGTGTATGCAAATGAATCTGACGTGTACAAAGTAAGATTTAAATAACAAAATGTCCATGAATTTATTGAATTATTAATTTCATACGCTTTCTCCAATATTTTGTTACACATTAAAGCTACCTTGATGCAGTAAAATGCTTTCCAGTTTATTATTTCATATAAGGCCTAGTGCATATATACAATTTTAGTTAAACAACTATTTATTGTATGTTAAAGTATACGAAAATATATATCCGTATAAGACAAAATGGATAGTTGCTCAACAAAAAAATAAAATTCTTGACAACTGCGATCGACAGTTCAATGTGTTATCGTTTAGGCCATAGTCCACCGCGCTGGCAAAGTCCGAATTGGTGGACTTCACACATCTCCGAGAACTCTCGGGTGTGTAGGTTTGCTCACGATGTTTTCCTTCACCGAAAGCAGTGATAATTAATTTCTAATGTGTTTTGCCTCGACTAAAAATCCAACTTATTGATGGCCGATCTATACACGAATTCGGAAAGTTACAAGTAAGTTGCGAGAAGCATTTCTTGCGTTTCTATAGATGGGTGTGGTTGCCGGCAAGATTTTATTTATATGAGGCTATCAACATAGTCCTCGGGAGTAGCAACGTATCTGTGATTGACTTCAGATAGAACCCTGTTCGATTTGAAGTTGCTTACAGCTGTCCATGGGCGGCATTGTCCACGTTACATGGAGGGGGAGGGAGGCCTAAATCTTCAATTGCGTTACGTTACACTTGAACGCTCTCTTATATAGCAATTGTATATATGTGCTAATCCTAAAACCGTCAAAAATCTATATAGAATTTCATTGTATGTGACAGTTGGTGCCATTTGATGCAATATATGAATTACGCCTTCATAGGTTTAGTGTGATAAAAATTAAATTAAATAATAACTAGATATAAAACATTTATTTTGGATACTTGCTTCGTAGTTTTAGTATAAAATAAATTAATCTGTACAATGAAAATTCTCGCAAATAAGTGTTCCGTAATACTGAAGAGGAATTATATTTTGTTTAGATAAAAATGTGAATTGGTTGCATTTATATTTTAAAGTGATTATTTCGGCTATATTCATGATAAAAATACTTTGTTCTGTTTGTATATTATTTTATCAGAATAATAGTTTCAATTTTAAAAAAAGCTTCTATTTTTATTTCGAATTGTATTAGCCATTATTATTGGATATTTACGGTGCGTTCCATTAGACGTTCACAAAGCGCATGCTCACGTCCGCAGATTTTCCCGTTCCACTTGTGAGCTTTGCTGACGTATTCTCTCCTGGAACGATCATTTCGACCTATCTTGTTAGATGGGTCGTCGTGAGCGTCGCGCGGGCGTAAGTCATGACGTCATGAGTGACGTATACGCCGCGACCACAGCGACCGCGGTCGTCTTCTGGAACAACGTTTTGGGCGTTTAGGCCTTCGTGAGCGTCATCTGGATCGCGCCCTTAGTCGTCCTAATCCAACATGAATGCAGTTTTGGTATGAAGAGAAGAAAATAATCTTCATACCACTTCGATTCTCCTTTATGACTCTCCGAAAGTTTTATTTATTTTGGTTAGAAAGACGTGCAAAATATCTGTGGCCGTATAGTAAATAAAACAATAGTCTGAAAAAGAATTCCAAATCAATAAATACGATGTTACTACCACAATTAAAAAACAGGTACTTTAATATTTTGATGAAAGTAAAAAAAAAACAACTTTAATTTCAATGTCATAAATTTAAAAATAGAGTGTTTTCAACTTTAAATTATGTAAAGAAAAATCAAAAAGGAAAAAACATGTGACGTTCATTACGTCATGTACCTAAATTTAGGCACTACATAGTTAAACTGTCACTAATTTAAGCAATAATTCACCTGCTTAATTCAATCTATCTTAAACCTTTCTATTTAACAGCTTTTATAAAATGTTTACATTCTTCAATAAGGCTGCGTTGTTAACGCCTACTTTTCCTCCCACCGACCAAGACGATTTACGATTTGAAAAGTTCCTTTCAAATGTTCACAGTTTCATTCAAATTTCAAAGTTTATTATTGTTAATTCTTTTTATATAACCACTTAATGTAAGTTGTATGTAAAATTGTATTCAAATGCTGTCTTTAAATTATTTTCAATGCTGTATACTTTCTTTGTTTTTGTTATTTCGTAAAGTGAAATTTGATAACTGATAATTATTTATCCCAAAATCGAATGATTGTCAATTTATTAGAAGTATAGTTGTTTTAGATGTAAGTCGTATAAAATACAGACTTTTTGTTTACTTAGGTCTAAGGGGTGTCTCAATAGCTGCTATTTATCTTATTACCTAATATTTAAATGCGAAAGTTTGTAAGGATGTGTGTGTTTAATGCTTTTTCGCGAAAACACTACCGGTCGGAATTCGCTACAATTTGGCACACGTAGGACACAGTGGCATAGCGCGGACCAAGGAGACGTGGGCAAACTCCTATCAGCGAGGCCCCTTTGCATGACTCCATTGTACAGTGCTTTTGAAAATGCATCCGCCTCCTACAAAGAGGCCTCGCGAGGCCTCCAAGTGCTAGGCCGTGGGCAATAGCCCACTGCCCCCACGCCTACCAACGCCACTGTTCTGACCTACATTAATACAATGGATACTCATTACCGTGGTAGACGTGACCGAAGAGGGGAAGCCGCAGGAATAACCCAGTATTTACTTATTTCTATATAAGGGTGCTGACTTCGTCAACATTTTAAATCATACATCAAAATTGTCATTAGTTAAAATAAAATTGCCCTATGAGCCTGATTGCAAAAGTTTAGAGACACTCCTTAACTTTATGGATGTTCGTATAATCTATTATGGACACTAAGGGTTGATTCACATACAGCTTTTAACACGCATGTTTTGTGGTATTGGTACTATTTTTATGGTACTATTAGGATCACAGCAAAGACCTACCTACTGTGTATAAATTACTTTTAAGTAACTTTGCTATGGTTGGGACTATGAAAAATCATATCATCCACAAATAATAATAATTGTATATGTATTGCTAATAGATTTAGACGCAAAACAATAGACCAATCAAATATCCTAAACATTTTTAGACCAGCTATTTAAAGTGCCTTTACAGTATTGTTCCATATTCAGTGTTATAATGTGGATCAACCCTTAAGCGTGAAATTGTTTATTATTTTCGGTTAATACTTTATTACTACCTGTTTATATGTTTGTAATTACTTGAAGTATTTTATTGAAATTATTAGTACTTGCCTTAAATTATTGTATTTATTTTCATTACCCTGCTCCTTAAATATAACTTTAAAATAATATTATCGACTTCGCCGATGCTCGTAGCGGAGCGGTTACTATACCAGTCCGATAGGTATCTGAATCTTCGGTTTGAGTTTTTATATTTCACCCGATGGTAAGTGGTCACTGGCTACCATGAACATCTGTAAGCAACTTCATGCATAACAAGGGTTCAATCTGAAGTCAATCACAGATGCGTTGCTACTCGCGAGAACTAAAAAGGTCACTCATATAAAAGTTTGCCGGCAACCACAATCTTCTATCGAAACGCAACTACTGCTGCTGTGGTGGTGGTAGCTCCCCGGTCGACCCATTGTCCAACCATCTTAAGTGTTTGTGTATTTGTTTTTGGGTGAATCTATGGTATCCACATCAAAAGGAATTTCAGAAGCTTTTTAAACTCATAGCCCGTTATGAACATAGCGTTTATACTATAGTAAGGTTGAAAGTAAATCCGAGTGCGGCGCAAGTCAATATAAAAGTTACCTACTACTGGCGACAAAGTTATTTACTGCTCGGTATTATTATAATATTGAGAGGTTAGTAAATCATACTATATGGAAGTCTTGAAGTAGAATTAATGAATAATTTCCATTCTTACACAATGTAGGACCGAACTCAAAGTAACAGGAATTCCTTTATCTGATTGAAGTAGCAAACCAGCATGCAATCCACCTGATAGTAGGTAGTCACAACTACTAATGGAGAAGGAGAACTGTAAGCAACTTCATGTAGGTGTTTACTTTATATAAAAATTGCAAGCACACCATACTGACGTAACGACGACTGCTTCATGCTAGAAACGTGTGCTATGGTACCTCGCTGGTCTAGTCAAATAACGTAATATATCCTCTTACAACTCGAAAAATGGCGATTTTGTGCTATGAAATGACTAATGTAAGTATTAAGCACGTCATGAAACTAACGCAATATTATTGACGACCCGCGTGGCGAAGCGGTTACCATACTGGCCAGACGCGCTATGTGTCCTGGGTTTGATTCTGGCCAGAGAGGTATCTAAATGATGAGTTTAGATTCATGTTTTGGGTCTGGGTGTTTGTGTCTTGTGTGTGTCCGTGGTATCCACGACAGGAGAAAATCCTAGTGTGGGCCTATGAGAGTGTAAGAAACGTGTCTTTGTGAAGTCTGTAATCTGTTTACTGGCTATTTAACATTTTTGGGAATATGCACCTTGCTTATTTTTAATTCCTACAAAAATAACACATGTAACAAAATGAAACTAACAACACATTTATAAATATTGTTTAATAAATAGGGTTGCAGATACATGTATGTACAATAGTAAATGAGATCATATTAAAATTTGTACTTGATATTGTTCTTTTGCTTATTACATATTCAATACATTGATTGTTATTTGTGTGTGTGACTTTAAGTGAACATTAAGACCATATCTCGTCTGATAGGATTTATCGCACATGTGGCAATGGAAATTCTTTACACCGGTGTGGGTTAATGAATGCCGTTGCAGTTCTGACTTAGAAAAAAAACGTTTACCACAATTCTCACAGCCATACTTCTTTTCTTTCAAATGATTTTTACGTATGTGTGAGCTGCGGGCGCTTGACGAAATAAAGGTAGCATTGCACACTTCACATTTGTGATTTCTAGTCCTTTTGTGGTTCCATAGAATGTGAGAATTGAGACTGCCAGGCACCTTGAACTTCTTTGGACAGTATTTACAAGCGTATGGCCTATCATTGCTGTGTGTTAACATGTGTATTCTTATATAACCTGGAGGATATGACTTCCCACATTGATCACATTGCCGTAAAACCCTTTCTATTTTATTTTTAACTCTATTTTGGTTTGGGCGGCAAGCGTGGTTGGTCAGCTCATTCGAAGTAATGAAGCCTTCCCAGCAATTTTCACATAAATATGGTTTTAGATGAAGTTTCCTGTGCCTCACTAGTGATCGAAAATCGTCGAATTTCTCTGGACAATAGTCACAATTCCTTCCAACTGTAGATTTCACTGGGTGCTCACAATTGTAATGCTCATTCAGGGATTTAATATTGCAGAACTGTGCTTTACATTCTACGCAGAACACTATGTTCATATTCGTGGTCTCGGAATGATTTCGCACTTTTTTTTGGTAACATCTTGAAGTAACACTCGGTACTTTGTGGTCGTCTGATTCGAAGTTTAAATCGTAATTATCACTAGTCGAATCTAACGTACAGCCTTCTTCTAAAGTTTTGGCACTGTTTTCTATAAGAACTTTAAATGAATATGTTATTGTTAGCTGATAAACACAGTTTATACATATATTTTCAGGAAATTGGTCCTCTTGTGAAATCTGCAAATATTTACGGGATTTACTAGTTACATTATATTGAATGTATACTAAAATTATGCGCTAAGTTACTTAAAATAATTATTATACCTTGTAATTATAAAAATTATCCAAAATATCTGATAATCGAACACCTTCACCTGCGATCGAAATTATTGTATGAATATGCCGCATTTCTTTACCCTTTCCTAGGCACGTCCTACACCGTTCTTTAAAATCCATTTTAAATTATTTCGCTTTTTAAAGATTGCGCTAACAACAAAAACCATAAATTGTCAAATTGTGAAATATTACAACTTGTCAAACAGAACTCATTACCTGTGACAGGTGACAGCTTAGAATAGTGACAGTGACTTTAGTGTTGATTTGCGGAAAAAAAATAGAGATGTAAATGCCACTATAGGAAAAAAAAACTTAAACATAGGGTCAGTTTACAATAAATTTGTCTGAGAGATTTATAGTGACGATAATACCTTTCAATATTTGTGGCATTGTCTTTCGACATGCTTGCAACAATAACAATATGTATGAGTAAATTAACAAATATTCGCATTCGACGCATGCGTATGTTTCCACATATTCGCCTTCGCAAGAATTGTGCGAATGTTTTGTGAATACTGAATTGCAGTTTGACGACTTAGAAAAGGTCGCCAAATCTACATCCTCTGGCCATCAAAAATTGAAAATAAACCTGGCAGCTCCCAAGTTGGAGAAATAGATTTATTGTGCGTCCAATAAATAACCAATCATAAAGCAGTGGAAACTTAGTAGGTCATTAAATAACTGATTAATAGATTTATTTTCATTATCATAACACGTCAACGAAACTACGTGAAAACGTATTCAAATCGAATTGCTTCTCTTATCAATATATATTATTAATATTATTATCAATACTTAGAAAACTGCGAACTAAGTAAACTTGCTAAATTACGGAACATAGTCTGTAAACAGTAGATTCAATTAGTCCGTTTATTCAACGCCCATAGCTAGTAAACACTGTCACTGTTAAAAAATTAGAAACTGTCAACAAGTGTCAAAGTGCACAATGTTTTGCAACAAACCTAAAAATGTAAATAGAAACGTACCCGCTAAAAGGAATAGAAAACGTAGAAAGAAGGTCCCATACTCTCAAGACAATAGAAAGCCGAATCAGACGGTCCAAAACACTTCGAATTTTGCGCTCGCGATGTCTAATTGGGCGGAAACCTATACAGCTGCTGCGACCTGGCAGTTGAAACACCAAATAGCGTTTTGGAAATCGCGGGCGAGGGCTCTGGAATACGAAAACAAGGTGCTCCATGATGTTATTAAGAAGAATTATTTGAAGCACTCCGCGCCAACGTCATTGAATACTGCAGAATCTTCAGAATCGAGCGAGGAGGTCGAAGAAGAAAGTGAAGAAGACCAAGACGATGAGGTTGAAGTGAGCGAGGAATTTATTGAGTTCTTAAAGAATAACGCAAAGTACAAAGAAGACGCGAGGAGAGAAAGGGAGCGGTATAAGGCGAGTACGGAAGAAACTGTCGAATGTATGGAAGAAATTGTTGAAAACTCAGAAGAAAAGGTAGCGAGGTTCAAAGAGTTGTATGGTAGTAACTGGGAAAAGATTATGGCGTTAGAAACTTCTGTTTTGTGTGATTTTATTCACGAAAAGGACAAAGAACGGCCGCAGTACTGGCCAAATATACCATTTAACTTTGATTATTGACATATCTTTCTATTATAATTTGTAGTCTGTAAGAACACTCTGAATTAAACTAAACTGAAGTTACTTGCAACTGAGAATAATGATTAGCTGAATATTTGTAAATTTGTATAATGTTATTTTTTTACAAATCAGTTAACTTTTCAGTCGGTAATTAGTTAATATAAGTTGCGTTATAATTTACAAAGTCGTCCATGCTGCCTTGTCATCTTGACCATACAAGGCTATTTATTAAAATAAATAGCCTTCAGAACTAATCATGTTTCTAGCATTCGGGCTTACAGTTTTGAAAACATGAAACTTGAAGTTAAAATATTAGCACGCTGCACCATTATCATAAGTAAAGTAATGTATTAAGTTCTTCAAAAAGTAATCTATTGCCAAATAGTAAGTTTTAGTTAGACCATCACAATCATTATCCAAAAAAGTATATCTTTTCTTTACATTTAGATATAATAATCTTCGAAATTATTAACATGTACAATACACAATGTAGAGATGGAACATTTAATTCCTTGTCTTATAATAAGTATGATACAATAATACATATAAGATCATGTAGGACTTGTGTAAACTCTAAGTGAATTAGTTGGAACTAGGGCAGACCAAACTGGTGAGTTTTATAAGCTAAGACTCACTTTGGATTGCCGTGCCATTGCAAGAAGACAAGCTCTGATTTATGGCTGCATTAATATTTTACTTGTATTGATTATGTATTAGGACAGTCTTAGGTCTCCAGGAGGCAAACTGTTCACGGCCAACTGAATTTGCGACATATTGGTTTAGTACGATATAAAGTTGGCTAGTTTGCGCTCACTGTAGGTACACTATAACACTGCAAAACTGAGTATAATCATGTCATTTCAATGACTCATATATATATATACATAATATGTTCAATTGCACATATGGTAATGAAACTTAAAATGTGAATTCTTATATTACAGGCACTAAGTGGTAGTATAAGACATTAAACCATGATAGTTATGTTACCTTATTCACTAATAAATTGCTTTGAAAATGATACATATAACATTGTAGTATGTGGAACGATCATTAAAAAGCATACAAAATGGTGACTCAAGGTGTATCTATACATTTATCATACCTTATATTATTGTCAAAATTATGTTTTTGTACAAATTGTTATACATACCCTTTTAATAAACATTTTCCCTTAATTTTATGCCATTGATGTTCTTACTGTTATTTCATCATTGAGATAATAGATGGTGCTGTTTACTCTTACAGATTTTATTTCAAAAATAGGAAAAATATTTAACTTTTCATAATGTGTTCTACTAAAACATTATACACTACTGAGTAGCGTTGCTAGCCATTTTGATTTTTGCGGGACGTCCCGAAGTTTTGATCAAAATTTATTTTCCCGCACGGGACAAGCTCAGTCCCGCTTTTTCGGGAAGGACATTCGCAAAAAAAACTCGTTAAATCAATAAATCTATACAAATTTAAGACAAACCATAGTTTAAAGACCAAAAAAAAGGTCGCCAAATTTATACAAAAAGTCGATTTGAGCCGTCCGCCCTGTCCCGCTTTTGACTATGACATCTCGCTTTTTTCAGTCAAAAAGTTTCTAAATCCCGACTTGGTAAAAAAAACTGGCAACGCTGCTATAGAGGTACCTGTATTCGCAAATTAGAGTTGTGTGTTATTATTGTGATTTATTGCAAACAGTAATCTTATTAATATAATAAATGCGAAAGTTTATGAGGATGTTTGTATGCCTATAACTCTTTCATGCAAGAACTACTGAAATTTTGCATATATATAGTGTATGCCCCAGGTTAAGACGTAACATAGAGCGAAGTGGGCGACCCGCAGAAATAACCTAGTTGTTCATATGTAATGTGATGGGGTACAATAAATTGTTGAAGTGGATGTAGTATGTTAAGTTTATTTTAACAAGTCTGTGTTCACAAAATAAACTGTCTGTAATGTTAGAACATGTATTGTCTTCGATATCTTAAGTATTTTGATAGTAATAAATATTTCTATGAAATGCATATCGTTTATTTTTTCAATGTGGGCGTAAAATAATTTAGTTGGTTAAACAATAAATAATTTAGAGAAAAACTCGACTGAAAGAAATGGTTAATCTTATTTGGAAAAAAAATGGGGTTGGGAATCTGTACTTTTATTGTCCAGGGGCCTCCAGACATCTAAATTCGTCATTAAAGTCAGGTACGACCAGTATAGTTGATTCTCCCTTGAGGGGATCTCCACATTGTCGTCGTGAAGGGTCCGTCGGTTGGAGCACCACGGTGAAGCCAACAGGGATCCCGGGGAGGGGACGTTCCGAGTGGGCTTGGCCGTGGACCAGCTCTGGATGCGCCCGAGGGGGCTGCGGAGGGACGGTGTTTCTGTCTCGGTGTGACGTTGCCTTGCGCCCTGTTTCCGGGGACGCACCGTCAATGCGTTGGTGGTGGGGCAGCAGAAGAACAGTAGATGCGGTGTGTCGTTGCCGTCCTCCTTGTCCTCTGTGGCCGTTTTGTGGATACTGGTGAAAGCAGCGGATCCGCTGCTGGGTGTGGGAGGTCGGTGCATGTTAGGTGTGGAAGGTTTTGCGGGTGCCGGCTTGCCCGTGCCCACGGCTCCTGGGTGGCGGTTGTCTAGGGGTTGGTCCTTCGCCCTACGGATAGGGGAGAAACACAGCGGGGGTTTAGCCGGTAAGAGTCTGGCATAACCCAGCTGCTCCCCCGGGCAACTGGGTATCCATGAGGATTGGGTAATCCAAAAAAAAAGAAAAGAAAAAAAGCGTAAAAAAAAACATGCGTGCGTACAAAGTACACATGTCAGAAGTGAAACTTCTTTGGCGAACTAATTTATAAATCTTGTTTATATTTATACAAATCTAAAACTTTAAATTTCCAAGATTAAGAGGAAGGGAAAAAGGCGTGATACGACGTTCGCTCTGTCTCACTTTTTCTCTCAATCTTTCTCACTCGCTTGCTCCCTACTCTCACTCCACGGCTAGTTGCTCATGCTACGTTCGCCCTGTCTTACTCTCTCAATCGGTCTCGATCACTCTCTCTCTCTTTTCCGACACTTCCGTTGCATACCGGCGTGACGTTTCATCTGTAAAAATTTTACCCTCATGCGCCTAAAGAAGTTTCACTTCAAAAAAGAAGCGTAGTTGATTGTCTGAAATATTTTCATTATTATAAATATCTGACAAATAATCCTTTCGTGTTTCGAGTGCACGTTAATCTGTCGGTGCCGATTGTTATCATTGGGTAGCAGTCGTTACACCTTTATGGAGGTATTATGGGCGATTTGAATACATCCAATATAAATATCCACTAAATACCCATTGAATATGCTTTGGAGGAGCGTGATGAGATGGGCCTCTCCTCAAAACCTCACTTTTTCATTTCTAATAGAGTTTTATTGATATTCATTGCGCCTGTCATGTGTACCTATAGGTGACCGTTGTAGGTGTTTGTGTTAGGTATACAGAAACACGCTTCTTCTCGCTGGGTTTTATTCCTTACGCTTTTTACATCTTCGACGGGAAGATAGGTAATGTTATTCAAGATCCACTCTACGCGGTAAAGTTAATATCTGCAATCAACCCAGAATATAAAACTACATAAAAGCATTACCTTCAAAAACATTCAATAAAATGTCATAACTACACAAGCACTTGCGCATTACAAAGTCCCTTCACCCAACTAATATTACTAAGTTGCTAATAATAGGAACCAATGGTTTCCCAACTCAATCCCAATCTATAGTTTCGGGACACGCTACATCATTAGAAGAGACGAAATGGCGTCATTTCTCGAATTACTAGTATTGCTCCGGTCGTTAATGTGAGAACGTATTTAGATGTGCGATTGGTGGATGACGTGCAGTCGAGTCGTGAGCTGTGATCCACGTACCAAAAAGTGGGGTAATGCACACGTATGCTGGGAAATGGAACATATGGACATCGTGTTTTCGTCGCCGCAAAAATGTATTAAGGTGATGGGGATTTGTTTTTCTAGATATGTAAATTGTAAAGCCACAATGAGTTTTTAATCAAAAATGGCGGTAATACGATGAGGTAGTGAGATTTTTCATATTGGCATTAGACCTTTTGGTTAAGTCGCATTTTGTGTTTTTAGTAAAATAATGCGTTAATATAATGTGTGTGTGTTGTTTCTTCTGTAGAGGTATTTTGGTTAAGTTGGTTTTTTAAAGAAAATTAAGTAATATGGTGGTGGTGGTGAATTGGTCTCTTTACTGGTTTGACATGTGAATTTCAGGTTCAATGCCAGCAGTTCAAGCCAAACAGATATCTGAATAATAAACTTGAATTTTGTTCTGTGGCTCAGTGTGTTTGTCTTTGTGCAAGGCATTCTTAGACTTGTTTGTTTGAAGTCGCAAGAGGCGACTAAAGGGGGCTTCCAGAGTTGCGAGAGGTAAGAGTGGGAGTGAGAGTGGAACCCCGGGTACGATGTGTGGCCATATGCCGTCGTAAACACCAGGAGGCGCAATGAGTACAAAGCTCACTGGGAAGAGCCCGAATGGGGCTTATAATAATAATATTTAATTTTTATACGATAACTTAATGTAGGATTTTTAATTTAGGTAGGTACTTAGGTACTTTTCACATTTAATGAATAAAAAAATGATTAAAACTTTTAATGAAGGTTTTAGATTAGAAACCAATACACGTTAATTGTAGGATTACATAGGTACATACATACCTACATAAACAATTTGGACAGCGGGTATTTAATCTTTAAAAAAGTTATTAGGAGGTATATTATTATTTTCGTGTAAAATAATATTGGAAATTCACATATACGTGTGCCGATACAGTGATAACAATAGATCATTATGACGAATTAATATGGAATAGTAAGTTCAGTTTTGATCAAGACTCTGGTTTAAGACCTGATGATGTATTTAGAGGAAATGGTACGTACCCACATTTTTTTTCTGTTGGTGACAATGATATTTTATATGTTACATTTTTGCGGCTTTAAACAGAAATAAATGAAATTAAATCCACATTCAGTAAAATGTGCGAAGTTACTGTTCTTTAAAGCTGGTTATTCATTAGTAACTCCTCAAGTGCTGCAAATGTCCATAGGCGACTGCGACTACTTTCTTTCATATAGCTGTATCATCAGGTTAAGTGTAAAAAATATCCGTGACGAATAATAATTCTTTGGGAAGTCGGTTAAAAATAAACTTTTGACAGTAATGTTGGTATTTTTTTTTGTTTAGTTAAATATTAGCCAACTAGAAGCAGCGTAGGTTTTGACTTTGAGCGGTAAAAGCAAGTATTGTTTTCACTAGAATCTATACCTACAGACATAACAAAAAAATGTGTGCGTGTACTAGCGTACACTCGTAAGAAGTGAAACTTCTTTATGACGTTATTTTTCAAAAAATAATTTACTTTAAGCAACTTTACAGAAATTGGTTAAATAAAGTTAAATTAGATAAAGTTTAATAAGGCTTTTATTAAACTTTATCTAATAATCTAATCTATAATAATCTATCTAATATCACGCGTGGTAGGGATAAGAAAAAGATGGCGCGTAACGGAAAAAAATATGGCGCGTAACAGAAAAAGATGGCGCGTAACGAAAAAATGTTACACTAATTTTTTTTCCAACCCCGATAAAGAAGTTTCACTTAAGTTTCACTTCAACAACCCCGATAAAGAAGTTTCACTTCAATTATACGATTAAAAATAAATCGAATGAGACTGTACATAAATTATATTATTTTATACTTATCATCAAGTACCAATAAAAATCTAACAGCCGTGGCCTTATAATCCGGTTTTTCCATGGGAGACATTGGTCTTTAATATAGCAAATGATTACGCTGTGGACGAACGCCACAACCGGATCCACAGAGACCTCTCTGATTACCACTTGATTACCCGCTGTCACTCAGGGAACTATGCACTCTTGCATCCAAATAAAACAACTTTAATATCGAAGAGCTCAAAATTTTATTATACTGTAACCTTATATAATGCTACATCGATACTTCACCACCGCGTTTCAGCATACGAGTGAGCGCCATCTATTGCGTCGTGGTGATAACAATGTTACAAATGACATCTAGTGACTAATTGCTGTATTAATGTTGTAAACATTAATTAATGCACATTGAACATACCGCCCACCATGGACAGAACGTCCATCTCCTTAATACAAAATGCTACATAATCTTACATTGCTTTAATCCTACCGCCCACCATGAAGGAATTCACACAAAAATTCAAGGGAGTTTCAATACCAGGGGACTGTATACATTTTTTACAATAATAATAGTTGGACTAAAGCAACTATGTAAAAGTTATACTCAACTGCTATATAACTAACAAATACAATTTTGGTGAGCAATATTCCGTTGACTACATGAAAACACAATATCAAAACAATTAACGATATGCTAGATGATACTACAACCTTCAGTGTAACCCATAAGGAAAGCTATTACAAATAAAACTTACAAACTATATTAAGCGTTATGCCAACGACTAACCAAAAATAACACAACAATTCAATTTGTGACAGGCAATATAATTAATTTAGACACAGGTCTTTTAATAATTGAGTCTTTGCAACGCAAAGATACAACTCTCGTCACCTGGTCCGGACCAGGATGTTTATCAACAATCAGCCCATAGAGCCACCTGGCTGGAGGTAAATCATCTTCAATGACCAGTACGACATCACCCACTTTTGGTTCAGGAATACAGCGTGGCCATTTGTGTCTATGATGGAACTGTGTGAGGTATTCATGCGACCATCTACGCCAAAAATCTTGGACAAGTCGTTGAGTATAGTGCCACCTGTTGAGAGTACTGATATTGGACTTCTGAAAATCAGATTCGGGAACAAGTACCAGAGGTTCTCCTACAAGGAAATGCCCTGGTGTCAATGGGCAGGGATCATCCGGACTACAACTAATTGAGAAGAGCGGTCTTGAATTCAGGCATGCCTCGATTTGGGCTAGCACTGTGGTCAATTCTTCAAAAGTAAGAGTGCTAGTGCCGATTATCCGCTTTAAATGGTGTTTAGTGGATTTCACTCCAGCTTCCCAGAGCCCTCCGAAATTCGGAGAGTGGGGTGGAATGAAATGCCAGTTGGTCCCGTTTGTTGCAAGCCAATCCGCGATATCAGAAGCTACACCGAACCTTTCCTTTTTAAACAAGGCCTTTAGCTCCTTGTTGGCTCCTACAAAGGTAGTGCCGTTATCACTCCAAAGTTCACTACAATGGCCACGTCTACCTGTAAAGCGTTTGAAAGCGGATATAAAAGTTTGAGAAGTCATATCGCTCACGACTTCCAAATGAATCGCTCGAGTGGCCATGCACACAAATAAACATATATATCCCTTTGTAGAGTGATAACCACGACCCTTTGTAGGTCTAACGCCAATTGGACCGGCATAGTCCACGCCACTTTGGAGAAAAGGTCGGCTAGCGTTCACTCTAGATGAAGGCAACTGTCCCATTAAAGGATGCTTGGGTCGAGCAGAATGGCGGATACAAATCACACACTTATGAATATATTGCCTAACAACCCCCTTTGCATTAATGATCCAATATTTGGATCTTAAATAATTGAGCACCAACTGAGGTCCACCGTGTAAAGTACGCTCGTGGGCATCAGCTATTAAAAGGGTAGTAAGATGTGATTTGTGAGGGATAATTACAGGATGCTTCATATCCTGTTGAATATTAGCTTTTTGCAACCTTCCACCAACTCTCAAAACCCCATCCTGATCAAGATAAGGATTCAGTGAGGTAAGATTTCCCCGTTTATCTATTTTCCTTGTTTTGTTTAAACTATCTATTTCTTCTCTAAAATGTTGTAATTGACATATTTTTATGCATGTTAATAAAGCTTCATTAATTTCTGTAAATATTAGATTAGGTTTAAAATTAGTTTTAGTTTTAAGTTTCAGGAATCTTCTACAGTACGCGATTACTCGGGTAAGTCTATTTAACGATGAAAATTTGGAAATTATATCTTCAGAACTACAGGTAAGTGTATTTGTAAATATTTTTGTCTTTATTTCTAATTCTGTTTGTTTTATTTCTCCTTTGTTGTAATGTATTTGTTTATCTTTCAACCATTTAGGACCAGACTTCCACAACTCTAAATTTGCAAACGCTGATGGTAAAACGCCACGTGACGCATAATCTGCAGGGTTGTCGATGGATCGGACGTGTGACCACTGATGAGCATCCATAGTAGTGAGTATCTCAGATACCCTATTGGCCACGAAAGTCTTCCACCTACTAGGATGACTCCTGAGCCACGCCAGTACAACAGATGAATCCGTCCAGGCGTGGATGTTTTCTTTCGCAAGTCCTAGGGTTTTTGAGATCTCATGAAGTAACCGAGCAAGCAAGACCGCACCACAGAGTTCTAACCTTGGAATGCTCACTTGCTTTATTGGGGCCACTTTGGTCTTGGAAGATAACAAGATTACATGAACGACTCCATCACAATCGACTACTCTGGCATAAACAACGGCTGCATATGCGGCATTGGATGCATCACAAAATCCTTGAAGTTCCAGTGACGCATTATCGTGCGTTCCTAGCCACCGATGCATACGAAAATGGGTTAGATGAACAAGAGTATTACGGAATGTTAACCACTCTTGCAACAAATGAGAAGGAAGTTCATCGTCCCAATCTATACCGGTCAGCCAAATCTTTTGAATAAATATTTTGGCTGTTACTATGACCGGTGCAAGCCAACCCAAAGGATCGTATAGCTTCGCAATATCAGAGATTACCTTTCGCTTTACAACAGGAGTTTCTAATTCGGGAACTTGTACAGTGTATTGAAATTCATCTGTAGTTCTGTTCCACGTTAAACCTAAAATTTTAAGTACTTCATCTGTTTTAATTTCTAAACTATCTTTTATTCCCGATTCTACTTTTATTTCCTTCAAAAGTTCTTCATTATTGCTTGACCATTTCTGCAGTTGAAAACCACCCCGATTTAGCATCTGATTAATATTCTTATAAATTTGTATGCCTTCAGCTACAGACTCACAACCCGTCATGAGGTCATCAACATAAAAGTCTTTCAGCACACGCTCGGCGACCGTCGGAAAATCTCGACCCTCGTCATATGCTAGCTGCTGTAGCGCTCTCACAGCAAGATAAGGCGCCGAAGATGTGCCGAATGTGACGCGTAGCAAGCGTAGATGCAACAAATCGAAATCTGGTCTCTCACGCCATAGAAGACGTTGATAGTCAGCATCTTCTTGAAATACTTTAACCTGTCTGTACATCTTCACAATGTCGGCTCCTAGAGCGATAGGATGGCGACGCCATCGCATAATAAGATGTCTCAGCTCAGGTTGAAGTGTCGGAGCTACTAACAATTCACTGTTAAGTGATACACCATTGCTATCGAGACAAGAGGCATCGAAAACGACCCTCAACTTGGAAGTACTTTTGTCATTCCTCACTACAGCATGGTGTGGCAAATACACGACACCAGATTTTCTAATTTCTGAATCTGGAACTCGTTCCATGTGACCCAAACTTATGTACTCCTCAATTACTTTTGAGTACTGATCTCTAAATTCTAGGTTATAATGAAACTTCTTTTCCAAAGCATAAAAACGTTTACGAGCAATATTTTCTGTGTTGCCATATTTACACGACGGGTCTTCGTGTCTAAAAGGTAACTTAACCACGTACCGTCCGAATTCGTCTCTGATGGTTGTTTCAGAAAATATTTGTTCGCACCTTTGTTCGTCAGCAGTCAGATGTTTCTTATATAACAATTCTTGGTCTGACTCTAACTCCCAAAACCTTTTCAAAAGGTTATCGTCATTAATTTGAGTATGCAAACCTACAACTACATTGTAAGACTTCTCAGTACCATGGTGATCGGGATCGCGTATGTTACCAGAAAGAATCCAACCGAGTGTCGTCTTTTGAGCGACTGGAGTTCCCGGTGGCCCTTTGATTACACCTTCCAACAAAATCTGGCCATACACGCCTGCTCCTAAAATCAAATCTATCTTGGATGGCACACCATATGACGGATCTGCCAACTCCATGGTAGAGAGTGTTGATAGAACCGAAATTATCTTCCTTTCAGGAAGCAATGCCGTAAGCTTACTAAGGACATACGCCTTCGTACTCAAAACAAAAGAAGGGTCTAGACGTGAGTG
Source organism: Spicauda simplicius (assembly GCA_949699795.1). Taxonomy (NCBI): domain Eukaryota; kingdom Metazoa; phylum Arthropoda; class Insecta; order Lepidoptera; family Hesperiidae; genus Spicauda; species Spicauda simplicius. The sequence goes on from OX453066.1 coordinate 19,105,558, forward strand.
AAATTTGAAATTAACCATCGCTCGAGAGGGTAAAGTACCACTCTCCTCATCGCCTAGCCTGGATATGTGGGCTCTGGTAGGAATCTTCTTCAAACCAAGAAGCTGAACGGCTGATTCTGTAATGAACGAAGCCTGAGAGCCTTGGTCAATCAGTGCCCTCAAAACTACGGTGGTTCCGCTCTTCGACTCAACCTCCACTAATGCTGTGGCCAATAAAGACTGGCTGGGAAAATCGGAAAAACAAGATACAACATTAGTGGACTCAACAGGTGAACTAGATGTTGCCGCAACAACATCGGCGACTGACTTCTCACAGTCAGTTGATTTAGAAGGGTTTTTCGGATGCAAAAGTGAATGATGTCGCTTCTTACATAAACGACATCTTGTAAACTGGCGGCAATTGTAAACAGTGTGATTCTTTCCTAGGCAGTTAAAACAAATTTTATTAGTGCGGGCAAACTCGCGACGAGAGTCTGTGTCTTGCTTTGCAAATTCTTTACAATTAAACAATCTGTGATCTCCAGAGCACAAAACACAAGATTCAGAGGCAATATGAAACGTTTTGACATTATTCTTATTAACGATTGGCTTAATTAATTTGGGATCTAAATACTCTAAAGAACGAAACCTTGACTCTAAAAATGTTTTAAATTCGTTAAAAGTTGGTAAGTTATCACATGCGCTAATTTGTGATTCCCATAACTTCCGAGAATCAAAATCCAATTTGGAGCTAATAATAAAAATAACAATTACATCCCATGAATTTACATCTATTCCTAAAGTACGTAAACCCTGCAAACAATCTACTGTGTTGTCTAGTAACCCCTTAATTGCCGCAGAGGACTCCTTAGTAAGGACAGGTTGATTTATCAATCGCTTTAACATGTTGTTAGACAAAAACCTTTTGTTGTTATAGCGCTTCGTTAAAGTAACCCAACATTCCCTATAATTAGCCGCTGTAACAGGTGTATGTCTGAGCAACTGTTCAGCTTCCCCCGATAGATGTCCCTTTAAATAGTGAAGCTTCTGGACATCATCAAGAGCTTCATTCTTATCGATCAACGATAAAAACAAATCACGAAAGGAAGTCCACTCGGTGTATTGCCCCGAGAAATTAGGCAAACTTATTTTAGGTAATTTTACATTTAAATTATTAGTTTTTAAGGTTGATTGTTTTATTTCTACTGGATTATTGTGAGTCTCAAAGTTAATCATAAGTTGTTTTAATTCTGTTTTATATTCTATGTAAATTTCTTCTGTTTTTTCATATATATCTGTTGTAAAATAAGTATTTTTATCTAAATCTATTTTTGATGAATTTTCTATTATGCCTTTATGTGTTTCTATAAAATCTTTCCATTTTTGTTCTAAAGTTTCTGCCCTTGTTTGTACATAAGCCTCTGTAATTCGCTCTTTTGGTGATTTCCTAAAATTAATTTGAGATTTTTCTATGTTCTTTTTGCATTCTAATTGTACTCTGATTAATGATTCCATTGTTGACTTTATTGATGTAACTATGATTAAGACCAAATTATACTAAGTGTTTTTACAAAGTTGAAAATTTTACAAGTGTTTTAGTGTTACAAAAAAATTAAAAATCGGGCATGGATTCCCCGTCAGAACACTTTTTACGAAATTATTCTAAGTTCTTAAATTACCACTGAAATGTTACAAGTTTAAAACTGCCAACTAATAAAGTTCAATATTGCACTTCAAATAAATTAACACTGGGATTTTCTAAGTTCAAAGCTGCTAACAAATAAGGTCTAATTTTGCACTGAATAAATCACAATTAAATGTACTCACAATTCACTGCCAAACCTCTTTCCTTACTGCAAGTGGCGCCCCCTGTCGGTAACGCCTGTTTGCATGAATTTCCTGAGTCCACTGGAACTGCTTCTGTTCTGGTATCGCCAAACCAGTCAAACTTCCCTCCTCCGTGCCCCGGGTAGCACTCCAGCCCAGCGGTATTTCACCACTGGTGGTCCGCCGAAGTACGCAAAAATCAGAGTCCGGTCCAAAACTTCAAACGAATCCGGCTCGAAGGACCAATGGACGAACGCCACAACCGGATCCACAGAGACCTCTCTGATTACCACTTGATTACCCGCTGTCACTCAGGGAACTATGCACTCTTGCATCCAAATAAAACAACTTTAATATCGAAGAGCTCAAAATTTTATTATACTGTAACCTTATATAATGCTACATCGATACTTCACCACCGCGTTTCAGCATACGAGTGAGCGCCATCTATTGCGTCGTGGTGATAACAATGTTACAAATGACATCTAGTGACTAATTGCTGTATTAATGTTGTAAACATTAATTAATGCACATTGAACACGCTGATAAAACATGCCCCTCTTATTATTGGCTTCGTTAAAATCGCCCTAAAAACAACAATATAAAACAATCAATAATATTTATCTGATTTTAATATAGCTTTGTTTGTATATTAGATATTAGATATTATTCAAGCGCTGATCAAATGGCATTATAACCTTGAGACATTGCAAATAAGCGAGAGGATGAATGATAAATGTGTTGTATAGGAGATAAGAACTGAATCACGTTATATCATTCAAAAGTTTAGATTACCTTCGGAGTAGCACTTGTACAGAGTATAAATAATAAATCATTAGATATAAATCGCTCTGAGAGTCACCAACGAATTTAAGCTAGCCGAATTTAAATTTTGGTCTGGGACCATATAAATTACGCATTTCACGGTTCACTCTGCTTATCCTTGTAGCAATGCTACCAGAATTCGCCTCCGCTGTTGTCACATTTCATTTTGCTGTTAAGTTGATTTAAAAATATTTTTAAACTGATTTTATGTTTAAATATTTTTGATTGGTTTTAAAGGTAGTATAAATAATGTTGTGTAACTTAGTAAAGTACCACAGTCACAGTTATTGAAGTGAAACTTCTTTATCGGGGTTGTTGAAGTGAAACTTAAGTGAAACTTCTTTATCGGGGTTGGAAAAAAATTTAGTGTAACATTTTTTCGTTACGCGCCATCTTTTTCTGTTACGCGTCATGTTTTTTTATTTTTCGTTACGCGCCATCTTTTTCTGTTACGCGCCATCTTTTTTTTCCGTTACGCGCCATCTTTTTTTTCCGTTACGCGCCATCTTTTTCTTATCCCTACCACGCGTGATATTAGATAGATTATTATAGATTAGATTATTAGATAAAGTTTAATAAAAGCCTTTTATTAAACTTTATCTAATTTAACTTTATTTAACCAATTTCTGTAAAGTTGCATACTTATAGTAAATTATTTTTTGAAAAATAACGTCATAAAGAAGTTTCACTTCTTACGAGTGTACGCTAGTACACGCACACATTTTTTTTTATAGTGAAGCAGTTTTGCTTTTGAGTGGATTCAGGCAGACGATGACAAGGTGTCTGAGATAGGTTTCAGCGAGAAGCTATTTTTATGGCATAAGTTTACATAAGATTAGACGCTAAGCTCGTTTGCTTCTTCAATTTTAAAATGTAAGTAAAATAACATAACTCCTTTAATATATTGTTTTGAAACTTCTGTTTTGTGCTAAAGATCTTTGCCTATTAGCCTATTAGATAATAATCGGCAGATATACTGCTGGTTATTAGCTAATAGGGAGTGAGGCTAAAGTGTTTTGGAATTTCTCTAGGTGTTCACTTATTGAACTTATTAAAAGCTGAGCGGTGCTGTAGATTTCCATCATATAGTAAATAAATGCTATCATCATAAAATATACTTTCACTGTTATAATTATAATGATACAAAATTAATAATAAAGGGGGTAGGTATAATAACCATATTTTTCCCATCATGCAAAGCCGTTGCATTCTAACATTTGTTTTTTTCATTTTACATTTGTGATAAATATTACAGTTTTAGAAATTATTGCTAACAATGAGAGTAGGTATGTACCTTTTTGGTATATTTTTATTTTTTGATCAGCGTTTTTTTTCAAAGCCCGTAGACCTTTAGAAGTTAATAAACGTAACAAATTATATACCTACGTTGTTGTCTGCCACCAAGCGATGTCTAACAAAATACTAGTTTAACTGTATATTGTCCATTTAATTTTCAAACAGAATTCACAGAATGTCACCTATTACGGCAGAACCGTATATCGAGGGGAAAACGATATCTGTACAAGCAAAATGCATTGCCCACCTCGCGACTAGTGTTTTCAACAATTGTGATATATAGGACGTCCCGATTTTGCTAATACGTTTCTTGAGACGTAATGTTCTTGTCAGTATGCCCAGCCGATTGAATTCTGTTGATGTAGTCTGTTTTTGAAGTGAAACTTCTTTAGGTGCATGAGGGTAAATTTTTTACAGATGAAACGTCACGCCGGTATGCAACGGAAGTGTCGGAAAAGAGAGAGAGAGTGATCGAGACCGATTGAGAGAGAGGAAGACAGGGCGAACGTAGCATGAGCAACTAGCCGTGGAGTGAGAGTAGGGAGCAAGCGAGTGAGAAAGATTGAGAGAAAAAGTGAGACAGAGCGAACGTCGTATCACGCCTTTTTCCCTTCTTCTTAATCTTGGAAATTTAAAGTTTTAGATTTGTATAAATATAAACAAGATTTATAAATTAGTTCGCCAAAGAAGTTTCACTTCTGACATGTGTACTTTGTACGCACGCATGTTTTTTTTAATCCGTCAATTGTTATTTTGCATGCAGCTTTTGGAATAGTCTGATATATATTGATTCTGATTCGTCTTTTATTCGTATCTTTTTTTCTTTTATTCGTCTTTTTGATGCCAAAACAACCGATATTTAGCTTTTAAAATACAAAAAAATATTGTACCCATACTTTAAAGATATTTTTTAATACAGTGAAGATCCGGATAATGTATAAGAATCAATGAATACGAGTATATTAGATTTGTCATTACAACAGATTTATTTTGTTCAACTCGTTTTTCCTTCCTTATTGCTTGGTTATTTAAACATATTTTATCCTAGTTTTATGGCAAGCAATCTGGTGACCCCACTCCCACACTGCCGACCCATTGCCATAAAATTAGAAACGTTATTTGCTCGCAAAACGCACAGCAACTACAAAACAAATTATTTTTTACAAAAATCCCGCGCAGTTCACACCTTTCACACTTTATTTGTTTGTAATTTGATAATGTCTTCGATTTTTCGTCTCCATTCAAAGTTTTACTCTATTTTTGTCGTTTTACAAATCTGCGAAAGACAAATTATGTATTTAACGAGTATTTCTGAAGGTTTTAACCTTTTTATAGTGCATTCAACTGCGGGACAAGTTTAAAATTTAAGTTGTCATATTTAATTGAGATATATTTGAAGTATTAATTATACTTTAGTGATTATGTATTTAATGATTTTTATACGGTCTTGTCTTGCAAATTAAAAGTGACATAATATGCGTATTAAAACATTTATTAATAGTTTAAAATTTGAATCAAAAATAGGGCAAATATTGTACATTTTCTGCCAATCACAATCAGCATTCGAGTATCTGGTCATGTGGCGTCATCACCCGACAACCTAAGGGGAGGGAAAATCCAACCATAGAAATGTATCTATGCCTAGCTCTGGGGCCGAAATTAAAGAATAATCTAAAATAAAAGATTTTTGAGTATACCTATTATTTAACAAAACATACAAAAAGCGAGCGAAAGGTAGATTCAGCTATGTTCGATTACAATCTTTATTAACATTTATTAGTTGTTTAATTCTAGTACAAATATTATAGTTTAAGTATAAATGGTCTCTTTCACCTTACCAGGCGATTTACTAGAACATTATGTAAGGACACGAGAAGATTGAAGATACATACAATACAAACCTTACCCTATTAAGAATTTATGTAGGCTTTGTGTTCTATTGCATAATCGTATTAGCAGTTGGAAAAGTTGTTCTAAAGTTCAAACATGATTGTAGGGCCATAACTGTTGAGGAAACGTTTCTCTGCATGTTCTACAAGACTAGCGTCTGACCTCGGCGATGCTCGCAACACCTTTATGTACGGTTCTTTGTTTTTATGCAATAATTATGCGTTGACGGGGTGAAAAGTTTGTCATGTAAAATTTATCATCTTGAAAGTAGCCGGTATCAAAAAGAGTTTATCAGTAATTTCGGATAATTAAGCGCAGCTATACTCTGGTTTAAATTATGTGGTTCCACAGACATAAACGTATTTATCAACAATCTCCTAACGCAGTCAAGAAAATATTAATTTCTCACGTTGAATCACTTAGAAAATGCTTGAAATTAAAGGCATACTCATAAATTTCCTTTTTCAATAGAAATGGGTTCTCTCGTCAACCCATTATTGTCCCACTGCTGGGCAAGGGTCTTCTCTCAGAATGAGAGAGTTTAGCCCATAGTCCACCGCGCTGGCCAAGTGCGAATTGGTGGACAATAGAGATGGGTTACGTTTGTAGTGTACATTACAAAATTGGGACAACCAAACTTGGTTGATAAGTTATAAATGTCGCTGTTAACTGGCATGTAGTTCCCGTACTTAGTAACAAAAATCATCCCTTCCCTGCCTTTCACCTTATTATAAATGGCATATTCAAAATTTTGCTTATGACACTGCAAACTGAGACGATTGAAATATGTCATACGACAAACCGTATGGGCTTTAGCGCGTGTCAAAGTTATTGACATATACAAACATACAGACATACATACATACATCCAAAAAAATATTACCCTCTTCTTGACGAAGTCGGGTTAATATCTATTTCCCACACACTTTGAATGAACCACTAAGAAAATTGAATCACTTAGAAAATTCATGAAATTAAAGACACACGTGTATTTTCTTCAATAGTGATGGGTTACGTTTGTACGTTACAAAGTTGGGACAACTAAACTCGGTTGTTAAGTTATAAAAGTCCCTGTTAACTGGCATGTAATTCCCTAGGTTCAACCATTTGCAGTTAATAGTGTTGACAATGTTCTATTGTGTAGGCCACAGGAGAGGGCGGATGGGGTAGACGAATGCTGGAAAGAGATGAATGGAAATAACATAGGATAGATAAATACTCTGTAGTGAAGTTCCTCATACACAGAAATGGCCTTAAATTTTAGAGGCTTGTAATTAATATGTAAAAAAATAAGATTAGGTACTTTAACAGTTAAATCTATTATATTACAAAAAAAAAACAGTGCAAGCAATAAAGGAAAAAAGCTTTCCTGTTTTTTTTAGTTTATTATTTTGTTTATATTTATATTCTACTATCAAAACCAACGAATTTGTTTATCCTCAATTTCACCCCTGTTCAAGGATTCAGTTTTGAAAAATCCTTTCTTAGTGGGTGCCTACGTCATAAGGGAAATACGTGTGTAAATGATACTAAATACAAAGCTTAAGAACTTTTTATTACCCGGAAAAGTAGAATATTGTTTGTATCTTGCTACATTTCTTCAATAGACGGTGCCACAATATCCTGAATTGCTATCAAAGATCAAGGTTATAGAAGTCACCTCATTTGGTGTACGTGGGAATTGAATTCTGAACCTTCGGGGGAAGAGTACAATCCTTGTAGGAAATGTTGAATGTGCGAGCTAAATGAGTATATGCTGAAAAGCAATTTTGTTTTATCTCTGAAATAAAGTTAATATTATAGTTAAAACAAAATTACAAAAACATGCTATTAACAAAAAACAAAAACAAAAAAGTAAAATAATTCTTAAAAAAAGGTGAGAACGATTAATATTAGTATTTCATTTATTATTGTGTTTAGCTTTTTTAAGAAAAAAAACTTACCGCGACCCGCGTGGCGCAGCGGTTACCATACCGGTTTGACGCGCAATGGGTCCCGGGTTCGATTCCCGGCCAGACAGGTATCTGAATGATGAGTTTAGATTCCTGTTCTGGGTCTGGGTGTTTGTGTATTCGTCTTGTGTGTGTCCATGGTACCCACGACACAGGAGAAAATCCTACTGTGGGGCTATGAGTGTAGAAAGCGTGTTTTTTTTTTAGTTTTTAAAGCCCATATATTATTTTAGAAGTGGTAGAACTAGTGTAGTTTGACCAGGAAAGTACCACCGCCACATCTATTTCTAGCGTGAAGCATTTCTTGTGTTTCGATGGTAGGGTGTGGTTGCAGGCACACTTTCACATGAGGCGACCATCATAGTCCTCGGAAGAAGCAACGCATCTATGATAGACAGATGGAACCCATGTTCTGTATGAAGTTGATTACAGATGTCCACAACAGTGACCACTTACCATCAGGTGGACTGCATGCTCGTTTGCTACTTCAGTCAGATAAAAAAAAATAACTTGATTAGACACAGCGTGAGTGGTGCTTGTGTAAACAGAAATAGGTGGTAACATGATTTTTTTTTATTTTTTTTTATTTGGCTGAAGTAGCAAACGAGCATGCAATCCACCTGATGGTAAGTGGTCACTGCCGCCCCTTGACATCTGTAATCAACTTCATACAGAACATGGGTTCTATCTGAAGTCAAACACAGAGGCGTTGCTACTCCCGAGGACTATGATGGTCGCCTCATGTAAAAGTGTGCCGGCAACCACACCCTTCTATCGAAACGCAAGAAATGCTTCACGTTAGAAATAGGTGTGGCGGTGGTACTTCCCCGGTCGAACTACACTGCTTCTAACTTGCAACTCTCAATGATTACTCTTATAAAACAAATACAAGATACGTAAATTAGACTACGTAACTAGAAAGCTCGCAACAGTTAGATACACAGCTGTTTCACCAGTTTCCTTGTTTAAGCAAATGACTACATGTCTTCCCTTTTTGGAATTCACACTTGCACAATCTTTGTTTTTTATATCAAACTTATCTGACGTTGACAGGTTGACATTTAGTTAGAAGTTTCATAAATAATTACTGGGCATATCTGTATAATTTGATCTACTTTAAGCATAATCAATACTAATGCGAAATAATATTATAATATGTAGTAGTAGTATGTATTAATAAATATGTTTAATTAAGAAAAAATGATTTTTATCTAATATATAAATGAAATGAAATGAAATGAAATGAAATGAAATGAAATGAAATGAAATGAAATGAAATGAAATGAAATGAAATGAAATGAAAATAGTTTATTTTCTCTCACAAAGAAGGTCTTAGGCTAAGGTACAATTATTTAAACATATGTATATCCCAACCTTACGAAGTGAGAACCTGGTGCCTATTATAGGTATGGGAAACCTGGATTACAGGTCACCAGTGCCCTCCCGCGAAGACTGTATGATAGACATTTGTTAATGTGTACGTGTATGTGTCACCTGTGTGTGTGTATGTGTGTGTGTTTGTGTGTGTGTGTGTGTGTGTGTATGTTTTTGTGTAATAATATGTGTGGGTGCGAGTGTACTGCTGTGTATGTGGGTTTGGTGTTTGCATTTAATAATGAGCGTGTGGATATATTAAATTCTCGTGTCACAGTTTTTTTTGCCATACTCCTCCGAAACGGCTTGACCGATTTTTACCAAATTTTATATGCTTATTCAGTAGGTCTGAGAATCGGCCAACATCTATTTTTCATAGCCCTTAAGGGTTGGCCACCTCTAACATTTTTTAAAAAATTTTATATGGCAAAACAACTTATGTCGGGACAGCTAGTATGTTTTATATAATTGGTAATTTGTACACGTGGAAGAACCAGTGTTGTTCGACTGAAGAAGTACACCCACCAGACATATTTCTAGCGTATGGCATTTCTAGTGTTTCGTTCAAAGGCTTTGGTGCGGGTATACTTTTATATGAGGCGACCATCACGAAACCTCGGAAGTAGCAACGCATCTGTGATTGACTTCAGATAGAACCCATGTTCCGTATGAAGTTGCTTACAAATGTCCATGGGCGGCAGTGACCACTTACCATCAGGTGGACTGCTACTTCAGTCAGTGAAAAAATGCAGTTCCCCGCTACGGTCACGTTTACCGCGGTAATTAGAATTGTAGGTATATATTAAACCAGGTCGTAAACTATCAGTGTGATATATTCAGCCAAATCCAACCAGTAGTTTCTCGTGAAAGAGTTAAATACATATACATATATTTGACGACCCGCGTGGCGCAGCGGTTATCATACCGGTCTGACGCGCAATGGGTTCCGGGTTCGATTCCCGGCCAGATTCATTTTCTGGGTCTGGGTGTTCGTATATTCGTCTTGTGTGTGTCCATGGTACCCACGACACAGGAGCAAATCCTAGTGTGGGGCTATGAGTGTAGAAAGCGTGTATTTGTGTGTTTTAATCATAATCATACATCCCCACAAAGTTACGCATTTCTATACTAATATTATAAAGCGGTAAAGTGTGTTACTTTGTTTGTTCATAAGGGATAATCTTCGGAAATACTAAACCGCTCATGAAAATTCTTTCAGAATCATAAAAGCTCTACATAATTCAGGAATGTTATAGGCTGTACTTTATTACGTTTGAACAAAATTTGATTAACGCTCAACGAAGTGGGCACGGGGCGGCTAGTATGATATAAATAGGATTATAGTGCCAACCAGCATAGTTGGAATCACTTCATGGTTAGTGGTCACTGCCGCCAAGGGGCCTCAGTAAGGAACTTCATATAGACCAAAATTTATATCTGAAGTCAATTACAAATGCGTTGCTTCTTTGAGAACTAAAATAGTTGTATCAGGTGAAAGAAAGGGCACTAGAAGTGCTCTAGAACTTATTATATATTTGATTAAAACGATACATAATAAGCCTTAAATTGCTACTAGACCAAAATGACTTATTAGGAAAGTTCAAATTTTACATTATATATTATTTCAAACAAAAACATGGGATTTAACATGTTTTTCTTTAAGGCTGTGGCTTAAAGAAAAACATGTTAAATCCCATACCACTTACTATGTTTATTGACCAAGCGTGAAAATATTGGCTATTATTACATAATGGCTTACAATGAAAGCTGACTGAAATAACAAAAGGACAAATTGATACTCGTGTCTTTTGTGCCGGAAAAACGATCGCGCGTCGAAGTCTTTTGCAAGACACATCATTGTGCAGGCGCCTTCCGCTTGGGTACTGAATTGTTAATTTAATTAATGTAACAGGTATTTATTTTAAGTGCATTTAACTTTTGTATTCGTCTTAAAATAGAGCAATTTGTATATATTTTTTTCTATGTCCGGGTTTGATCTTCGGTCAGACTGGTATCCGAATGAATGATGATTTTTTGTCCTTGGTCTGAGTGTCTATGTATTCGACTTTGTCTATAGCACCAACACAGGAAACAATCGTAGTGTGGGGCTATGAGTGTAGAATCCGAAAGCATTTATTTTATTTTCATTCTATTTCCTTTTTAAAGATTGTAGTGGCAAGCGAGCCTGTAGTCTATCTGGTGGTAAGTGGTTACTGCTGCTCATAGACATCATTCAGAACAGAGGTCTATCTGAAATCAATTACAGGTACGTTGCTACTGCGGGCTATGATGGTCGTCCCTTATCAAAGTCAGCCGGCCACTATAGCCTTCTACAGGAACGCAAAAACTGCTTTACGATAGAAATAGGTGGGGCGGGGTAGGTACTTTGACCGAGGAGGTCCTCGGTCGAAGTGCTCGTTCTACTAGAGTTCTACCTTATTATATTGAAAAGATACTTGTGTCTAGAAATAATAAAGGGTTAATAATAAATTATATTATAAGAAATAGACCCAATGTATGATACACTACGAGAATGATAGCGCGTCGATGTCTTTTATATGGCGCATCAGTTATAAAGGCGCTTTGGTGTACAGAAATTTGTAAAGATATTGTTTACTATTAGAAAAGCTTGAAAAATTGTAGATTATGAAAGTGATTTATAACACAAAAATACATGCTTATATATTATTTATATATTTGGATGGTATAAAGTTCACAACAAAGTCATCAGTAAAATTAACTACTAAATAATTTTACTTTTTATTTCTTTATTTTATGAGAGTAAGAAATTAGGTAGAGATGTCACTCCAGGTCATCCAGTTGACGTAAGTGGAATAGAGTTGTGTACGTAGAGTCTAGCGGTGACATTATGGCTTGACATAATCAACTTGTTAGTTAAATAACAGCCTGTTTGTTAGAGCAATGCCCTTTCTTATTAAAGTCGTTAAAGGCACAGTCATCTTTAGGTTTGTAGAAAGGGCTTGATAGTACTGTAGTTACCTAGGTTTGGTAGTATTACTGAATAGTTAATACTAACGAGAAAGCAATATACTGTTTGAGTAATGACGCAATAATATTTGTATCAAAGGTGTAACATTTGAATATTAGTCACGGTAATCTTTAAACGATAATATTGTTAAAGCTTTACTTAATGAAATAGGCATGTGTTATACTTTCAAATTTTGGGAAATTATTTCGTGATTAGTCGTTTAAGTTTGTAAATCAGTTCAGAGTTTAATATGTTGTAGTAACGTAATCGAGAACACATAACCTGTTAAGTTCAATCCATATCGAGCATTATAAAATATATTCGATAAAAAATATGATACCATTACAACGTCCATACTTTGATTAATCTTAGCAACTATCGCATACTGTTACATAAAGAGCGTAACCCAAAAAATCGAAGCGATTGATAACGCGCAGAATATAAATAATTGTGGGCTTTATCTTTTATCATTACCTTATCCACAGATCAAGTGGCAGTCGGCGTCCCTATGGAGGGAGCCTCGAAATTGGCGCTCAAACGGTATGCGACCGACCACAACCTGTTTACAGGGGGGCGCCCCTTCCCGCTCCGACCGCGTCCGCCAGTGCCTTCCGTACATCAGGCGCGAGACGACGTACCGCGCGCGACACTCCGACAAAAAACACGTTTCAGTGAAAACTCATCTCTTTACCAGTGTTTTAACAAGTGCCGTCGGATTGCAGTGTAGTGTGCAAGTGTTGTGGTTACAAACAAAACACGATTGATTATGGTGAAAATAGTGCCGTGTTAAGGTTTCTGGAGGTAGGTTCTTAGGCGATTTAGCGAACGAATGCTCAGCTAAGCCGCAGCTTAAGATACGTATCGCGAGCTTTCGTCTTTTCTCTATATGCAAGTTTGTATCGCATTCGCTTGTAAATGTGCGTCTTAATTGGTCGTCTAGGTCTTGAAAACCATTTATGCTAGGAAACTAGAATCAAAACTAGTCGTCCGTTTATTGAACTTTTGCTTTTAGTATGAATGTATTAAGAAATAAATAGGACTTACTTATTTACTTACATTCCTTACTTATATCGCATTAGTTGTAAGTCTCAATGACTATTTAAAGTATAGAAGACTTACTGAACATCAGAAATAGAAGCCTTACAGATCATTAGAATCATTAGAAGCTCGCGTTTCAATTTAGATTTGCTATCATATCCTGTTCGGATAAGTTCAAAGTTGTAGGTTTCCTTTTAAGGCATAGATACCGGCGTGTTAACAGAAAGGATTTTATTAAATTAGGCTTGCACAAAACATTATTAAATTCAACTATTTGATATAGTTATGTAGGTCTTACGGTCTGTCTTATCTGTAAAGTTTGAACTAGAACATTAGGCGTTCTGTTGTACCGACGGATGCCGGTTGGAGAGATTTTGGGCTCGCTAGGTTGTGTTGACAAACTTGCTTAGCGGTTATATTATCTTAAATGAACAATGTTAAAGCGATTTTTATATTTAAAGTTAGAAAAAGCTAGATATCGGTGCTAAAAACATTAGAGTTAATGCAATATAGATGAAACTGATAAATATTTTAAAAGTTAAAATCCATTCATTTGTAGTACTCAGCAATTGTATAAGGGGAGAGCGGGGTCCTCTACTAAAGGTATAAATATATTTAAAAGGAGGCACCCTTCAATATTGTAAACTATGTACTACTTTTGATGCAATAAATCATTTTCATTTTTCATTCATCAACCACGAGATCTACCCTTAATGGGGGTTTGTGCTAGTCTCCGCGCTTTGGCACGCGTGTAGGTTACAGAGGTGGTACACAGAAACATGCTGCTGTCCAACTTTTGGATTTTGCCCTTTATATGACATCTCTTCCTGATTAGACATTTTTCTTCGTCAACCCATTATTGTCCCGCTGCTGGGCACAAGTCTTCTCTCAGAATGAGAAAGTTTTTAGACCATAGTCCACCGCGCTAGCCAAGTGCGAATTGGTAAACTTCACACAGATCCGAAAACTTTTTTTTAAATAACTCTTGGGTGTGTAAGCTTCTTCACGATGTTTTCGTTCACCGAAAAGCAGTGATAATTAATGTCTAATTTCTAATACGCATATAATTTTAGAAAAATCTGCGGTGCGTGCCTGGGTTTGACACTCGGACCGCCCGATCGAGAGGGCAAGTTTGAACCATTAGGCTATCACTGCTCCTGTTTCTGCTCCCTGTGGATATCATGCTTCGATTTAAGACAGATACCACACATCCAAGATCAATACCTACGACACGGCATAAATATTAGTAACTTAATATAGCAGATACCTTAAAAACAACAGTTACAAAGTATTACTTAAGTCAATAGCTATAAATATTGTCAGAGTTTACAACGTAATAATAACTGCGAAGCACTTTGTTAATGAACGTTATAATTAGTCAGGTCGTAAAGAAAGAAATTCTAATTCGCAAACTAATACGTCCACATATTATCATCAAAATTTCAACAATAGTCTCAGTATATAGTGAATAATATAGATTTATTTCATTCGGCCACTTATACATTTTTGAGACTCTTATGTATATTTTTTTTCGTATTTAAAATCAGTTACTGGAATTCCCTAACCCACAATAAATCTTGTTAATTGAGTTTAACACAACCTTGACCTATTAATTTTTAAAATAAAACTATATACCTACTTCTATTTTGTAGAACGTTAAAATGATGCTTATTCACAATCGATTTGCATCTAATCTAACAATGTTACTATGAAATTTAAAATAAAAATGGATAAATATCTTTAGAAATCAACTCTGTCATATTAAAGTTATGGTTATCACACAAATAATGGACGATTTATTCTAGAGCGCGGTAGTTATATCAGCTTACTAACGTTTTCAAAAGTATATCACTAAGAACATTATCTTACGTTCATCATAATGTCAAATGACAATTATTTCTTAATTTGAGTATTTTTAACATGAATAATTCAATTCAATCCTCAACTAAATATTTCATAATCCAGATTATTTAAATTAAACATTTGAAAATATCGTGGGTAGCATTGAAAATAAATCTGTGAGTACTTATTTACTTCTACCGTGATTTACTAGTTCATTTTGTTGTTAGCTTTCGGATAATGTAATAATGTTATTGTGTAATTTGTACATTCTCATGTCAAGTGAATTGTTAATTCTTAATGAGAATAAACATTTTACACCTTAAATAATATACTTTTAGTTAATGAATAATTTAACTCGAATTTCGTAGTAACTTGAACCTTGCCAAGTATCCAACGAAGCGTTCCGTTAAATTTCTCAAATGGTTTTCCAAGACAAAAGCAATTTCCTGAATAACATTTTAGTAACAGAATCGAAGCAATCTCTCACAATACGATCACACAATATGTTAAGAATGAACTATTTGCAGTTTGTATACTACGTAGATATGCAGTAATAGGACTATAATTTATATTATCACAAACAATACGTATAACAACAGTAGGTACTACAAATAAATGATAAAGCTTAAAATTGTTAAAAAATTTGCTATATAGTTTAGATATGTAAATGATGATATAACTATAAATATGGTTTTATAAATATACATAATAAAATAATAATAAATCCTATAAAAATAATTTAGCTTTTTCTATAATGCTTTTTTAATTCATATCCCAAATATAGGATTTTTCAGGGTAGATTAAGGTAGAAAAATATAACATATATTATATATATTCCACATATTATATTATATAGCCTATAAAATACTAGTGTTGCATTAGCAGTAGTTCTAAAATAGATATTATATTTTTTATATTTAAAAATAGGAATTACAATAGGCGTTACAATTTAAATTACATTATAATTTGTAAATATAAGTGCTTATATATATTTTGACTTTACCTAATTTAATTTAAAAGATGTTATTGCGTTGCGAAATCAAATTTAGATACCTTTAATTTTATTCCTTTTTATATAAAAAAGGCTAATTTTCACTGCGTTAATTTATAATTTCATTTTGAAATGCTGAAAATTTATCAAGTTTCTGCATAATATGAATCATAATAAAGGCTGCTTCGATAATTGTTAATTCAATCCTTTTAAACGTCAATTAAAACCGTAAATTAGATTAGAATATGCATTATTTTATTAAAACCTCTATTTTCATGAATTCTTACTTTTAATAAGTCTGTTAAACCATCCCTACACTTTCCAATTGTGCCCTTTCATGGAGCAATAACTTCTAAATGGCCTTTAGTCGGTCTACCGATAAACCTGGGCATTTATTAAAAATTAGAGATGCGCCAAATAGTGCTTTCAGCGTATAATCGGATACCGAATACTATTCGGTTTATTTTTTACCGAACTGACCCGAATTATTCGGCTTACAATTTCTTGTTAATAAACAACTTTGAAAGTGTGTTCATAAAAAAATACAATATCGATTTGGGGTTTAAAAATAAATATTGGGATAAGTATAAAAAATTAGATTGTAATTAGGTTTAAAAAAGTTACTTTAAGTTTAATTGCTTTGTTTTATTAACTTTATTCAACACATTCGTCACAGGATTTTATTTGACTTAAGTATAACACAAAAAAATATATCTTTTAGCTCTATACCGTGTCGTGTAGACATTAGAATAGAAAGACTCGAACCGAATATATTCGGCACCAAAACTTAATAATTCGGTCAAATACAAATAATGAAACAGATGCGAAATACGCCGAATACCGAATATCAAATGAATATTCGGTGCATCTCTACTAAAAATATAAACGTTGTCCTGCAGTCACGAGTGTTTCGTACCTGCGAAGTACATTCATCGATAACAATCATATTCAATGCAAAGTAGGGTTATGGCTAGGCATACGTGGCTTTTTTACGTTTAATCCCGTCGGCTCAGACTCTTTCAAATCGGGCAACGGATCTTAGAGATAAATTATTAGCTTCGAATTTTCATTTATGGTTAAAGAATTTTGTGATATTCTAAATTTAATAATGTAGCATTTGTATAATATAGTATTTGTACACTGAAATATTTTAATAAAATGTTTATATTAGTTTTTAAATTTGAGCTTTGAGTTTGAAAGTGAGCTGTACGTAATCTAGGTACTTTATAAATGCCATAAAAATATATAAAACATATAAAATCAAGCAGAATCGTCAATGGCTGTTCCGAGTATAAAAAGATTTTTAAATAAATACCTATGTAGGTAGTTAAATTATTTAGTTGTAGATCATCTTGCAATGTAAGACTAATTTAAGTTTGTCTAAACTAAAAACTCAATACTAAAACTCAATTTGAGGGTGTTTATATATTAACGTAAGAAATAAATATGAATAATAGCTATAAATACATATGCATTATTTACAAATAGAATTAGATGTTCATTATAAAATCGGTTTGTATGATTAGAATGATGTTATACTGGATAAATAACCTTAAAATAAAATAAAATGTACCCATAAAATAAACCATAAAATAAAGTGAAGCATTTCTTGCGTTTCGATAGAAGGGTGTGGTTGTCGGCACACTTTCACATGAAGAGACCATCATAGTCCTCGGGAGTAGCAACGCATCTGTGATTGACTTCAGATGAAACCCATGTTCTGTATGTAGTTGATTGTAAATGTCCATGGGCGGCAGTGACCACTTACCATCAAGTGGACTTCATGCTCGTTTGCTATTTTAGTCAAATAAATAAAAATAACAACGCATAACCATCCTATACCGTCAGATCGTGCGTTATTGTTTCGGAGACCGTTGATGTGTTCTCAGCGACAAAACTATAAGAACAATATGTTATTGATTGCTATATAATTTAAATTGCCTTTTCGTGTTCTCGATTTTAAATTGTTGTAGAAGTATGTATTTTTGTTCTTAATTAAGGTTTGTAAAGTTACAATAAGAATATATTAAGGCACAATTTTGTAGACAAAGATATAGGTATATGAATTGTTTTTCGAACTGCTACTGTAAATTTTAATTTAAATTGGCTTTTCGTATTTTCATTTTTAAAAGGTTATTCATGTTGGTCTTTCAATGTTAGTTTTATAAGATTACAATATAAAAATATTTA
Source organism: Spicauda simplicius (assembly GCA_949699795.1). NCBI lineage: Eukaryota > Metazoa > Arthropoda > Insecta > Lepidoptera > Hesperiidae > Spicauda > Spicauda simplicius. The sequence continues at coordinate 19,123,751 of OX453066.1, forward strand.
AGTAGGTAGAAGCTAGTAGATAAAGAAACTTATATATTTTTTTGAAATGCTACCGTAAACCTTTTGTTTTGTTTATAGAAATTGTCATTAAAGTTGTGTTAAAAGTAATAAATCTAAAAGGACAATTTTTGATGCCTATTTTTTATTTTTATTTTTGGATATTTAGTTTAAATCCCTAAATTATGCATTTCATTTTTGTTCAGTATATCCATTTTAAAGAATTATAAGTTTTTAAAAAGTCATGAAATAAAAGACATGAAGGCTTTGGTATTGAAATAAAATATATACTATATCGTTAGAGTAAGATTATCTATTTTACTTAACGGTATTTGTAACTAAAATTCTCAACCTCTTATGTCTTATAAAAATCAGAAGATTAGCACTAAGAAAGGATCTTTAATTATCTCCTAAGACGGCTAAATAAGGAATCCTTTAGTTACGTACACGGCGTAATAGGATTATTTCTTAGTTGTTAGTAACTTTTAGCTAAAATGAATTGCCATAATAAATTACAGACAAAGTAATGACTTATATTATTAAAATCATACACATTTTTTCAAATAAAATTGGATTGTTTTCACCTTTACTAACCTTAATTTGCAGAAAAAAATGAAAAACTCAAATTAGAGCATATTAACCGGTGTTAACCGGTGTTTTCTTTTTCAAAATATAATCTGTGCCATGTCTGTAGGTGTGTTCATAGACGCTTCGCACAATAACTCATTCGTCCGAGCATAGTTTATGTGGACCTTAAATTCGGAATCGTTAGCGTCAGCCGACGCGACGCATGCGCAGGATTTTTGACGCTAATTCGTTTAGGGGATCCTAGGGATGCCCTATAATCCCTATCGCTTTATAGAATAAATATATCGTCTGCCGACAGAAATATTATAATAGCATCGTATCAAAGTATGACAATGTTTCATTTGTTCACGATTAAACTTAAATTCATTAAGATCGTAGATTAATATTAATGAAACTAATCATAAAATTGTTAATAGAACTTAGAGTCTTATATTTACTTAAGGATTGTTTAATTGGAAGGTTATTTCCAGATAATACAGTGTAATGATTCCAGATAATACAGATAACTCAGTGTAAATGAGTACCCAATTTCTTAGTTTAAAATATTAGTGCTTAGGTTTTTGCCTTAAAATCTATAAAACATCTTATAAATGTCTAAAAAGAGTTATACCGCAATGTTCTATATTGCAATTACATGCAATACACAAGTTACATTGCAATTGTCACGCATTATCGCTTAAAATACTACCTATACTGATTAAATATAAAATAATCGATATGATAGACGTTTTGGAGCATCCCTAAAAGACCCGAGTTTTTGGGCCCGTGAACGGACCTAACAATTTTGGTATTTTTAACCTAAGAACACACTTTGATGCTTTTTAGTTCTTGTTTTATAGCGCTTATAAGGACTATATAACAATTTAATCTTGGTGGCTTTTTATTTACGTTATAAGGTTTTGAAATTATAGTATATTTAGTACATAGCATCTATATTTTAACACCAATTCGCACTTGGCCCGCGCGGTGGACTATGGCCTAAAAGCTCTCTCATTCTGAGAGAAGACCCGTGCCCAGCAGTGGGACAATAATGGGTTATACCCCATCTATATTTTAATAGGTTCGTGAAGCAAAAACTTGTGATTCGTTTTAAAGATACTTGCCGCAGATAGAGGAGTATGAAATTACGCACGGTTATAGTTGATGTAGAGAAGGGTTGCGTAATGCTAATATTTTTTTCAAATAATGCATAAAATATACAAAAAATCAACTAATACACATTACATACACTGAGGTAGTGCATAGACACAAACACATGCGTAATAAACGAAATAGAACATTCAATGCCTTACTATGAAAACAGATAACGTCAAAAATGTATGATGTCTTTGTCAATTACTCGCTATTGCTTTTAAATGCAGCTTAGCTAATTAAACCTCTTTTTAACTTTAACGGGTGCGTTCAAAGTAACTTGAAAATAATTACAATTTATTTGAATTTGAGAAATATTCGTGCGTTAGAAATATTTGGACAATATGAAGTTTAGTAGTTTAATTTAAATTACGGTCGAATTTCGACCGTCGCGACGGGTGACTAGTATTAGGTACATATATAGATCATATTGTGTATTTATTGTAACTTACATAATTTTTATATTTTCGAGGGTATTTCCTATTTATGTTTGCAAATCAACAGATTTTTATGTCTACAAAAGTTTAGCCAGATTATTTACCAAATATAAGAAGTTCGACCACCGGCATACCTATTACTAGCGTAAATCAGTTCTTACGTTTCGATGATTCTGATTACTGACTCCTTTTCAAATAAGGCGACCGTCACTTCTCGGTAGTAGAAACGCAATTGTGATTGTTTTCAAATAGAGTATATTTCAAAACCATTGTGATTGCTTTCTATATGAAGTTAATTACAGACTACCTAGTTGTCCACCAATACGCACTTGGCAAGCGCGGTGGACTATGGCCTATAACTCTCTCATTCCGAGAAAAGACCCGTGCCCAGCAGTGGGACAATAATGGGTTGACGATAGTTGACCCAGCGAACTTCGTTCCGCCTAAAAGTCAAAATGTATAATTATCAGTGTTCCTCCACTATATTAAGCATATATTATACATAAAAATCTTCCCCTTAAATCAATCTATCTATTATAAAAACAGCATTAAAATCCGTAGCGTATTTTTAAAGATCTAAGCATACATAGGAACAGACAGCGGAAAGCTACTTTGTTTCATGCTATGAGCAACAGTGCAACGTTTGCTTCTTCAATTTTATTTAAAAAGTATCAACAGTAAGTTTAGCGCGGAATTCAAATGGGAAAATATCTTATCAACCTTCTCGGCTTATCACAACAGATTGAATTAAAATCTTGTTCTGGTTTCAAGCGAGTGGCAACAGATATTGCACGTACATTGGTAATCAGGGCTAGCAACACATCTTGTATTTTGTTTAGTTAAATTGTTATTTTTTTATTTAATTTGATGTAACATATAGGCAAACTTTTATATGTAATGTCTAATAATAAAGTTTTCAGGTTTGAAAGTGACCTGTACTATAATGAAAGACTTACCTAAAATTGACCAGATGCGTTGCTGCCCCTGAGGACTGAGTCGCGTTTTTTTTATAATTATTTTTTTTGTGACGGGGAACAAACCTTCAAAAGGTACACCGAAGCTTGGGAGAGATTCCGGGTTAAGTGGAACTTTTACCCACTAAAACCTTCTTGGTGGCGTCACAAGAAACTACAGGGTGACGCGTATAAGTACCTATATATCCCTTAGTACACGTGTGTTACTATGGTATAATTTATGTAGCGGATTATAATTATTCAACACTAACTTAGTCACGCGGCTTCGCCCGCTTAGGTCACATTTATCGAGTTACTATCCCATATGTTAATACAAGTCATAAACTGTGTGCCAAATTGCAGCGAAATCCGACTACTTAATAGTTTTTGCGTGATAAAATAAATACAAACTAGTCACCCGTCACAATGGTCGAAATTCGGCCCTAATTTAAATGAATAAAACTAAACCTTATATTGTACAAAGTAGCACCAATATTTCTGTAACTTAAATAAATTGTAAAGCAATAGCGGGTATTTTGGCAAAGACATCTGACATTTTTGACGTTATATGTTTCATAGCAAGACATTAAATGTTGTTTCGTTTATTGTGTATGTATTTGTGTCAAATGCAAGGCAGTGAGTGTAATGTGTTTTTAGTTGATTTTATGTATGTTTTAAGCATTATTTGAAAAAAATATTAGTATTGTGCAATCCTTCTCTACATGAACTATAACCGTGCGTAATTTCATACTCATCTGCCTGCGGCAAGTATCTTAAAAACACATACATTCTAGTAATCTTTCACGTTTATAATATTGTTAGGATAAGTTAACATATACAATAATACCTACGAAACATGCGTATGTCATAAACAAACAGCCAAAAACTTCTGTTTTATACATATATATCTCAATAGAAATATTGTAAGATACTAAGGTAAACCTACTATGGGTTCATTTGGCGCAATTAGAAAAATTGACGACCCGCGTGGCGCAGCGGTTACCATACCGGCCTGACACGCAGTGGGTCCCGGGTTCGATTCCCGGCCAGACAGGTATCTGAATGATGAGTTTAGATTCTTGTTCTGGGTCTGGGTGTTTGTGTATTCGTCTTTGTGTGTGTCCATGGCACCCACGACACAGGAGAAAATCCTACTGTGGGGCTATGAATGTAGAAAGCGTTTAAAAAAATAAGACCATTTTCCCACCATACGGCTTGATTAATTCATAATATACATAAAATAAAAATAACCACAGAATAGTTGATAAAGTATTTATTAAATTATCAACTCCGGCGATACGCATATCATGATAATAAACACGGCCAATATGCGCCTGTCAACTCGAAAAATAAATAAATATACCGACAAACGGGCCTAAATATATAAATTCATTATTAGGGTTCCATATCCAAAGGGTAAAAACGGGATTAATACTAAGACTGCTGTCTGTCCGTCTGTCTGTCTGCCTGTCACCAAGCTGTATCTCTTAAACTGTGATAGCTAGTCTGTTGAAATTTTTACAAATATACTTCGGTTGCCGCTATAAGTAAAAACTGAATAAATGAAAGTAAATACGTGATTTTGTCGCTCGATATTAATAACAGCTTCAGTTAGATACTGGAAATATTCTCAGAATATCTGTTTATGTATTCACTTTAAAATAATGTTAAAAATACTTAAATAATAGTAAAAAAAAATAATAAAAAATATATATAAGGGGCGCTCCAATACAATAAATATAGTATATTATTATTACATTCACATACCATCTTAGTCCTCGGAAGTAACGACGCATGTGTGATTGACTTCTGATAAAACCCCGTGTTCTGTATGAAGTTGCTTACAGATGTCCATGGGCGGCAGTGACCACTTACGATCATGGACTGCATGCTCGTTTGCTACTTCAATCATATAATAATGATAATAGAGCGTGATATTTCTTCTGTTTTTTAGAGATGGTACGGAACCTTAGGTGCGCGAGACCGATTCACACTTGGTTGCTGTTTTTAATTCATATGCATACTAAACATTTCTTAAAATAAAGGCAGAGTAGCTTTAATTTTGTTTAATGCTCGCCTTCAGACCTTATGCTCCGTTTTAATAAAAAATCAACTTTATGGTCTGGCATAATGTGTACCGGCTTACACGGAAACTTATGCAAAATGAATTGAATTTAAGTTATAAATTTAGGAGTATTGCTCCTTGTTGGGCTTCATTAATATTATTTACTGTGAAATTAACTAAAAGTATTGTAATGCGGTGTTGGGATATCAGATTAGACTAAGATGTAATAGGTTTGAGTAGATAAGAACGTTTTCTTTTTTTTTTTTGGAAACCGTTTTTCCTTTTTCATAATTGATAGGTATTTATATAGGTAGTTTAGTTTCATAAACATAGAGTTTAAAAAGCTTATCATTAAAGTAGAATTTACAGTGCCGTGACAAAACAGTCAAATACTTTATTTCCTTTTGTTTTTCAATCTTTTTATATGATGACCATTGATATTTTAGAGTCATAGGCAACTTACACTTTCGACTAAAAGGGGCTTCCGGGGTTACGAGCGGCTAGAGTGGGAGCTCGAACCGTTCAGTCAGGTGATCCCGGGAAGGACGGCAGTACGTGTGGTCGCATACCGTCGTAAAGACTAGACGGAGCGGTGGGCCCAGCCGCCCATCTGGGAGGAGCCCGATGGTGCAACGCGCTCGGAGGATTTCGCTTGAAGTCGTTTCGAGATCCCGGAGTCTTCCATTTTAGCGCTGAGAACGGCCACCGGGGGGTTTTAGTGCGGTAAAAATCCCACATAACCCTGCGTCGCTCCCACGGCGTCGGGTACCTTTTGAAGGTTTCCCCCTCGACAACAAAAAAAAAGGCAACTTACACTTTAGGAGATGATATAAAAATAAATATTTCTATAAATGTACTTCTTCTAGTACTTACATATAGAGTTTTATTAAGTACAGTATATTTAGCAGACTTTATGCACACAAACAAATTTATTTGTATCTAAATAATTACCCACCATTTGGCACTTGGCCAGCGCGGTGGCCTATGGCCTAAAACTCTCATTCTGAGAGAAGACCCGTGCCCAGTAGTGGGAAAAAAATGGGTTGTATCCCAATTAATTAACGATACGAATAAATATCGACTTGTATTTATTGCTCAGTTTATTATCATGTATGAATATCTAATTCAATTTATGATTAATATACGCATTAAATATTCAAAATACTGCGACGGGTATTATAATAATTATGTAACTTAGAATAGGTATTGGTTTGTGACAAAGGTAACGTGGATTTACTGGTTTGACTCTGGCGGAACAATCGCCACACCTATTTTTGCTTCATTATTTAGTATTATATAAGTAATATTTGACTAGTTATAGAATAGTAGTAGTAAACGTCATGATCTGGTAATTACTTTTTTTATCTGCCGCCCATAGCCATCTTTAATTACCTACATACAGAATATGGGTTCCATCTGAAGTCAATCACAGATGCGTTGCCACCCCCGAGGACTATGATGGTCGCCTCATGTGAAAGTGTGCCGGCAACCACACCTTTCTATCAAAACGCAAGAAATGCTTCACGCTAGAAATAAGTGTGGCGGTGGTACTTCCCTGGTCGAACGACACTGGTTCTATCACCTTCAGACCTATTTTTGCTTCATTATTTAGTATTATATAAGTAATATCAAATTCGTTATAGAAAAGTATTTGTTATAGTAAAGTAGTAAACGAGATGATCTCGTAAGTAAGATTACATCATCTTCTGGCCAACGCATCATTATCCCAATGTTGAGCACGGATCGCCACTCCATGGAGACTTAGAATCAATAAGAGAACATCAGCTTTTTGGAAACTAGCAATAATAATCTTTCATATTGTCTGAGCTCAGTCTACTCAATACTTAATACATAAAATATAGCTAATCGTTAAAGTATTTTGAGTGCATAAGGGAAAGCTAGACGACTTCCAAAATCGAATGTATTATGGGGAGCTAAAAGCTTCACTACATAGTATAAAACAAAGTCGCTTTTCGCTGTCTGTTCCTAAATTTTAATGCAGTTTTATTTTATAGAGTGATTCAAGAGGAAGGTTTTTATGTATAATATATGTATAATATAGTAGAGAAACACTGATAATTTTAGATTTTTGACTTTTAAGCGGAACGAAGTTCGCTGGATCAACTAGTGTAATATAAAAAGAAAACCGAAATAATTTATTTACTTAATAATTTAATACATAGTTCATTCAATGTAATGTAATGTAAATAAAATTTGAGTAGATATCTAAAAGGTCAAATTTTTTTTCCTGTGCCCTTATAGTTAATTTTATAGTATATGTTAAACTCACATTTATTATTTAGTGCTAACCATGTAATATATCTTCATTGTAATATATTATATCAGTAGAAGACACATCGTTGAATATTTATTTCCTAATATCCATATTTATAAAGATATATATTATGTTTGGTAAAATTCATGTCACTGGCAAAGAATACAAACTGACAAAGAATTGAAGTTAAATAAAAGTTATTTACATCAAAACTATTATTGTTACATGCATATATATTTACTAAATAGACTATAATTTTTACGTTTGAGCTAACAGTTACAATAAACTGTATATGTTATGAAAACGAATAACATTTATTTTGACTTAACAAACAGTTTGTAAGTATAGCAATACCGCCGTTAAATATTATTTGCCAATGTTCTCTAGCAATGAATATTAATTATTCCAACATTATTAAACTTAAAAGAAAAATATATGAAACTGTATTCATTCAATCTTCATTTATCTTACCCAGCCGAAGCTCAGTCTGATTTTCAAATATCTATAAGTTAATTAAAAACTAAAATGAAACTAGGTTTTAGTGAGACAAAACTCAATTCTACGTTAAAACGCTTAGTGTCCATGAAATTCCTCACCACATAAAGTATGCAGAGATATTCGACAGTATTCGTGGTATTCACTCCAATGTACTGGCCTAACGCTAATCCACGTAACGAGGCGAAACCGGTCATCTGACGATGACACCGCATGAGTTATTGCGGCCAATCAACGGCATTCCCCCAGTTTAGTTAGCTTGGATTCTTACTGTATCATACAATGTTGCTAGGAAAATAGGGAGCCTTAATAAAGTATTGTGTTCCACGTTGATGTTAAAGTTGTTTATACAAAACCGATTTATCCACAAACAAAAGACAAATACGATTGTATGTACACATACGTGTACTAATGAAAAGTTTAGTTAAAATAGACTTTTTTCTTTATAAATCCATTCTACAAAAGAAAATATTTTTACTGATCGCTGGCGCCTTACTTAAAAATTATATAGCGTATGCCATTTTGCAAACTGAGTATTCCAATGATATACCATATGTTACAATCCGTCAAACCGTTGGGCTGTAATTCGTGCCAAGGAAATGGATATATAATACATACACACAAATATAATTAAATATATTCAAAAACGTTAATCTGCCTCTTACGTCGATTAAAAGATTTTAATTTCTATACACAAATAAAGACGAAATAAAAAATAGATTATAATGGTATATCAAATGCTGGAATCGTTTATAAATATTATTTCAATATAGGCAGTTAAAAATAATAATGTCCTAACCGTTGTTAAAATAATGAGATAAAAAACAATTCTGATATATTCGAACAATATATATTAACCATGTTTTATGTAACTTAAGTATCTGTGGACATTTTTGCATATTTTATGTGGAACAATTTATTACTTTTACGATTTTTAACTGACTTAGTAAATATGGATTGTATCTGCTTTTGGCGTGTGCATTTTGTAATTCCACGATTTAGTAAGAGTGTTAAGAATTCCGAACATCATCGGACTTAGATAATTTAGAAGAACAAAATTATTTAATGTTTAATATTAACAAAAAATCAGGTACCAGTACTAACACTCTAATTTAAAGAATATGATCTTACATTGTAAAGATGATTACGATTCATGCAACTGGATCGAAATATCATTAGTAAAGACAATAAAAGCCTGAATACCCATAATATATTAAAATGTTGTATTAATATTATGCTCTAAATCAAATAGAGGTATTCAAAGGCTAGTGGCGCATCTTGAAGAGAAGCAATGATGCTCAAATTCGCTCCAAAATCTAAAATAAAGTACTCAAGAAAAAAAAAAAAGTTCCTCTTCAAAGCCGATAATATATTGAGATTTCTCTGATATTGCAAATGTGAGTAGGCGACGTTAACTACTTTTTATCAGGTAGCCTGACTGAATTATCGTTAGGTGGAGATACCGTCCACCAATTCGCACTTGGACAGCTCGGTGGACTATGGCCTAAAACTCTCTCATTCCGAGAGAAGACCCGTGCCAAGCAGTGGGACAATAATGGGTTGACGATAGAGATATAAAAAAAAACAATGTCCATCCGTCACCTATAGGGGGTGATCCCGTGTTCTAACCTCGGTGAAGCAGATATCTCTTTAATACATCGACATACGACGACCAGTATGACTACATATAACGGTGTTTATAGAGTTATGTGTATAGAAAGTTATTTATTATTTATCTCACAATCAACTTAAGATTAACTGCCATTCAGTATTTAATGAAAGAGATTGATGGTTACCTACATTATTGTATGGATATGTTATCAGATATATCGCTAATATGCAATACCTACTTATGTTCATTAACTTATATAAGTGCAGCTTATTTTAGACAATTACAAATAGTACATAATAAGTAATTATCTTATGTAAGGCTTGATATCAAACTAACATCTGTTAAAAGGCATTTATCTTTGATACGTTAAGCAATTTGTAATTGAGCTACACGTAATAGTTTTGAAAAGCAATTATATATTTTATTATAGGTTTATAAAAATAATCGATTAATTATATAAAACTGTTTATACATTTTACATTCTCTTTAGTTAGATTGAGGTAGCAAACGAGTATATAAGCAACCAAATTTTGTAAGTAAGGAAGTCGTAACTGCCGTCCATGGACATTTGTATGTAACTTTATACAGAACTGGGGTTCTGTCTGAAGTCAATAATAGGATAGTTAGAACAGAACGTTATATTTTGGAAGTCTACAAATTATACTAATTAAAATTCCTCGTGCAATTATGTTTACAACGACCGGGGAGTTACCACCGCCACACCTATTTCAACCGTGGAGCAATTCTAGCGTGTTGTTGGAAGGGTGTGGTTACCAGCTAACTTTTATAAGAGAAGACCATCTTATTCCTCCGGAGTAGCAAGTCATCAAATCGCATTTAGATAGAACTTTAAATAGATAGATAGATAGATTTGTTTTGTATGAAGTTGCTTACAGCTCAAAAAAAAATCACTATTCTTTTGGCCTTACTTATTATTGAAAGCTCTGAGAAAGATTGAAGAGAAATGGAAGATTAGTAACACAGATTTACATAACGAAAGTAATTCCGAAATAACTTTATGGAAATTACTTATGAAGTGAATATTTTCACGTGCTTACACATTTTAATTAAAAATGGGATAATTAAATATGAGATATTCTTCCACATAACAATAGCATGTATTGTATGAACAATGTTTGCGCTTTAATGTTAGCTATATCATTTTTTTAACATTAAGATTATGATAGTTATTGTACTGCTAGCGTTAGACACCTGTCGTAAAACAAGCGATAAATAGGTGGCTTGCGACGAGCATGCAGTTCATCTAATCGTAAGTGGCCACTGTCGTTCACGGACATCTGTAATCAAGCACAGATAAGATAGGTCTTACTTGTCCGACCTATAGATTCGTTGCTTCCTATGAAGATATGTAATATAATATTGTCGAAATGGACGACAAATCAAATAAAATTCAAATATTTTTATTAGTGTTTAACTTGTAATGACTTTTGAATTTAAATAAAGTCAAAATATCACTTCAAGATCTATTGACAATATCTATTTCTAAAGATGAACTTTAAGTATAATTTAATTCTACTATATCTACTGAACTAAAAATATTCTTTTAATTCAGTAGTTTTGATTAGATACTATTTACATTAAAGAAATCCTATTAGTACCTGTATGATTTTAAATGTTATAAATATTGGCAATGTATACATATTTAAAACTTTCATTTTTATTATGTGCATAGATTTAAATGTCTCATTTCGCTGAACTCTTTTCGCTGTCATTACACCAAGTGCTTAAGAGAAAGTAAATGCAGTAAATGTTAGACTTTCCCCGCCGAAAAACCCGTACATTTCATATTATGACATATCCATAGCATAATGAGAGTTAATGAAGCTTTTGATGGCCAGTATCTCGCGGTTTCATTTGATGATTTTAGTACGTCCACAAAATCCGATTCGAGATACATAATTGAGGTAATAATTAGCTAAGTGCGAGTCGGAGGCTACACGGGGGGTACCGTACAACTTTTATTTCAAGTATTTTTGTTATAGTACCCGGTACATGCATAGTAAATTGAAAGTATTACGGTACGATAGATAAAACGCCTAAATACCCTATTTTTTTAAATATTTTTCGTCATAGCGGCTTTTCATACGTAACATACCGCTTTATTCATAAAAAGAAACTTCTTTAAATTTTTGATTTGCGACTTTGCCACCTAGTTCGTTCGCTTTATGGTATAAACTCACGAAACATAAATTTAGAGTTATTTCTTTTTATGAATAAAGGTGCGATACTTATGTATGTAAAGAAGTCTATTCTTCAAAGAGAGAGTCCTGGGATAGACGAATAGTTGCCAACTGAGGCTTAGTAGTGGGGTCCCGATTGCCCCTCGGCCACGGAACATAAAAGCATCGAACATTTGATCATTTAGTAATCATTATATCACATATCGAGTTTTATATAGTTTTATTGCTGTCTATAAAAGATAGGTTTGGAATTTTACGCAGGAAATACTGTTGTTTTAATGATGCTTGTAACACATCTAGGTTTTATAAAAAATATAATTTTGTTTGTCATAAAGACTTCCTTAAAGTATTTTATATTTAAAGGTTTTGAGTACTAGTGTGGATAGGTAGTGCATTCGAGTGTTTCTGTTCTCAATATTCGTGGATAAAGAGGATCACAGGTTCTATCCCTGGTAAGGGATTGCAAAAATACGTAAATGCAAATATACGTAGGATTAAAAATTTGTTCTGAGGCTATTTGTGTACTTGTCTTTGTGTAATTCATGATTTTACAATTAATGAATGAAATTAAAATATAACATCCCTGTCAATAAGAGAAATAATAAAATATATTGTTCGTTACAATTTTTTCATACTGCCACTAGATAGAAACACAACCGCAAGTGAGATGATCTGGCAAACAAATTATTGAATTTGTCTATTTTATTTATAACATATATGTTCTAAAGCACATATTTCAAATTGCAGGTGTGAGTGACGATGTGCGAACGGTGAGATGGAGAGAGGCGCGATGTGGCGCGCACTGGTCTTCCTCCTGGTCGCTGCGGCGGCCGAGCACGTGCGCGAGTTCAGCGTCCGCGAGAACGCCCACGCCGGCGCCCTCGTCGGCCACCTCGGCGACGAGTTGCCCGACGCCGCGCCCCCGTACACCATCGTCCCCGTCCCCGGGAGCGCCGTCAACGACGACCTCAAAATCGACCCTCACACGGGAGAAATACGCACCCGCGTCCCCCTAGACCGAGAAAACAGGGACCACTACGCTCTCGTCGCCATACCCGCCAGCGGAGACAACATCCGCGTCGTCGTCAAGGTCTCCGACGAGAATGACAACGCACCCACCTTCCCCGCGCCGGTCATGAACGTAGAGTTCTCGGAAAACACCCCCAGAGACGTTAAGCGGAAACTCAATCCGGCTAAGGACCAGGACTTAGGCGCGTTTAATACTCAGAGGTACAATATAATTTCGGGAAACACAGACAATGCGTTTAGGTTGTCCTCGCATAGGGAAAGAGATGGAGTGTTGTATTTAGATCTCCAGATTAACGGCTTCTTAGATAGAGAAACTACAGATCATTACGAATTGGTCATAGAGGCGTTAGATGGAGGCACTCCACCTCTGCGGGGAACCATGACTGTAAATATTACCATATTAGATGTAAATGATAATCCTCCTGTATTCGCTGAAAGCGTATATTCTGCAATGATTCCCGAAAATGCAACAGTTGGAACAACTGTTTTGAAAGTATCGGCGACGGATTCCGATGCGGGTGAAAATGGTCTTATTGAATACTCAATAAATAGAAGACAGAGCGATAAGGATAATATGTTCAAAATAGACCCCGAAACGGGTGAGATTACTGTGAATAAAGCGTTAGATTTTGAGACCAAAGAACTGCATGAACTGGTCGTCGTTGCGAGAGATAAAGGCGCTCAACCCTTAGAGACCACGGCGTTTGTGTCCATTCGCGTAACAGATGTTAACGACAATCAACCTACAATTGACGTTATTTTCCTAAGCGACGACGCGACGCCGAAAATATCGGAATCGGCACAGTTAGATGAGTTTGTAGCTAGGATATCAGTGCATGACCCCGACTCCAAAACTGAATACTCTAACGTAAATGTTACTTTGAGTGGTGGCGACGGCCATTTCGATTTACGGACGCACGATAATATAATTTACTTAGTGGTAGTCGCGTTACCTTTAGATAGAGAATCACGTTCCTCCTACACTCTTAACGTAGTTGCTACTGATAAAGGCTCTCCTCCCTTGCATGCGTCGCGAATAATCAGTCTTAAAGTAACTGATGTGAATGACAACCCACCGGTATTCTTGGAAAGCGTTTATAAGACGAGCGTACCAGAAGCGGCTGCACCGGGCACGCCAGTGATCCAAGTATCAGCCAGCGACGCAGATGAGGGGGAGAATTCGGAAATACGGTATTCTTTGCTACCGACACCGCAGTCGGATTGGTTCTCGATTGACGAGCGTTCCGGGTTAGTTACGACGCGTTCCCGTGTAGATTGTGAAACGAATCCGATGCCGCGGCTGACGGTGGTGGCCAGTGATCGCGGTAGCCCACCACTGTCGTCGACGGCGACGTTGTTAGTGACAGTGTTGGATGTGAATGATAACGAGCCGATCTTCGACCAGTCCTTCTACAACGTGACGGTGTCCGAGAACGAAGCCGTCGGCAGCTGTATTTTAAAGGTAAGTCTTTTAATTATTGTTATAATTTATGTGTTTTGAGAAAGGTGCTAGAGTAGCGCTGTTTAATAGGCAAGAAACCGCTTCCCAAGTAGGTGGATCTGACTACAAGTTCAAGAGACAGGATCGGTTAAAATAGCGTTATTTTGGGAACCTGTCTCCAACACTTTAAATAGGTTTATACATTATTAGATGGCGGGTCCATCCATCATTTTTTAGAATCGCTATGTTAGGTAACACTTACCAAGAAAAAATACTTTAGAATGACATTACAATGTAAATCTCTTAGTTAAGTTTATATATTCTTGATAGAATTCTTCTTGTGGTTAGTAATTCATAACGCAACCAGACTTTAAGCGATTTGAGGTGTTTTAAGTAGTGGTAACTCAATCCACATCAATGCCAAATTCCTTTCAAGCATGGGCTCATTAATGTTCGTTGAACTACATGTCTAACCGCATGATAGACGTGAATTGAGAACGATAAAAATTCTAACTGTTTCACACCTTGCCAGTATATTTCATTAAATAAATTAATACGCGTTCTCTGAACTGTTGCGTACCAGCGGTGCTGCTAGGTCAGTGGCTCTCAAACTTATTTTGTTCACTACTCATTTTTAGACTGATTTCTAGTGACCTCTTTTTCTGCTCGTTAAGAATAGATTCTATGATCTGTCTTTGAAATAGTTCGGTGAAAAACAGGTCCTGCTTTTTCAAAAAAGTAAAAAAGTGCTTTGGTGATTGTGAGGTCAAAAATCTTATATCGCCTTCTCAAGTTCTCAACCACATAAGCGCCTTTTTGTAAGACTTTAGCGCAAAAGCGTTATCGCTCACTTTGAGAAACACTGCGTTTGGTAATTAAAAATATCAATTTGGTCTAACAGTCGTAATAAATCAGAATCAGTTTCGTTCGGTGAAAGTTTTCATGTAGCGTGACTGTTGTTAATTTGCTGTGTTTGATTTAATTACTCTTACATCTGAGAAGTCAAGAACAGTTAAATTATTGCAAAAAATCTGCCGCTGAGTCAGGTTCCGTATCGATTAAAAGAAATTTTTATTATTAAGTTTTAGCTAAAATCGCGAATCATCCTGAACAAGACTGAACTTTTCTAATATGATCTCCGTATTTTTTGTTTATTTTATTAGTAATTATTAGAAAAATACTTTTTTTTTATTTTTTTGTATTTATTGTCATATCAGCTGTAACGTGTATATATGCACTCTGAAAACTAGGGTTACATTAAGGTTAGAGTTATAGTTATTTATTTAATTAGTTATTTGAGCCATACATTAATAGGATGTCATTGGAGCTCTTAGTGTGCGGAACCCTAAAAATCAATTGAAAGCAACCATGTTTCATCGTATGTAATTTATTTGCTCCGTGGGAATGAGGAGTGGGCTGGAAAGGATTTAGGTAACAAGTAGTCCTAGTGCATTCAAATGTCGACTAATTATGCTAGACTCATGCGCATTGTAGGTTGATATGCAAGTTAGTGCTTACAATCGCACTCTCGGAGCTGATTTAATTAACCGAAGTAAGTTTGTAATCAAACCATAACTCTAGATGTATGCCGCTGGCAATAATTTGAAGATGTTTAATGAGTTAGAACTATAAGGTTGTGCCTCTTAATGAAAGTGTAGTGTTAATCGATTGACCTCAAGATAACATCTGTTAGAAAAAATATGCTTGATAGGAAAGATGTAGAGAAAAGGGATTTTAAAGTTTATGTAGCAATTTAAACCGCGAAACATTAAATTTGTTTATCGATGTAAATTGAACATACAAAGGCTAGGTATTTCACGCGGATAAATAACAAACCCGATAAAAAGGTCAATAAATCGTCTGATTTTTATATAGTGAAACGCATAAGGGCCGCAATTTGTCCGCTCTCACATCTCGCTCGCGATAACGGGTGACGCCAACAGAAACATTATCGAAGGAATCGCCCAATAAACATATTGTTCGGCCGTGTTCAATTAATATAAAACAAGCTACATCAAGCGGCCGGACAATTAGTCACTCTTGACAGATCAATTCCTCTTATCTGCATCCCCGCCCGCTCGCGAATTTGCTAAAAAACGTCGCAATTTTCATTAAACCTTATCAGTCGAATCCGGCGGTGGGTCATAACTTACGCGAGTTAATTCCTTTTAATATATTCCACTGATATGAGGCACATAGTCATAAGTGCCGGGTATAAATCTATCGAGTGGAGTGATGCGAGTTTGGGCGTGCGGTGCGCGCATCGCAAATTGCGATCTAAATTGAAAATTAAACAGTGCGCTCGCAGGGCGAGTGACGATGCGCCCGCGGCGAGCGGCGAGGGCGCTCGCAAGTGTCCGCATGTGTCCGAATGTGTCCGCGTGTGTCCACACCGACCCATGGCCTATCGTCCTGTGCTATGCCGTCAAGAAATATTTGCGAATTTTATCATTTTTTTCCAGATGTAGTACGTATCTTATCCTGCGTCCTAATGAAGCGAGTATATGAAAGCAACAATTACAAAAAGTCACGCATGCGGTAAAATTAATTCAATCACTAAAGCATCAAACTTTATCGACGGGAAAATATATATCTTATCTAGATTTAACCTCGTGTCAAATCGTTACAGATATACAAGGATAACAAAAAATCATACATCATAAGAGAAAACGTTATATGTTATTAGATTTTTTTAAATGTGATCAAAAAATAAAAAGTAAAATCTAACTTGCATATTTTAAAGGAAATTCATTGTATCGACGTTGAAATATCTTACTTGAACCTAACCCTAACCTAAGCATTATTCAACAGTTTTTGTTTATCATATGTAGAAAGTATTAAAGCGTTAACTGATCCGAGATTACCTTTGACACGTAGCTAAATTAAATTCCATATCCGCAAACACGCAGTAATCCAGAAACATTGTTAAGAGTATTGTGAATAACACTGACGAATACCGTGTCTAACCGATTAACTCCGCTATCGCACCTTTCGCTGTCAGAGGCATCTATTTCTGACATGGATGTGATTTAACTTCGATGTAACTGTTATTATATTCGTGTTCTATTCTTTAATGGTTTAGGTTTACGATATGATGTTAATTAAATTTCACAACAGTTTGGTGACCTCACTTTGTTACTTTTTTACATGATTGAAGTAGCAACCGAGCATGCAGTCCACCTGATGGTAAGTTGTCACTGCTGCCCATGGACATATGTAAGCAACTTCGTATAGAACGTAGCGTTCTGTCTGAAATCAATCACATATGCGTTGCTACTCCCGAGGGCTAATATGGTCGCTCCTATAAAAGTGTGCCGGTAACTTCCCTTTCCCTTCCATCGAAACGCAAAAACTGCTTCATGTCACTGTCATCATTTCTTCATCATACCTGCGTCTTCTTAGAATTTTGTTTTTGTTAATAACATATTACGTAACTTTAATAATGGTGTGATAATAAGTTGAATTCAGATTCATTTTTAAATCAAGTACTACCCATGGACATGTTTAACTTTTAAATACAGTCCTGTAAGAAATCTAGTACACACATTGGTATATTAAAATGTTATTTTGGCAAAACTTTTGTTTCCCATAAATTATTTTTATACGAAACCTCCATAATTCACTCGACGTAAGCACAAAAGCTTGAACGCTTTTTGTATGAGTCTACGTTTCCTTAAACATTCATTGTTTACGATTTACTCATCATTCCAAAGTACAAAGTAGAATATGTCCGAAAGGATAATACAAGTGGAATCTATTCGTATGTGCGGAAATGTAAGCAATGAACCTACGAAACAACGGAATAAATTCGTACGAAGGAAAAAGTTTTAACCGGCCGATATGATGCGTATCGGACCGAACAAGTGCAAACACTAGAAACTATCGGCGCCCTTTGCACCACATGCGTTTATTTCCAATGATATCCGAGACGGATTATGAAATTAATGTGAGTACTCGTGCAATATGTCGAATTAATAGCAATGAGCTTTGTTTTGAAAATAATGCGCTGCTATTTTCGGGCTAGGTATTTAAAATCTTTGTTTGTTTTACGTTCTTATGCTTTACTTACTTTTAAAGTGTAGTTTATAGGTGTTTATTAATTAACTGCTATCGTACATGCCGGAGATATAACAAATTAGTTTTACTTATGACTGTAATTTGTAGTAAAAAGTGATTGGTAGAGTTGATTTTTAGCCTACTCCAAAAATTGCCCGTTATATAAACAATTTTAAATGAAGAAAATATTCGTCTACGTCCTTGTGTATGTCTACAACACAGCCAGGCGCTTCAAAATGAATGCGGAGAAAGTTTTCCACTTTTATTTCACATCAATGGAAATGTCCTTTCACGTTCTAGCTGTATATGGTACAGCTGGGTTTCCTGCTAAGATCAACATTTGTGTGTAAAACAGTGTTTGTCCCGTCGACTGCGGCCGGCCTTTGAGTTTTTGTTGTATTCAGTGCAAATATATAATTCGGAATTGCTTAGTTGAATTTATTTAGACACCGAGACGGAAGTGGGATTATTACGCAACTTAAGCACTGCGTTTATTAACTAGTAGATGGCCGCGGTTTCACACGCGTTGATAAAAGGTGTAACTTTTTTACATACTTTAAATTTAGTTAACATACAGAGTATAATTTTAATCCTTTAATATAAATTAAGTCGTTTTGGTTAGACGCTATTTTAAACACACATAGACCGACAAAAATGTATAAATTGCTTAGAATGCGTCCAAGTCCTGCAAACTAATAGGAGAGGACAATTGATTAAGTAAAACATTTATTGTGTTAGAAAAACCTTAAATATGAGATAATATTTGTCTATTTCTCAACGTATACACCTTACACGCGGTAGCGGTACCAAACGAGCATCTTCAATAACCTGATAAGATACAGCGGC
Source organism: Spicauda simplicius (assembly GCA_949699795.1). NCBI lineage: Eukaryota > Metazoa > Arthropoda > Insecta > Lepidoptera > Hesperiidae > Spicauda > Spicauda simplicius. The sequence continues at coordinate 19,142,877 of OX453066.1, forward strand.
CATCTTGGATTCCGTTGCCATGGTTACCGCTTGATCGCGTGCGTAGGCAGTGTGCAAATCGGCTTTTTTGTAGCCCGTCACTTTATACCTTGTGTTTTAGCCTGTTTTAACACAGATAATTAAAAAACAGGATTAGATATTTCGTTTAATACGGAATTATGTGGAGCTTGGTCATTATAAACTTCCAAGATTTAATCTCCAATGATAGTCGGGTTAATTACATACAAATTTTATTCGTTCGCCGCCGAAAGGATGAAATTTAGCAGTCTAATTATGGAAGGCCAGTCGTAAATGTAATGGCGCGTAATTTTACGTTTGGCGGACTGCGGTTTCAAACGAACAGACATCGGCTGATGGAGCAAGCTTTTCTTCGTTTATAACATTGAGTAATAAAATCTTTAAATTCCATTGAAAAAGGTTTGCTTGCGATACGTGAAGCGACTTAAGAACAGACGCAAACGCGAACATAAGCAAAATAATACAGCTTACCGTTTCGTTTGCAAAATGAGACCTTAAGTAAAATTATATAGGAAATACGTTTATATAAGAGGTCCGTTGGCTCTCTCTAATTTTCTATGAGGTGTGACATTAGCGTAGGCATATCATTTGACGAGCGACGAGTTTTGCTAGTATTATCGCAGCCAGCATCGAATTACTTAATCTATACGTGAGTGCTCTTCAATAAATTGGTCTAGCAGAGCTTAAATAGTCGTAAACACCCGGGGACACGTTCTCTTATGGTTCAGAGTCACGCGATTGTTAATGATGTAACTCAACGGATTTATGAGGCCGAATGCGGACAAACCATTGCGTTTCAGGATCGATTTAGAAAAAACTGGCATTATCGCTCTCAACTTTTTGCCGGAACGAAAAAACTAACGTTCCAAATTCAAAACTTAAACATTACTTCTCCATTGGCGCGTAGTGTTGACAGTTTGCTTTTTTAAACTTTTTAGCAATCTGGGCGCTGGCTTTTAAGAGTTCTTATTTGTAAAATTAACATGAATGTGCAACTAAAGCCTTATTTATGATGTTTATTTCATACTCATTATGTAAATTCAATTGGCCTGTTTACTTCGTGATACGTACCTACTGCGATTTTGTTTTCTCTTTTAATATCGCCCACTGTTAAATTATGTACAAGATGCAGCAAAAACCGAACACACGGGAATGCATCCATTACGACAGATTAATTAATGGAAGAATAGTAATGCGACGTGTATTATGTACAACGTTTGTTTTGTTAGGGATGCTGATACTTTTGAAAGTGAATATTTTTAGGTAGTTTACATACATGAAAAAAGACAGGTTTCGAGGTGGTAGAACCAGTGTAGTTCGATCGGGGAAGTACCACCGCCACACCTATATCTAGCGTGAAGCATTTCTGGCGTTTCGATAGAAGGGTGTGCTTGCCGGCCCACTTTCACATGAGGCGACCATCTTAGTCTTCGGGAGTAGCAACGCATCTGTGATTGACTTCAGATGGAACCCATGTTCTGTATGAAGTTGCTTACAGATGTCCACGGGCGGCAGTGGCCACTTACTATCAGGTGGACTGCATGTTCGTTAAAAAAAAAAGACAGGTTCCAAATATAATATTGTATTTCAAATGTTTTTTGTTCTTTTAGAGGCAACGTTATTTATAGCAATGGATAGTATATCTTAAAATTCCGAAAAAATAAAGTAGATGTCGATTTTTATAATCTGTGTTTCATTGAAGCGATAGTAAATTGCTTTTTATTAAAGACCAATTTTCCGTGTCGGTACCGGACAGCCATCCCTATATTTTTATTGGATTTACGATGATTTTGAGCGATATACGGTTCATTTACGTCTTACTTTTTTGTTGATTGCTATTTATGAGTTTCATTTGATTCCCACGTTACGTTTACACCTCGTTTACGAGTACTTATACTAACGGATGTACTTGTGTAATGCATTTTGCATGGCTATTGGTTTCTAATGGATGCTATTAATTGATGATTATGTGCATTATTGAACATGAGATTTAGCTTATTTATACTCTTGTAACTGTAGATCTGGTTATGTAATTAAAGAGTAGATACCGTTTGTGTGTTTTGTATTTTTTTAATAATATTAGGTTTTATTCCCGGCAGGATAACAATTGGACGGAACCTGATTCCTATTCTATATTGTTTAAATAATTATTACGTATAATTATTTAAACAATATAGAATAGGAGTGTCGCGAGTATGTACATCGCACATTATGGCAAAAAAAAAAACTGTGGAGGCCTAAGACTGAGTGATATTTCTATAATTATATCCCTTAGTTTATTTATCTGTGGGTTTGCAATTGCATTAGGCCAAAAATATATGTCGTCAACCCATTATTGTCCCACTGCTGGGCACGGGTCTTCTCTCAGAATGAGAGAGTTTAGGCCATAGTCCACCGCGCTGGCCAAGTGCGAATTGGTGCAAAAATATATACTAATTTTTATTTTTATTAATGAAATTTTATTTAAAGTATATATCATCTAATTTGTATTTCATAGTAAGCATTGTATTACGATTTAAAAGTCAGTTATGTTTAACTATTTTCAAAAGCTGGAAAAACCGCGATGCATGACTAGTATAGAATATTTTTTTATTCTTGCCTAAACTACTATCTTGATTATTTAGAAAATACGAACATTAGATATACCTCAGGTATTAACTGAATACCAATATAGAAAACATGTAGATTTGCAGTATTTTACAAGTATACTCGCATACACATAAAAGAAAACTATTTTTACATTTATGCGATGAATAGGAGATACGTATATTATATGGATTCGTTTTACGACTACGCTTATAAAATGCATAAAACCCCTCGCTTCCTATTAGGTTAAGGCTCTGTAAGCTCGCCATTAAAGTTATATTGAAGAGACAACTCAACTGAGCCTTAAATTATAAGTAAAACGAGTTGCCAATAAATTTCTAAAGTATAACATAACAATAAAAATAGAGTGGTCTTAAAACCTAACTAAAGCTATTTATGTAAGTTTCAAATAAGTATGTGACGCGAATCCTTAAAAAAATATAAATAAATGTTGTTTACTTATCATTTTGGTCAGAAAAAGATGCTTGATGTAGGTGGATAAAAAAATTGCCTGTAATTGTGGCGGTAATAGAGTTTATAAACTAGCAAAATACTATAAAAATTGCATTATGAACCAATGGATGCAAGGTTAGGTTAGGTTAGGTTAGGAATTCAGTCCATGGTACAAAAGCAATGGTGTTACATAAAATTATAGCTGCAATATTACATTACTATGCTGAAATTTGGTACACATTGCAATATATTCGCTACATAGATGCTGACTTGAAGACTAAACATATATACCAAATATATTTAAGATTAATTCCAGTATAAATCACGTTGGACTATTCGTTTTTTTTTTCGCTAAACCGCTAAACACACAATTTTAAAGATGTAGCCATTCACATTTGTGAAAATTTCGAAGAATCGATCTGTCTCGTATACATTTTACAAAGTATGTGACTTGGTATAACGATACCATCGCGCACCATGAGCGAGACAACAATACCACCACACCTTGAACTGCGCCCAGTTATTGTATCCAAACGAATGGACAACAATTGCCACTTTTTTTAATAACGCCATTGTCAAGTCAGTTTTAAAAATCAACAACTTGCAAAGGTAAACGGACGAATAGTTATGATTATGTTGCTCCTGATAAGCAATCGATGCAACCCATAAACATGTTTAGTCTTTGGTATGTTTTTGTCTATGGTCAGAAGTTATAGTGCCACTGTAAAAACATATGTCAATGGCATATAGCAGCAAAAGTGTTGCTAAAAAGAAAATGTAAATACATATGTCGTTTCTACAATTATTACATATATGGCGCGACAGTCTCAGACGGGTTATATTATTATAGTTCATCTACAAAAGGAGTTAAAAATAAACCCTTTAAAGTTTGAAATACTCATAGTTTGCAGTCAAAACTTGTCGAATTTTAGATAAGACGGCTTAAATAATTGGCCATTAATATTAAAATCAGTCGCTGAATTGAAGAAAAAAATAAGAGAACGCCGATTATTATTGATATGATCTCGCGTCTACATATTACATTACCCACAGATAAAATATGTTCACGAGATTATTCCAGCTTAATTCATTGTAGAGTAAAAAAGAAAAAAACAAATTGTCGATTGCTTACAATGCATGGCCCTGGTCTGGGGTACGTTATAATTACCTGCGCCCACGACCTTTACCTTTTATTTTTCACTACCTGGTACACCTGGTTGTGCTTGCAATTTATTAAAATTAAATTTGAATGGCTGTTTAAAATTTAATGTATATTTCCCTAATACTTCTTTACGCGGTAACAAAACTTCCTATTTTTTAAAATTCTGTGTCTGTTATGGGCTGAAGGGTAAAAAGCCAAGCCCGTAGAAAAAAAATCAATAAAATAAAGTGAAACTTTATTATTTATGTCCAAGGAATATCTAATAACCTGTCTGTTATATCGCGAAGAACGTAATATTTAACCAATTAAAAGTAATTTCTGCAATATTTTTCTTTCACTATCGAGTTACTTGCGAGAATTCTTAAGTACATTTAATAATCATCCTATAAAAATAATGTAACAATAATTTATAAAATATAAAAGTTAATTCCTGTATTCGCGTTGTTAGGGTTCCCTAACATGAATATTTGTAATTTTTAAAAATAACATGATCGTAACAATTTCATAAAATGTATCCTACTTTCTACCTTATCTTATAGTAAAGTAGTAGGAAAACAGGTGACTGATAGAATTAGTAATCAATTTGTGCTCTATCGGTCCAATCTGGTTTTACTGCACCAAGCGATGTTCAGTTGGTAATGATATCTATTTTACTACCTACGATTACTACTTAGGGTTTTAGTGGAAAGTTTAATTAAAAAGGAAATTTAAATGTATAATTATATGTGTAAGAGATATTTGAGATATAACTATAGCTTATAGCAACAGATAACTTTTACTAATTTACTATGTTGGGTGCAGTAATATAACACTCGTTCATATATACATATAATAATTATAAAGCTGTGTCTTTACGCCGCTTTATATTTATATAAATTATTTACTTTAAATAAATAAAAAAAAATGTTTACAGGACTAAGAATAAATTGGTTACTAAAATTCAAAATATGATTTTAGTCCATAGTTTAGGAAATTATTTTATTAAAATCCATCTACTCTATCAAAAATATTACAAACAAGCAGGATCCACGCGACTTTGTTCTTGCAGCAAACTGAAGTTTTAGAAAGGACTCCTTATGTATTTTAGTAATAAAAATATGTCTATGTTATCCAGGATAATGTGGCATTCTAATGGTGAAAAATGTTTAAAATCCGTCCAGTAGTTTTTAAGTTAATTCATAACAAACATACAAAAATACAGAAATAAAAATTTTTCCTCTTTACATTTATAATAGGTACTTTCTTTTCTTCATATCCATTTTAGTTTACCAACGTTACGATTTAGATGTTTACTTACGATTATTTATATGGCACATTTGAAATGACGACTGGACGAGACGGCATAGGCTTTGATATATATAAATTTACATATTATATATTTAATTTTATTGCGAAATAATGTAGACACTCTAATTTCATTCGATGTAATAAAATTACGGTTCTCTTTAAACTATTTTTATGTCGCTTCTTATTTTGAAACCTGAAACCGCCATTTTAATTTGAAAAAAGTATAATTTCCCTGATGATATTTTAATATTACGTAGTAAAAAATAACTATAATTTTCCTGTATAAGGTAGTGGGTGATGACGCACTCTTTCCAACTAACTACAGATTAAAAATAAATTTGTAGACAAGCTGTTTAAGGTCTTGATCTCGTGAGCGTTTAAGATTGAAGTGAGTAATGATCATTTTGATTGCGATCTTTTATGTGGCCATCTACTTCTTAATGCGTTTTTCTCATTGATCCATTGTGTGCATTTATTTATTACAGCATGTGGTTCACATGTATTATGATATCCTTCTGTCGGATACAAGCGTTTTGCTAATTATCGGGATGAATGCTCGACGTCAGGTGTCTAGTCAGAGCATAATCGAGACTCGTTTGCTATTACAAAAAAAACTTAGCTGGATATGCAGACATTGAGTGGTCGTCTCGAGCGCAATATTGACAGTAATGAAAGTATTATCATCGCATAACTCTGTTGAGGAGAGCACGCGAAGCCATTTTGTAGCGGTGCGGTAGCGCTCACGCAAAATTCCCGATACAATATGGTAATGACAATATCGTAAGACGTCATCAGGGTTGCCAGATCTAGCCTTGCACTTGACGTGTGGAATGCTCGGGGCGATCGCTTTTGATTATCTGTAGCTCGATAGCATCGTTTGACCGCCATACGAAGTTTCAAAACGGCTCTTTGCTACTGTAGTGCTATAATAATAGTAATACTCTTGTTGAATAATATGAAAGTTTTTATCAAATATTAACATGAAACTTGGTGAAAAACCTATGTGTCAAAGTTGATATGAATGAGCAAATATAATATTACGACGTATATTGCCCACTTTCGATTATTTAACTATCATAAACTAGTTAAAATATTAATAAAATAAATTAAGAACATGTTTTAATAAAGCACAATAATTTGCAATTTCTTGGAATATTGTAAGTTTTTAAAGGTTTTTTTAAGTATTTAATTATTTAATGATAACATTGCAACATGAAAATGTCTTAAATATGCATTGTAGTTTTTAGAAACAATATTATACATATCTATACTATAATAATATGTAATAAGAATGTGGTAATTATGTGTCAAATTCAGAAAAAAATGCACGTTTATATACGTATATACAAATATCGAAACACGGTAAATAAAACAAAATGTGCTGGTAATAATTGGTCGTATTGCTTTCATGCGCTAATGATACTGTCATCAACATATCTATGAATATGACATTCTGAAGTCTTTTTTGTGTTGTCAAAGCCTTTTTATTACTTGTTTTTCGTAGGTAGAAACATACGCTTACTTTATTTATTGTTACCTGATTTGGTATACCAATTTATATTCCTATAGTAATACTCATAATATATTCATCGCTACTCCTATTTCTTTTTAATAATTATCGGGTACTCACGATATTCGGTTTTTGAATTCTTTGAGAACTCTTTTTGCCGATATTACGACGCCGTGACCACGATCCATGTAACTGGGTCGAAATATCGGCAAAAAGAATTCTTAAAGAATTCAAAAATCGTATATCATGAGTACCCGTTAGTTATTAAAATGGATCAATTCCGCGATAATATTAGTCTAAAATTATATACTCCTATTTGTGCCTAATAACTGTAGTTTTAAGCATGGCTGTATTCTGGTTTTTTAGGGTAGGTATGAGAGACATACTTTTCCGAGGTTTACAACTTGTCCTTAGGTGTAGTAATAGGAGTGGCTTAGAATGCCGATTGCGTTCCTTTGGAGATCCCGGAGTCCTCGTTGTAGTGCTGAGGAAGGCCACCGAGGGGGTTTTAGTGCGGTAAAAATCCCACATAACCCAGCGTCGCTCCCACGGCGAATTTTGAAGGTTTCCCCTCGAGAACAAATAAAAAAGAGTAGCAATACAACTGTAGCTAAACTCAAGTAAGTCCTATCTTACAGGGGTTGATTAGACATGTCTATAGTGGCACTTGCTATCATGTAGATTGCATAATTGTTGAGTCGTCACCACATCATCCCAGCTGTTAGGCTTTGTGCCTAGGCCTAGGCCTCTTATCTCAGGATGGGAGAGTTTTACTGCACTTATCTTTGATTTTTTTTATGAACTCTCAAATGCGTAGGTTTCGTCACGATGTTTTCCTTCACCGTAAACCGTAATCATTAATTTGTCATACGCATGTCATTTAAAAAAATCATCGTCCCTGGGATTCGAACCTAGGATTTTCGATAGGCTGAGTTTTAATCAATAAGCTATCACATCTATATTATCCAAAATACATACCTATATATAATTTTGGCTTTAAATCGGCATCCCTCGGAATATGGTAATGACACCGCGCAGCTCCGCGGGTGACGGTGCGCTACTGTGCCAACAAATTGTAACATGTCGGCGTATTTTAGGGGCTGACTGATTAAATGCGTTTATTATGCAGTAAATAATACGTTATGTGCTATTAGCGTGATCGTATACTGTAGGTCTTATTCGAAACTTCATCGCTAATCGTTCTATGGAGGGCTATGCTTGAGGTTTCGCTACGAGACATGATTCGCAATCATGATATCCGTCGTCAAACTAATCACATAGGTTTCAAAATTAGAAGAAAAATATTCGATTGGCAACAATGTTCATGTAGAATTAGTGCAGGTCATCCTCCCATCATGATCTGAAGAGAAAAATTGAAGTAGCGCCAATTAGCTACAACTATGTCCAGCAATAGACCTCAAAACGCAGATGGGTGGAAGAATTACATATAAGTAATAATCCTATACATTATCATATCATATTTTGACTCGGACAATGTAAAATGCCTGCGTGTGAAGACTGTCTAAGCTTAATGTGACCCTTTTAGTCACATTAACCTTTTAGTTTTGAAACTTGAGAAATTATCACATAAACATACTATTAACCTATTATTGTAGATGAAGGACTTAACTTCGTATGTAAAATGATCAGTACTTACCAGAACATAGCAGGATTAATAACGACTTTATCAAAAATACTTAATCATAAATTACTGAACAGAACTATGTAGTAATTTCGAGTTCCAACCTATTTCAATTATTGGAAACCGAGGCCATGAATATAATGTACGATCGTATTGCTTCGTTGTTTCATCGCTCCCACTGACAGGAAAGCATATAAAAATAAATTGAAACAGTAAAGAGACATTGAACATTTTTTTGCCAATATAAAACCGATCAGTCACAGTAATGTCACTGCAACAGAGTATTCTTTCAACGAGACATGTATATGTGGGCGGCAAAAACCACACAACCTACTAGAGTATGCACTTTATACGACGTCAACCGAAGGCTAGGGCTTTCAGGGTTCCGTACCCGAAGGAAACAACGAAACCCTATTACTCAGACTCCGATAACTGTCTATCCGTCTGTCTATCACCAAGGTGTGACGATCCGTGTGGCGGAGTGGTTACCATACAGGTCTGACGCGCGATGGATTCCGGGTTCGATTCCCGGCAAGACAAGTATCTGAATGATGAGTTTAGATTCATGGGTGTTTGTCTATTCGACTTATGTGTTTCCATGGTACCCACGAAACAGGAAAAATCCTAGTGGGGGGCTATGATTGTAGAAAGCGTATTTTAAAGCGTATAAGGAACGTGTGTCGCCTAGTTCTTATTTTTAGAGAACTTGGTAACCGCTCCGCCACGCCGGTCGTCAAAGTTATAGATGGTACTGAATCCTTCGCGCTCGAGTCCGACTCCCACTTGGCCGGTTTTATTTTTATTATACATCTGCAACGTATGTAGCAATTAAACAAAATGTCGTTCTCTGTGAATATTCGACGCTTATAAGAGTTAATTCTGTGTAAAATAAAATGAATCCGTTTTAAGTCCTCGGTGCGCTTGATCGATTATGCACGGTTCTCTCATTTATTTATGTTATTTGAGGCATTTTATGCTTACTGAATTCAAATAAGTCTATACTGATATCTTTGTTCGCTTTTGCGCCGAGTAATTTGGCATTAACATAAGCTGGTAGAAGGGTGTTATAGTATTTGTCTATAAGAAATACATACCGCAATATTAGAACTGTGGAAGGTTGGAGAACTTATACGGTTCGACCATGGAGATACCACCGCCACAACTATTTCTAGTGTGAAGTATTTCTGGCGTTTTGGTGAAAGGGTGCGGGCTCACTTTCATATAAGGCGACCATCTCAGCTCTCGGGAGTATTGATGCATCTGTAAGTGACATCCGATAGAACCCTTGTTCAGCGTGAAGTTACTTACAGATGTTCACGGGCGGCTGTAATCACTTATCATCAGGGAACTTGTTTGCTAAATCTTATAAAAAAAAAACAGAAATCTAAATTATGTAGCATATAAAATTTTTAGAAATTATTTTTATTTTATTCCTTGTCAAATAAAATATAATCACAATTCAATCAAAATCAACTATTTTAATGGTCATTAGAAAAGTCTCTATAATAGCTGTAACTGTTTATAATTTTTATACAGTTCCGGTTAATTTATTGGTCTTTAAACGGTAAATACGAACTTAAATATAAATATTCATTACTTGAGACTAGATCGTGCTATACACATCGTTTTTGTCTCGAAGAAAGACTTAAATCATTAAATGACTCGAAAATCCCGAGTGAACATAACTTCTGTTTCAGATGCAAAAGCAACATACGTAACTTACAAAAAAGACGATTTAAAATTCAAAATCTTGCTATTCGAGTGATCACGAATCGTTGGGTTTTATTCTTGTTGGCAACACCAGCTCACGGGGTGGCGTCTATGGCCGTATTCCGTACATTTAAGAGAAGGATAATGTAACAGGCAAAAAGATTGCATTACTCGATGCATTCCCACATCAGCACACCCGTTTTTTGCACACAACGCTGTAAAACTCGTTTGAATAGATCACTATGCCCTTAATTGAAATTTTATGACATGATTAGAGAGTTTACATATAGTTTATCTTTACGGTAACTCTTAAATACATTTTTGTGAGCTTCCAATGAGTATTATACCTTTTGCGGCACAAGAATCTCATATTTTACAAGACGGAACTTTAAATAAACATTTAATATCAGCGATAACTTACAGTTCAGCTCTAAATCGTAGACCTTAATGAGCTTTTAATAGCGTCATTTATATATTTTTTCTCAAGAAAAATGCTATTAATGTGCAATGACTTTTCTTGTTGCAAAGATCACTTACATATTTATTTTTCCTTTTTTAATTTTCAACCGGTTATTTAATGAAGGTTTTTACGTTTCTTCTTAATTAAATTATTTTGCTGCTGACCAAAAGTAGGTTGTAGGTTTTTTATTACAAGGGAAATAGAATCTGTCATTTACTTGTGTTTAAATAATTCTATTTTTAACAATGAGGTGGGGTCACTAAATCTGTTACATAGATATTTGAATGGAAATAAAACGAAAATAAGAGTTGAAATGTGTATTGCCCTTAAAACCTGCACATCAGCTTCGCACGTGGCAACTGGCAGGCCATGTCTCCATCCATCCATCCATCCATCAGCCTTTTGATGTCCACTGCTGAACATAGGCCTCCCCTAAATGGCGCCACTCCAACCGGTCCTGTGCCCTCTGAATCCAACGGTTTCCCGCTGTCTTCTTCAGGTCATCGGTCCATCTGGTAGGGGGGCGACCTGTACTCCTTTTGCCTAAACGTGGTCGCCACTCGAGGACCTTTCTTCCCCATCGGTTATCGGTCCTACGAGCGATGTGGCCGGCCCACTGCCACTTCAGCCTGCTAATTTTGAGAGCTATGTCTGTAAGCTTCGTTCGTCTACGGATTTCATCGTTGCGAATCATGTCTCGTAGCGAAATTCCGAGCATTATTATTCCTCCATAGCACGCTGAGCGACCCTGAGCCTCCGAATGAGGCCTACCGTGAAGGACCACGTTTCGGCGCCGTAGGTCATGGCAACACACATTGCTCGAATAATTTCGACTTCAGGCACTGAGGAATTTTGGACGAGAAGATAGTACGTAATTTCCCGAACGCAGCCCAGCCGAGTTGGATTCTACGAGTGACCCTCTCAAAGTTGGACTTACCCATCCGGATCGTTTGTCCCAGGTAAATGTACTCGTCGACAACTTCGAGAGGAGTGCCGTCAACAACTACCGGTACGGGTGTGACATGGACATTAGACATGATTTTCGTCTTGTCCATGTTCATCTTAAGACCCACCCGTTGTGAGGCACTGTTGAGGTCGCCTAGCATTGTGCTGAGGTCCGTCAGCGAATCTGCCAAGATGACTATATCATCGGCAAATCGAAGGTGCGTGACGTGTTCGCCATTGATGTTAATGCCAAGACCTTTCCACTCCATCAGCTTGAACAAATCTTCCAACGCAGCGGTGAACAGTTTCGGCGATATAACATCGCCTTGTCTGACTCCCCGCTGCAGTTGGATTGGATTTGTGCTTCTGTCGTGTACTCGGACTGACATGGTGGCAGCTGTGTATACACACTTCAGCACCTCGATGTACCTATAGTCGATCTGGCATCGCTGAAGGGACTCCAGCACCGCCCAGTGCTCGATAGAATCGAAGGCTTTCTCATAGTCCACATAAGCAACACATAACGGCAGATTATACTCCTCGGTCTTCTGTATAATCTGCCGCAGCGTGTGAATGTGGTCCATGGTGCTGTAGCCTTTTCGGAAACCGGCTTGTTCGGGAGGCTGAAAGTCGTCTAGCCTGCGCGCAATGCGGTTAGTGAGGTTAGGCCATGTCTAACTGTCAGTATCTCCGATTCTCAACGGCGGGAAAGTCGGCAGCCATCTTTAAAAAGTTGTTCGTCTAGTGTCTAGTCAGCCAGTCGTGCATTTTTAAGCTGTTTAATTTTTAATTAATCCGCCTTAAGATATACGGTCGTTTATAATTCCCCGGTTGTTTTTAGTATTTCTATAAATGTTTTAAGAATATAATCTTTTTATGTTACTAAATTTGTATGTATCTCTTATTTACAGTTAAAATTTAATTCGTATAAGAATATTTTGAAAACCACTCATTGTAATTTGATAAATTAAATTATTTTGTATTTTATATCGAGTACCTTTACAGTATAGTTTTAGTCAGCATTACAGTAAAAATTATAAAAAGTTTTATCAAAATAGTCCCAATAGTTTTATTCAAGATACACGTGGTAATATTGCCACTATTATTTTATATTTCTTAATTGTTAATGCATTTAGCATATTTCCATTTTTAAATTCGACCCACTGTATGCCAATTTTTATTCCGGCCATATTGTATGAAATATTGCAAATTAATGCAAATTGAATTTGCAATTAAAGTAAAACATGGCGGTATGGCTATTAAAGCGACATTACTAACTCGCAAGGTCGGCTCGATGTCCAAAACAATGTGATTAATAATTAATTAATATACTTCAAAATATTTTTAAAACGTATTCGAAATAAATATAAAAATGTCTAAAGATAATATAAATCTCAAACTATAATAAAATATTATACAATTTTAATGAAGTTACAGTATTTTTATAGTAATGCATTAACTTAATGTTTAATATAAAATATCTAAAGTTATTGTTTATACGATACGGTTAAATTTGTTCATTCATTCACCTCACTGCGCATTAGTGTTGCTACCATTAAAAAGCGAAAATTATCGAGATCTTTTCCGAAGCGAAATTAATCGAATAATTCCTTTATCGAATAATATGATTGGGCATTACGCGCGAATCAACTTTAATGCGAAACTATTCATTATTGCTAGTTATAGGATATTCGTTCTTATTGCTCAGCGTTAATGTAGTTGATCGTGTGTCGGTATCAAGAGATATTTTTATCGGCGGTAAGCTAGGCTTTATTCACTCGAGAAGCGCAGCTAAGGTCATTGGCTGGATTCTTTAAGTATGAAACGATATTGTAACGATTTAGTTGACAGGCGTGCTCAATCGGGCTTAAATTTTTAATATTCGCTTAATTTATTAAAACAAATTTTTGGACGCACCGGACGCCTTCTTACATCTAAATCAGTTTTTAGTTACGCTTTTTTCTAACAATATGCCAAAATGAACTGGTATTAGACTTGTTCTCTTTTAAATTACACCGCTAAGTGATTCATTTGACATTTTACTTCTTCTGGTTTAATTAATTGGTTGATAAAAAGTTTATCTGTTTCAATAATTAAGAAAAATAGCAGGTATATCTAACAGCAATTTTATATTTGCAGTTCGTTTTAATTTTTCTACCACAAGTTACAGTAAGTTTCATTTACCTGCTGGAAAATTGAACATATTGTGACATACATACGAGAATTTAATAGCTCTTTGTTTTTTTAAGAAATCTCATTATACTCAAAACACTGCTACAAGATGAATAATTATAACACAAGTTGTTACTCAAACGTGTTTTGTTTAAAATTAACACCTGCCCACTTATGTAAAAGTATCGAGTTTATATCGATTCTAGCATCAATCGATTATTCTAATACTCCAAGCTGTTAGTATGACTAGAATTGTGAAATAGTTTAATCGCATAGGTAGAATTATAATAGTGGCAGCTGATGTTTCCAGATACTATCGTTTTCCTACAATGAGTTTGATGAATTACGAATACAGAAAAAATATAAAATTGTTCAACGTAGATAATGTGTGAAGTTCGATATTATCTAAAATTGTACTTAATGTTTAAATTATATCTACCATCTTGGTATAGACGTGACTTGGATGATAAAGTAAAAAATTATTCAGAAGTATATAATGCAGTTGTAGGCAGTTGTTTGTAGTTGTTAAGGGTTTGAAAGCTATGTTATTTACCTACATTATGTCGATGGTAGAAGCCAACATGTTTATGTCACGCAATTATATCTCCATGTAAATCCGAAACGAAAAAATGTACTTAATTTCAACCAAACAGTACTAATGTAAAACGCGCCTTCGCCGGTGTTTTTTCGTCGAAACTCATTTTGTAGGAACATCTTCTTTTAATAAAGCGTAAGCGGCCGGGTGCGAGAGGGACGGGAGAGCGCTGCGGGGAGCGGGGAAATTATAGGGCTGTCTTCGTTCACCCGCACGTAATGATGGATTGCGAACGACTCGCCGGTGTGCGCTTAATGAGAATTGTGGTGGCAACCCTGTCCTATTTTCGAGTTTTCTTTTTTTAATTGTTTTTAATGGCTCAAGAAATGAGCATCTCGCGGTTTAGTGTTATGAAGAGGATAGAACAAAATGGCGGTCATCAAATTTTCAATTATGGCGCCTCAATATTACACATCGCTCAATCAAGTTTTGGTTGATTTCGCTTATCGCGCGTTATTCATAACTATAAATTGTATTAATCAAAATCACCATAACGCTACACGTTTTACGACCCGCTAAAGGTGTCCATCATACAAACGACTGATTTTTCATATAGCTATTCGCTGATAGGATATTTTATTTTATTAATTTAGCGTGTGATTTGTAATTTTATAGGGACCTATAAAAGTATAACAAAGAGAAGTTGCGAATTGAACTTATATGTAAGAGATCGTAAAACCATACATCACAGGATTACATTTGGAAGTTAAAATGCAATAACATTTTCTATTTTAGGAAACAATTAATTTGAATTGTGTTTTTTTATTCTGTATTTTTATTGTTTTAATACTCACGAGACACTTTATTTTGTTTATTTTTTTAATTGTATTTTTTTTGTAACAAATATATATACTCCCAGATACTTTCATACGGTTCGTCTTACATCAGGTCTGTAAGAGGCCTTACGCCTGAAAACTAAGCTTCCTCGGAAAAGTATAAATCCCTTACCCTTTTAAACCAGAAAAAATCGGCGTTTTACACTTGCTATTAGACAAGTAAGAGTGGCGGCGGCCTGCGTTGTCATACTATACAGAACTCTACTACAAATATCTTCATTATTACTAGTTGACCCGGCGAACTTCGTTCCGCCTAAAAGTAAAAAATCTAATATTATCAATGTTTCTCTACTATATTATATATAAAACCTTCCTCTTCAATCACTCTATCTATTAAAATCCGTAGCGTAGTTTTTAAGATCTAAGCATACATAGGGACAGACAGCGAGAACCGACTTTGCTCTTTTACGCATAACCTACTAGTCATATTTCGCTGAAATTTCACACACAGAGAGCTTAAGATCTGAATTAACACATAGGATACCCATTACGATGGTAAACTTGACCCGAGCGAAGCCGCATGAATAAGCTAGTCCTATGTAAATGCAATAACATCTATCTCTAATACGATCTTAGAAACGCGATATTTGCGAACGTGCGTGGAGTGTGGACATCGTAAATTAAAGCCACAGGAAGGAGATGTAGCAGAGCCTTCGGTATTGTGTTAACGTACTGATTTAAAGCGCGTACGCAGTGTTTATTATCTGTTTATACCGCGTAAACAATCAACTATTAAAGTATACTAAAAGTGCTATGACGTAAGGCTTTTCAAGAAACGTACACAGACAAACACTCAGACCTAGAACAAGAATCTAAACTCATCATTCAGATACCTGTCTGACCGGGAATCGAACCTGGGACCCACTGCGTATCAGACCGGTATGGTAACCGCTACGCCACGCGGGTCGTCGAAGTGGAGTAAGCAACTGTACATCTTCTTCTTCTATAGATATATAAAAGGTGCTAGGAGTTTCAAATTTTGCATGCGAGTTCTTTTAAGGACGTAAGTGCTCACTAAGAAGAGATTTTATGAAATTCAACCCCTAAGGGGGTGAAATGGGACAAAACTTTGTGATACATTGATTTAAAGGCGGGCGGAGCCGCGGGCACAGCTAGTATAGTATAAAAATACTAACTGCAACCTAATATTCCAAAGACTTTATTAGAAAGTAGGTTACAAAACTATAGGACACGTAAATTTTGGCTGTGGGAAAGAATATCTGAACCTGAATACCTAGAGAATTCAACTCATAACTTTTCAAAAAACTAAAAGGTCATTAAGGAGTCGCCAGTAATTGGAGTGGCACTTCAAACGGAAGAAAAATAGCTCTAATAAAGCTTTTCTAACCAAGACTTGTCCCGCTTCCAAGTAACATTAGTGGCTGATTCACAACATCCTGAAATGGGTATACAACCCTCTGTATAAAACATCTATTGTGCCACTTGTGTTTGTATGGAATGGACCTGCGAATGGCAGCTTCATGGCAGTATCATGGTTTCAAACTTAGGTATGAAAATGCTTTGAAAAACTTTAAATACTTGTAACTGAACTCACCTAATTGAATATTCCATAATTAAAAAAATAGCTACTTTTATAAATTTCATTTAATTATTAATGATATGAGTATACTTCATGAGACTTCTTGGAACATTACATACTCGTAGTAAAAGATACTAGCGAAAATGTAAATTGCATAATTCAGCAGAGGACAAAACAGTTCGTTGGCTATTAAAGAAGAAAAGCTTTTCAAAAATATAACCTTTATTTTTTTATTTTTTTTATCTGATCTCGATCTGAAGTTGCAGTCCATCTGTAATCAACTGCATACAGAACATTGGTTCCACCCGAAGTCAATCACAAAGCGTTGCTACTCCCGAGGACTATGATGGTCGCCTCATGTGAAAGTGTGCCCGCAATCACACCCTTCCATCGAAACGCAAGAAATGCTTCACGCTAGATATAGGTGTGGCGGTGGTACTTCCCCGGTCGAACTACACTGGTTCTACCACCTTGAAAATTGCTTTTATATCCCTTATGACAACATACTTAATAAGTATATCTAGTACATATTAGCTTCCAATTTGATGTATTGAAAGTCTTAAAGTGTTATTAAAATATATTTTATGTCCAGTTTAAGTAATGTAATAAATTTTTAGTTGCAGGTACATAAGAAATGAAATTGTAATAATATATAATGACAGTCATAAAAAGCTTGTATGAAGATTATATAGACCACATTAAATGGCACAAATCCTGTGATATTAAAGATAGATCAACGTGTAACAGGCTATATAAATATAAAACGTGCGGTATAAAAAATGTGTGCGTGTACTAGCGTACACTCGTAAGAAGTGAAACTTCTTTATGACGTTATTTTTCAAAAAATAATTTACTATATGCAACTTTACAGAAATTGGTTAAATAAAGTTAAATTAGAAAAAGTTTAATAAAAGGCCTTTATTAAACTTTATCTAATAATCTAATCTATAATAATCTATCTAATATCACGCGTGGTAGGGATAAGAAAAAGATGGCGCGTAACGGAAAAAAAAGATGGCGCGTAACGGAAAAAGTTGGCGCGTAACGAAAAAATGTTACACTAAATTTTTTTCCAACCCCGATAAAGAAGTTTCACTTTAAAAATAAGTTGGCTGATACAGCAAAGGATGCAATTTTCTAATTCGTCCTATAATAGCATAGCTGTCTAACGTAGGTACATTACAAAACAAGACTTGGCAATTAAAGTGGTCACAGATTATCCAAGCTTCATTAGGAATTCCGCACACGGTCGTAATAAATACATCGACATCTTTCTCATCGATAGTGCCCAGCTGTCGATAGATTAATATAACGCAAAAAATCAACGACAATTAAAAATTCCAATCTATTACGGGATTTATTTTATTGTTTGCTTCTTTGCTTATTTTAATTTCTTTTATGATGATGTTTTTAACAGGCCTAGGTTACTTTATTTATACTGCCATGTATGTATTATTGGCAAATAAGTCATTATTATTTTTTCTTTTTAATAATATTTAGCTTATGATCGTTATTACGTTAAAATATTTATGAATAAAAATATTTGTGTATTGGAACTCACAGATTATAAATGCCCTAATAATTCTGTGCACGAGTGCAGTAAATTCATCAGCATCAATCTCATACATCAGTAGTTTTACTACGTCGGTTATTCCATAAATCAATACTTAGATGCAAGACATTAAAAAAAAAATGTTTTTTTTTTGGCATTATAAAAGTAACCTGCTCAGTTGTTTTTTTTGTCAATTGTCTATTCTGAATCTAGAGGCTAAATGTATCTTTCAATAAATTTACACCAACATAGAAGCAGTAGCTTAAATTTTCTTTTCAGAATGTTTTTTAATTTATATTACACTGTTAAAACGTACGTTTGACATTAATTTACCTACCTACTTATTAGCTTTTCAAGGCATTCAGTGATATTTCAAAATATACATAACACAATATACATGATATGAATGAAAAACTGCGCTAATTTAGACATTTTCCCTTTTATCGGCATGTTCTTCCCTTTGTAGTTAGTATTTTTAAGCAGACGGGTTTTTCAGTTTAGTAATTAATTTAATTATAATATTAATAACCGTGTATTTTGAGTATCAAACTCGAGCTGAAAACCCCAGCTTCATTGTACCGTACGCAATAATCTTAATTAAAGCTAATGAGCGGTGCGCTAACTTGAAACAAAAAGCTATTCTGACAGCGGCCATATTTCGCCGATATGCGTCCAATATAGAAACACGAAACCAAAAAAAGGCGGCAATCATATCGCGTTCTAAATTTATCGTACGACGTAACCGAACGTAACTCACTCGCTATTCCGTATCGTGTCGATATAGTTTCGGTTTATCACGGGATAGAACCCTGGGTTTAGTTATGGGCGCAGGCTATCGGGTTTCGATAATGTCGGCCATGCTTGCTCCGCCGAGCTAATGCGCTGATAGATTTTGGACTTTCGTTTATTTATGGCGTGCATGTAGTTGAGAACCGTGTAGTCTCGCAGAACTGATAATTTGGTCGCTGTTGTTTGATTAACCGCCATTGTGTTCGAAATACAAAATAAAAATAATGTTTAGATAAGTGAACTAGTGTTGCCAATTATATAGATAAGCATTATTGCTAGTATTGTTTCAATTGTTAATCTTATCATGATTAAGCATAAAAATACATTAATGACATCATTTGTTAGACGTAAGTAAAATATACATTGATGTGATTATGAACAAAATGTATGTTGAAAGTAATCGGTCATATATTTCTGTAACGTTCACTTTTTACATTAACGAAATAGAATCATGATTACAAGACGTAATTATAGAGCAACAAAACAAGCAAAACCCACCGAACATTGGTTAACATTTGATATTACGTTACAAGTACTCGAGAGAATTGTTCATAAATTAGTACGCGTTATTATAGAAACGACAGCCAGTCCAAACCATTAACTAATTTCATGGAGGTGTCCATTAGTTTTGTAATCGTAACCCGATCTCTGGTTCTGTGACTACACGCTCCACTAGCCGTAGCAATGGGAACCGAATCTCAGCCGAAAACCTCACAGTTCGTTGCACCCGCCAAAAAATCTCAACCCGCAATTAAATCATAAATTTCGCATCGATCCGACGCAACCAACAATCACACAACAGATAATGAAACAAAACGAATCGATGAAAAAACGAGAATCGAGTACTCCGCATAAATGTTGCATGCAATCGATTTCTCCGTCTTAGTCGGGGGAAATTAGCGGGACCAACTCGTCCTTTTTCCTTCGTTTACTCGTACCATCGCGAATAACGGAGGCAGTTAAATAATATAACACGAAATAAAAGAATAAAACTTGATTTATATGATCCGAATAGTGGTCCGAAATCGATTATGCCTTTCCATGTAAAGCGTTTATAATTAAGGAGTTCCGTTAATTAATTTGAATAATATTTTTAATATGAATGCGGTTCTCTGGTGAATTTAGAAAGGGAACTCGCCGGCTGTCTTCGTGTTCGCATCTGAATGGCCGGCGTGCCGCGGATTCTTTCGGTGGATTGATCAAAATCTATCCCGGGTCGATATCCTTTAACATTTCATCGGCAAATATTTCACTAAATCTCGCTCCTTCCCCCTTAGATCGTAGCCTTGATAATATGCAAATAAGTGGACCGACGATGTAAAAATAAAAAGGATTAAACCGGGATCGTTGTCCTCTTAAGTGACCCAAATAAGATAATTCTAAACGACACTTCGGAGTCCGGAGCTGTCAATAAGAATTAGGGATAATGTTGCTAGCTTTAAAAATCATTAATCTTCGCAATTAGGTAATTGTTTTGTTGTATCTACGTTTCGTTTTCATTCTATTTATTGTTTTTACGTTTTGTTGCAATGTTTTAGAATTGGTTCGGTAGTTATACGTAAGTACACTAAGTATGCTGAACGGCATGTACAGTAGTGCTATATTATTACTTACTTACTATACAAATAATTAAGAAAATTATATGTAAGTTCGGTAAAAAATCGGAGCTTAGTAAGCTCTGATTTTTCTTTCTTGAATAAAGATGGCGATCGTGTAAAAGAGTTCAAGGTACTATATAAAAAGCACAAAGCATCTAAAGTTTTGTTCTCGGTATATTTTATAATCCGTTTAAGGAAAATAAAATCGATTTACATTCAATTGACGCAAAAACTTTTTAACAGATCCATAGACAATTAAAAATGCATCACGTTTTGAAACGTCACCTTCTCGGGCTTGGTCCGCCAATCACCTGGGGCTTAAGAAAAAATACGTTCAAATGTCGTAAAAAAGGCATCAATATCGCTCAAACCTGAAGATTGTTGTTAATAGACGTAAAGCTTTAGCAGCCATAAATAAACATTGCGCTACTTCTTTAAATGGATGATGAGTGGAGGGAAAAAGAGTTAGCGAGACATCGCTCCGGGAGGCGTCGCAGGGTTGCCCGATATAAAAACTAATATTAAGGTAATTAAACACGGGGAGCTTTTTAAATGGCTGGATATTATAATTTCTCGTATCTTAGATGTATTATTCCAATTGAATTAAATATATGCATGAGGTCGCATCGATTCATAGACGACAACCAAAATAGAAATATTTTCGTTAGGCTGCCAGAATGTATTGAAAAAAAAACTTGCCGAAACTAACACTATTTTGAAATTGAAACACACGTGTTACACAACATAAATTCCCACTTGTTGTTAGCATAACTTAATCTGGCAACAAGTAGGAATTTAAGCAAGCAAAACCTGTGTTTGAGCCTGGCAACCCTGCGAAGGCTGAGGGACTAGTTTTTCACCGCGGTACCGTTTGTTATACACGCCGGTTGGCCGCCGCTAGAAAAACAAATGTACCAGTCTTCGTTTGTTATAGGAATAGGTCTGAATTGGTTTTATTCTTAGCTTTTTTGTGTTTTTACAAAACTGGTAAATGATAACATTTTTTGTCCGTATGTAGTGAATAGACAAGATGTCAATTAGTTTTATTCTAATTTTAGTATCGTAGTAAGTAAAATACTTTTTATATTGTCAAAGTTCGAATTCTTACTTGTTAAAGTAATGTGCTGTTTTGTAGTTTTTTTGTACTATTACAGTAGCAAACGAGCATGCAGTTTGTCGTAAGAGGTTACTGCCACCCATGAACATCTGTAAGCTACCCGGACAATCATATATTATTACGTCTAAAAATTATATATCTATATTACTTTTACTTTAAATGTTACAAAATTAGGTAATAAAGTATTATGAATCCAGAAAATGAAATCAATGTTTCTAGCGTGTCCAATTCTTGCGCTTCCATGGACGGATGTGGTTGCCGGCTCAATTTCAGACGAGGTTACTATTTTAATTCTCAAAAACACGCTATACACATTCTTTCTACATATACATAAATATACATACATAGCCACACTAGGATTTTCTCCTGTGTCGTGGGTACCATGGACACACACAAGACGAATACACAAACACCCAGACCCAGAACATGAATACAAACTCTTCATTCAGATACCTGTCTGGCCGGGAATCGAACCAGGGACCCATTGCGCGTCACACAGATATGCTAACCGCTATGCCACGCGGGTAGTCAAAGGAGCAATGATTGATTGAAGTGATTGACTTCAGATACAACCCCTGTTCCATATGAAGTTGCCTCCGAATGTCCATAGGCGACAGTAAGCACTTACAACCAAATGGAATGCACGCTCGTTTGCTACTTCGCAAAAAAGCTTTTTAAGTATATGATGTAAGTCGTGAAATTCTCAAAACGGACATATTTTAATATGGTTCCATTAATTGTAAATATCCTTATCGTGGTCGGTAGTCGAACCTTTTACGAGCGAACGGCACTTTCTGGTTTTTTGGATTGTGACCGCCGACATTAGGTGCCGTGTACAGTATTTGCATTCGTCGCTCTATTATTAGCTACTTGTAATTGTAAGTTTTGAGTAGTTTTCAAGGTGGTAGAACCAGTTTAGTTCGACCGGGGAAGTACCACCGCCACACCTATTTCTAGAGTAAAGCATTTCTTGCGTTTCGATAGAAGGGTGTGGTTGCCGGCATGCTTTCATATGATAGTCCTTGGGAGCAGCAACGCATCTGTGATTGACTTCAGATGGAACCCATGTTCTGTATGAAGTTGATTATCTGTAATCAACTTCATACTGTTCATGTGTTCAACTGTTCGTGGACGGCAGTGACCACTTACCATCAAGTGGACTGCATGCTCGTTAGCTACTTCAGTCAGATAAAAAAAATAAAGTTTTATTGTTGTGAACGAGAAACGAAGGTTAACTAGTGGAAAATGCCAGTAAGGATGAAATATGCCTTTGTAGTCCCTACGTTTATAATGGAGAATAGGTATCGCATAAAATTTTCAAAATTTACACAACAAAATTTTAAAAATAGAAGAATCCAAGCCCTTTTCCTTCCTAAAATCCCCATACCAATCCTCTCCTCTTCACGCTCTCTGCTTCCAGGAGAGGAAGTTATCCTTTTTGCCATCAAATCTCCTTCCCAAAATCTAAAATATCCGTCCTCTCCTCTTCTCTCTTTCTGCTTCCAGGTAAGGAGGTTACCCTTTTGGCCATCCTATCTAAATTCTAGCCTCGGCAGGTTTCAAGTGCCCTTCTCTCTCAAACTAAAATCTTAGTTTTGTCATATCTGTCAGTACCACAGAGTAGTACATTAGCAGAAAGACAGAAATAGGTTGCAGGTTGATGACTTTTTAATGTCTTATTACGATTACGTCACGTTATTATAAGTTAATATTTCAAATTCACAGTGTGCATATGCCTTAACAGACCAAATTATGTATGCAAAGAGATTAGAATGAGCACGTTGACGTGTGAAGCGATTAGTTACTTTGTGTCCAGAAGATAAGTCCGAAACTCGTTTGACAAGTTCGTGAATAACCGATACCAACTTGTCCGCGTTTGTACTCAAAAATATTGTTTTTGCATCTTAACTGTTTTTACCTGATTACGTCGGGGACTTTAGTATGAGTACAGTAGTAGTATGAGTTTGTAATCATTGTTTATGTTTGCACATACATCGCGCGCTTACGTTTTCGTTTTTGGATAAAACTTGCCAAGTACCTTGATTTTTGAATGTGCAATATTATTTTTTATTGTTAGGCCAAACGATAAGGCAGACGGGCCATCTGATGGAAAGCAGTCACTGTCGCCTGTGGACATTTGCAACACCAGAGGAGTCGCCAACGCATCGCCGGCTTTGGAGGAGAGCTCTTTTTACAGCTTTTTTTTTTTGAGAAAATGTAACAAACAGATACTAAGGGCACAAAAGGGTAAACTTTGACAAACGTAAGTAATGTATGTTTGTGTGTATGCGTGTCTGTGCTGTGTCATGTTAGTCTTGAACAGCACAACTCTCTGTGTTCTCTTTTTGAGAACACAACCCTTCAGCTGGTTCGGTCTATTAACATCCTTGGTTAACATAGATGACATGCGCGGTTATTATTAGACTAGGCAATAATTCTTAGACACACAGGTTCTATCTGAACTCAATTACATAAAGATGCGTTCCTACTCCCTAACTAAAATGGTGGCCTCATACGAATTTGATATTGTCATAATACCTACATACTTAAACTAACGTCAATTCTGGATTAAGGCGAGTATACATTTTGGGATAGAGTGAGTTTAATAAAATTGAAAAAAAAAATACCCTACTAGAATATTTCGAGGCTTCGCCCTCACGCCAACCACACAACCACGTTGCAGGTGGTGGAACCAATGTAGTTCGACCGGCCACAACTATTTCTAGCATTTCTTGCGTTTCGATGGAAGGGTGTGGTTGCCGGCACACTTTTAAATGAGGCGACCATCATAGTCCTCGGGAGTAGCAACGCATCTGTGATTGACTTCAGATAGAAGCTATGTTCTATTTGAAGTTGCTTACAGATGTCCATGGGCGGCAGTGATCACTTACCATCACGTAGACTGCAAGCTCGTTTGCTACTTCAATCAGATAAAAAAAAAACAATGATAACGATGCGTATTCCAAATTTAAGCGAAGGTCAACCGCTAGTTTATGCGTGAAAGAGAACAAACACACATACATTCTCACAAACTTTCGTATTTATTATATTTATACGATAAAAAATGTATCTTGCTTTAGAGTTTGTAATTAAGTACATACCACTTAATAGGCTTAGAATAATTTAAAGTCACTGTACGAAAATTTCAATTTTATTACTTCGAATATTGATATGTGAAAGATCAAACGAATATGCTAATGTCTCCTTCAATGACATCCGAGTATTTATGTTACGATTGGTATTACATATTAAAATATTGATGAGGCCATTAACCTATTTCGCAGCTCGTTCAAAACCATAACACCGCTACCTGAGAGAATATTTATATTTTATTCCCTTTTTTATAACCGGCTAAGTGCGAGTCTAACTCGCAAACTAAGGGTTCCGTACGATTCTATAAAAAACGACAAAAAACACATTTATTTGTGTGGGATCCCCCTAAAATATTTATTTTATTCTGTTTTTAGTATTTGTTATACCGCAACAGAAATCATGTGAAAATTTCCACTGTCTGGCTATTACGTTGCATGAGATACAGCCTGGTGACAGACGGAGGGACAGACATCCCTATTTCTAGCGTGAAGCATTTCTTGCGTTTCGATAGAAGGGTGTGGTTGCTGGCACACTTTCACATGAGGCGACTATCATAGTCCTCGGGAGAAGCAACGCATCTGTGATTGACTTCAGATGGAACCCATGTTCTGTATGAAGTTGCTGACAGATGTCCATGGGCGACAGTGGCTACTTACCATCAGGTGGACTGCATGTTAGTTTGCAACTTCAGTCGGATGAAAAAAAGGTATCCCCCTAAAATATTGATTTTATTCTATTTTAGCATTTGTTATAGCGGCAAGAGAAAAACATCATCTGTAAAAATGTTATTGGGTCCTGTTTTTACCCTTTTGTTACGGGACCCCAATATTGAAATAGCAAATCGACATAAAGTCCACCAGATAGCAAGATGTCACAGTCGTTCATGGACATCTGTAGGCAATATCACATAGAAGGGTTCTGTCTGAAGTCCATCACGGATGCCTTGTTACGCCTGAGGATTAAGATGGTCGCCTCATACAGTGGGGCAACATAACTTCCTTATTTTTAATTGCAATAAAATAAAAAATACTAAAGATATCTGTTTATTTTCTTTTTTGAATATGCTGAAAATATCTTTAAGTTTTATTTTAAATCATTTTGAAAATCATATTAGGCAAGTGAAGCCTTCCAATGTTCCAATGACACTGAACGAACCGATTTCGCGTGTTTTGCATTACCCGCTCCAATATGTTGGTCGGCATGTTGGCCACTTCCTCGCGAAAGTTGACTTTCAGGTCATCAAGAGTTTTTGGACGGTTTGAATTCCTAGGTCATTAACCTAGGGATTCAGATAACCCTACAAAAAGAAGTTGAAAGGGGTCAAATCTGGATCAGGGCGCGAGATTAAAATGGTTTCGAAAGGATCCACCGTTGGAAAAGTAGGCCTCTACGGCAGACGCGATTCCCTCACTATTCCATGGCATCTGACAACTAACCTTGGAAGGGAAGGATACTTTAAGACTTCCCCTTTTGAAAGAGACCATTCGTACCCCTCCAGATAACTGTCAGGCGGAACGGCGCTCATTTCGAATAAGAAAGTTATGCTGCCCTGTATAAATGTGAGCCACCAATCCCACTTTTCCATCGAAACTCAAGAGCTTTTGAAAGAAATTGGTGTGGCGGTGGTACCCCCCTGTTCGAACCATGAAAGAAAGAAAGAAAGAAAAATCATTATTTAGTCGATTTTTGGGTTACAATAATATTGATTACAAAACACAAACGTATTCGTATTTATCAATAAAACACTTACAATTAGACACTATATTACAATGCTGATAACTATCTTGAAAATATTTTTCTTATATTAGGTACGGAACGGATTTTTTCGAACTGACTTATTTGTACCACTATTGCACAAATATTTTCACATTTACAGGAAATTTGTCGTAGCAAAATTATATTTTTAAATATGTGTTTATTTTGCAAATTTACATATATTTGCAATGCTTCTCGTACCGAACTTTAGTTTAGTAATTAGCATGGCTGCTTACTGCAACATGGCTGAGTTAAAATATATATTCTTATTCCTTGCAGGTCAAAACTTTGTAACAGTTTTTCTTTT
Organism: Spicauda simplicius; assembly: GCA_949699795.1. Classification (NCBI taxonomy): domain Eukaryota; kingdom Metazoa; phylum Arthropoda; class Insecta; order Lepidoptera; family Hesperiidae; genus Spicauda; species Spicauda simplicius. Next base: position 19,170,004 of record OX453066.1, read on the forward strand.
CAATTTGAAACCCCGAAAATTGTCAACCTACGATGCTTTTAGACGATGTCTGTCATATTACAAAAGTAAATACCTAACTTTAAACTAAATTGAGTGTTGAAGACTTTGCACTTTGTAGAACCAGTGTAGTTCGACCGAGGAAGTACCACCGCCACACCTATTTCCAGCGTGAAGCAGTTCTTGCGTTTCGACGGAAGGGTGTGGTTGTCGGCACACCTTTACGCATCTGTGATTGACTTAGCACAGAATACATGTTCTATTTGAAGTTGCTTACAGATGTCCATGGGCGGCAGTGACCACTTACCATCAGGTGGACTGCATGCTCGATTGCTATTTCGATTAGACAAAAAAAAATTACTTGTGGTTAGACATCATTGGCAGTCACCACTTTTTTTTTTGTAATCTGACATAACTTGTTTAGTATATTGTACGTAATAGCATCTTTATAGGATAAATACCGTTCACATTTTTTTAAATTAATTCACGATGTACAGAAAATACCCCCCGAATAAATTACTTACAGAAAGTAGAACGTCCAAATTCACTTCACTCAGCCACTACCCATTAGACACCGAACATTTGATTTACGGCATTTCGCTTTTTTATTAATTAACGCCGCCATTTCTGGGTTAATTGCAGGAACTAGGCGTCATTCGTGAATCTTCCATGAATTCAATTAGATGGCTATCGCTTACGGCGCTTTATCTATGATACGTGTATCAATTTTGTTAATGGCATATACAAATCACATTCGTACTTACATACCGACTTGATGTACATAGAGTTTCGTAGATATCTTTTTATCCAGTTTCACAGATAAAAAAATAAGTGTAATATTAGTATCTTTTATTATTATTTTAAAAGACGTAAAATTAAAACACGTTTCTATTTATAAAAATTACAAAACCGTATTACTTAGGTATACATTTTGCTCATCTTAAAATACTTAATTTATCTGGATACCCAGATAAATTAAGTATTTTAAGAAGATTTTATAAGAATTTTTTTCTCATTTATTTAGGGTCACAAACAGTTACACATGGAAGATAAGATACAGATATGATTTACAAAGTATAGATAGATGTGAAACCACAATTTTATTAAATATTATTTCACGTTAAAGGTGACGATATTTTTCGTTTATTTAAATTTATTTATTAGCTTGTAGGAAAATATTACTAAGGTACGTGTTATACAATACTACGAGTCGTATGTAAAATTGATCTTTTAAAATAATCTTGATAGAATCTCCATTGCCATTTTCAAACAATTTCAAGAAACGAGTAATTCTTAAGCAAATAAGCTATAAATTAAGAATTTAAATTCAACTATTTATCTCAATATGGCCGATAGATTGTTTACAAAAACCACATCAATATGCTAACAGTTGCAAATGACAGCAAAACATTCATTCCTACGTTTAATAGCTATTTCACACACAAGTTCTTTGTATGTTATGTTGTAATGGCTGGCTCAATATGACGCCCTATGATTTGAATATTGCAAATCCTTAAAAATCATTTTAAAAGTGGTATAAAGAAAGAGTTTTTAGTCTGGAAGCATTAATAATAATAACAAATTTATACTCTGTATTTTTTTTACCGTTCCCGCCAAATTAGTATCTGTATACATTATTTTATGGTATCTGTATAAACCATGCAAAGGTTTAGGTAAATAGGAACATACAGCCTAGTATAATAAATAATAATAAGTTGACTTAATTACTACATATATTACTAATGTATTATGAGAATGGAGATATTGTCCTAACAACAATAATTAGTTAACTAAGTAGTAAAGCCAATAGTTTTAAATTGCCGTGCTCCTTGGGGGCAAGAGATCATAATATTTTACACACTCGGAGAATCCATATTGGAACACGTCGACGACTCGCAAACGAAGATTAATCACTCTTTGTTTCCGTAATTGCTTGGCTTTAGACAAATCTTTTCTTAAATGTTTTTGCATATAACTTAAAATTATGTATCATTGCAAAGTACTGGACGTAAATCTTGCAACAAAATATTTTACACAGCTCTTTTAAACGTTGTAATGGATATATTTGACTATTGACAAGAAATATTTTTTGTTATTTATTACATTTTAAATGTTTAGTAATAAAGTCGCAGTAACACTACAATTACATGCGAATACTGCGAACAGTATATGTTTAGAACTACGAATAGCTAAAAGCTTTATGATATTATATAACTAACAGAATACCTAATGTGTTAGGAAATATATTGCTATACCTTTTAATGGGAGTATGATATCTAAAGAGCAGTGATAGCCTAATGGTTGAAACCCTCTCGATTGGGAGGTCCGAGGTTCAAATCCAAGCACGAACCATTGATTTTTCTGAAATTATGTGCGTATTAGGAATTAATTATCACTGCTTTTCGGTGAAGGAAAAGACCATGAGGAAACCTAAACACCCGAGAGTTCTTAAAAAAAATCTCGGAGGTGTGTGAAGACCACCAATTCGCACTTGGCCGGCGCGGTGGATCTTGGCCTAAAACTCTCTCATTCTGAGAGAAGACAGTGGGCACGGGGCCCAGCAACAATAATGGGTTGAGAGATGATATCTAAGGTTCTATATGTTCAAATGCAATTGCAAAATAGGTGTACTTTCATTTTAAAAATTGTTAGAAGTGTGTGTTCAGGGAAAGACACTATATTTATACAACAAAATGGAAGCAAATCATCTATGATGGGCCACAGGTTCTTTTCATATCTGGGGTTGAAATATAAATTCATGGAAATTAGTGGTAACTACTATCAATGAAATGAAATGAAATGTCTTCATTTTGTATAGGCCTACGGGGGCACTTACAACTTGTCAGTTACATTTTTTTTCTTACACTACCACCGGATCGGAATACGACCTCAACTGAGAAGATCGGGCAAGAAAATCAGCGGGTTTGTCTTTTTTCTTATTTATATCCATTTTTTTTTTTATATAATTACAATCATGTTATTTACATGGTAATGAAATGAAATGTCTTTACTTTGGCCTACGGGGGCACTTACAAAGTGTCAGTTACATTTTTTTTCTTACACTACCACCGGATCGGACCTCAACTGAGAAGATCCGGCAAGAAACTCAGCGGATTTGTCTTTTTTGTCATTTACATCTATTTTTTTTAATATAATTATAATTATGTTTTTTACATGGTAATCAAAGTTAGCTCCAGTATCTTTCCTCTGGTGGACGAAATGATTTATAACTAAGAGTACGTTAAAAGTGTCTTCAACGCAAAAACAAATATACCAAGAATCCCCACACCACGATATATTTGACCAGGTAATTAACCGACTCGGTTAATCCAAGTGTTTGTATTCACTGGACCGAGAGCTCATTTGCCACTTGATCCAATAAAAAGACAATCAAATCATACAACTGACGCTCACAACAAATTTCAAGTTAGTATCTCACGTGGCCCGCATTCCATTCCGATCCCTATAATTTTTTTAGAAAGCTTTATATGAGAGAGGCTTTATTTATGACTCTATCGCGAAGTAGTAGGGTTAGTTTTGAGCGGCCATACTGGTTTGTAATTAAGGCCCATGTTCGGGCAGAAGATATTGTTTTTTATGGTTGAATAGTGGATCCCATAGATTAAAGTATTTGACGTAACGTTCGGGTTTCGTTCGTCGCGATTATGTGTTGGCATCGGATGTTTTTGAGTAGTGCCTGTGGTGTAAGTCGCTCTCTTAGTCGAGGTCCCAGGTTCGAATCCCAGGCACCTTTGATTTTTCTAAAATGTGCGTATTATAAATTAATTAACTAATTTACGGTAAAGTATAGGAGTGATAATTAATTACATTATTAATTAATTCAGTCGATTCATACATATATTTCTTTTCATAAGCCATAATACACATTTTTTTGTAAAATAAAAGCTACTTCCTGTATTTTGTCTTACATTCGACTAAACAAACGGCTTATTTACTAATATTTTCGTACCAAATTTACTCTATCTTCAGATTAATCGAAATCTATATTACAGAACTTCATAGCGGAGCGGTTACCATACCGGTCTGACGCGCATTGGGTCCCGGGTTCGATTCCCGGCCAGACAGGTATCTGAATAATGAGTTTAGATTCATGTTCTGGGTCTGGGTGTTTGTGTATTCGTCTTGTGTGTGTCCCACGACATGCGAAACAACTTGCATCCATCCATCCATAATTTTGAAGTCCACTGCTGTACATAGGCCGCGGGAACAATAGTATTAAGATGAGACTTTCCCCCCCCGATGTTCGGTATATCATTATTTTATTGAATATCTTAAACTAAAACAATACGAAATATACAAGTTAGATTATTCACCAGAGGCCTAGTAACGTTTATCTGATAGACAATAAAAATGCTAAACGTACGCTCACGCGGCTCGCCAGTGTATATGTAGATTTCAATTTTAATATTAATTCAGCGGCAAATATTTATTTGGAGACAATAAGAGATACGAGAAAACATAGATGCCCGTAGTATGAGTTTTTATGTATCCTCAAAACGGTTACTGTTTACGTTTTGCGTCCGATATTGCAATTGGCAATGGACGAAGATTAAAACGTAAACGTGCAATATACATTACATTTTATGGGTTAAAACGGAAACGGTGAGATAATATAGTATTAAAGTAGTAACACCTATTTCTAGCGTGAAGCAGTTCTTGTGTTTCGATGGAAGGGTGTGGTTGCCGGCACAATTATATAGGAGGCGAACATCATAGTCCTCGGGAGAAGTAACGCATCTGTGATCGACTTCAGATGGAACCCATGTTCTGTATGAAGTTGATTATAGACGTCCATGGGCGGCATTGACCACTTACCATCAGGTAAACTGCATGCTCGTTTGCTACTTCAGTCAGATAAAAAAAACATGCGACACTATGGGACTGCTGCGGTAAAGCTATTTCATAGCATTTTTTTACTTCCCCGGTCGAACTACACTGGTTCTACCACCTCGATGGCGTTGAAATTTGTGTACAGGAGATTTATGGCTTGAATAGAGTACTTACTACACGGTGGTGAGTACTCTACTCACCACCGTGGTAAATGTGACCAAAGCGGGCAGAAGCGCGGAAATAAGTTATTTAATTAATAATGGCAGACTAAAACGTAAACCATTACTGATTTGAGCGTAAGAAACTAGTACTGAGTGCACTAACATGTGAGTCGGGCAAGCCGAAACAAAAACGAAACAGATTTAATCGTCGAGTTTCAAAACAGAAATTAAATGTCACATTTTATTAGAATCCGTATTGCTATTACAGAATAGTGCAACAGGTGCGAACCGACTTAGAATTAATTTTACGGCACAGATAAGGCCGATAGCATCGGGCCCATTTGACCTGAAGTTCAATCACTGTTCGGTATCGCATCAGCGGTTGCTATTCATGTATTTATTACATCATGTTCAAAGGTTACATGAATGGTCAGTACTATTTGGAAACTATGATTGTTTTATGCAAACGTCAGAAACTGAAAGAAAGTACTCCGGGCATTAAACTACGAGTCAGGCAAGACGAAATAAGGTCGAATTTTAGTTTTAAAGCAGTAATTATTGTCATTAGAATCCGTATTGCTATTACAGAATAGTGCAACAGGTGCGAACCGATTTAGAATTAATTTTACGCCACAGATAAGGCCGATAGCATCGGGCCCATTTGACCTGAAGTTCAATCACTATTCCGTTTCGCATCCAGGGTTACCAACTCTCAAAAATGTATCCCCCTAAAGCCTCCATAGAAACCCCTAAAATACCCACAATTACTGGCAACCTCTCGTATTTCTGAATCAGGTCCCAGGTTTTTCCCTGACGACGAAAAAAAAAATTCGTCGTGAGGCAAGATCATGTAGCCTGGCGGGAGATTTCCCTTTAAAAACACCTATATTGACGACCCGCGTGGCGCAGCGGTTACCGTACCAGTCTGACACGCAGTGGGTCCCGGGTTCGATTCCCGGCCAGACAGGTATCTGAATGATGAGTTTAGATTCTTGTTCTGGGTCTGGGTGTTTGTGTATTCGTCTTTGTGTGTGTCCATGGCACCCACGACACAGGAGAAAATCCTACTGTGGGGCTATGAGTGTAGAAAGCGTTATTTTTATATGTTGAAGTTACAAAACCCCTAGAAGTGCCACTACTTCCTTACTGGACCCTGCTACCAGATGTAATACTCAAACTTCAATTGCTGCTATGCAATCACCCTGCATTCCCAAATTTCAATTCTCTCACGTGACACAGGAGGAAGTTATAAAAGCTATTACATCAATAAAATCAAGGGCCGTTGGGTGTGATGACATTAGTAGGTCTATGATATTTCCGATAGCGAAGTGTCTATTATCAACTATTACTCATATTATTAATTATTCCTTGCTATCGGGCCAATATCCTTCTCTTTGGAAAAAAGCATTTGTGCGACCCCTTCCTAAAGTGTCAAATCCTTCCCTTGCAAACCATTTTCGGCCAATTTGTATACTTCCATTCCTTTCTAAAGTTTTGGAAGCCTGTGTTCATAAGCAAGTCTCCACTTTTGTATGTCAACATAACCTACTGAGCGTGTATCAGTCTGGGTTCCGTCCTCGTCATAGTACTACTACTGCATTGATTAAAGTTACTGATGATTTAAGGAAGGCTATGGATGACAGAAAGGTTACAGTAGTGGTGCTAATTGACTTTTCTAACGCTTTTAACACAGTCGACCATGAAATTCTCCTATCCGTTCTTTCAAATCTGAATTTTACCCCAACTGCCCTTCAGTGGTTTTCATCATATCTTCGCGACCGTCAGCAGGCAGTCCGGCTAGAGTTGAAAAGCTCTAAGTGGGCTGACCTTAATGCTGGGGTTCCGCAAGGCGGAATACTTTCTCCTTTATTATTTTCGTTGTTTATCAACTCAATCACTTCACTTATTAATTGTTCGTATCATCTGTATGCCGATGATCTGCAACTATATGTACATTGTAGCATCAATAATGTTAATAATGCTATTCACAACATCAATGAAAACCTGGATGCTATAAAAGTCTGGTCTAGTCAATATGGTGTTTCTGTTAATCCGTTAAAATGTCAGGGGATAATAATGGGAAGTTCGAGACTGTTGTCAAGATTGGATGTTGCGAATCTACCCTTAATTACCTATGGCAATACTACAATTCCACTTTGCAACACTGTGAAGAACCTCGGTCTCTTCATTGATAGTAGTTTGACCTGGCGTGTTCAAATAACTGAGACAAGCCGCAGGGTAAATGGCACGTTACAATCTCTTTATCGTCTCAAAAATTTTCTTCCTTGGAAGACTAAAGTTACGTTGATACACAGTCTCGTTCTACCCATTATTGATTATGCTGATGTATGCTATCCAGACTTAACGGATGAACTTCTTGATAAACTAGAACGCCTTCTTAATAATTGTATCCGATTTATTTTCAACCTTCGTAAATATGACCATATTTCTAATTATAGACGTCAGCTTAAATGGCTAACTATTCGTCAAAGGCGTAATTCTAGAATTCTCTTGGTTCTGTATTCTATTTTGCACGATCCAGGTTCTCCGTTCTATTTAAAGGAAAATTTTCAGTTCCACTGTTCATCTCATGATAGTGGGCTTCGTTCTTCCAGAATTTTGAAAGTCAATTTTCCACAGCATAACAGTAGCTTTTTCCGGTATTCTTTCACTGTACAGTCGATACTACTCTGGAACGCCTTACCCGAAAACATCAGAAAAGCCACATGCAGGAGCACATTCAAGACGCTTTTACGGGAACATTATCTGCAACTGTCATGAGTCTATCAACATTTCAATCCTTATTTTATTTACTGTATTATATGTATATTATATATTGTTATAATTATATGTATCATAAAATTATTTGTTTATATAAGTATATATTAATATTTTGTGTATATATTTAATTTAAGCAATATTTATTATTTCAATTATTGTTAATTTGTTTACTTTTATGTACCTACCACAGATTTTCGCTGTCGCCCAGGGTTGACTGGCAGAGAATGCCATTAGGCATTAAGTTCACCCTTGTAACCCTTAGATTAAGGTGTTTCAAAACTTTAAATAAATAAATAAATAAATAAAGTGCCCTTAAAAAATAACACTCCTAAAAAAACCCCATCCTACTTTTTATCCCCTAAATTTGGGGGAAAAACCCCTAACTTGGCAACCCTGATCTCATCAGCGGTTGCTCTTCATGTACTTATTACCTCATGTTCAAAGGTTACTCGAATGGTCAATCTATTTGGAAACCTGCTCAATGTACACAAATTATTGATATCGAAGTGTCTCTGATATTAGAATTGCTACTAAAGTTATGCACATAATTTTCCAAACTCCACATTTGAATGGTAAACAAAATAAAAATAAGAAATGGTCCATCTGTTTATGCATGGAGAGTGATTTAAGAAATGGTTGAATAAATTTTGACGGGACCGTTACGCAATTCTCTCTTGTGTTTAGACATCTTAGTATACCTACTTACAATGATTGGTAGACAAGACAGAACGAAAAAACTTGGGTTATGTAGTTTTAAAAATGTACGCAAAAACTGTTCTCTATTTTCATAATAACTCTAAAATTCTACTTTTACGTTATTTCTCTAGTATTCGTATGTATATATATATATATATATATATATATCTTTTTTAGCCAAAATTAAATATCCCGCGCGGCACATGCTCTGTCCCGCTTTTCGGGAAAGACTGGAATTTTGCAAAAAAAAAAATTTTAAACAAAAAAATACAACCGACTTCCATGCCACATAAAAGTAAAAAATAATTTAAATACATGTTGGTTTAGAGCAAACACAGTTCTTAGTACATAGTCCCGAAGTCGGCGCTTACCATATTTTGCTGGATCATGACGAAACTACATGTATCTTATATGAGCGCCGACTTCGGGACTATGTACTAAGAACTGTGTTTGCTCTAAACCAACATGTATTTAAATTATTTTTTACTTTTATGTGGCATGGAAGTCGGTTGTATTTTTTTGTTTAAAATTTTTTTTTCACGCTTTTCAGTCACGATAAAATCAGTTATGGCTGTTGCTAGTCGTCCGCTAACCGGATGAATAAAATTATGTGCTGACGTCATCATATAAAAATAGACTTCTTTGACACAACCGGTCGGGGGCGCTACCGCGCCCCCTCCCTTAGATTCTGAATTGGAAAAATCTGTTCGAACCTAACCTAACCGAATAAAACAACTTTTTCTGAGTAAACATTTATTTAAAGAATAGACCTATAATTATCAATATTTAAAGTAGAAAAAGTAATATAAACCTTATAACTAAGAGTATAATTCAACTGATACTGATAAAAATAACCCATCCAATTTAAAAAGGTTGGTAGTACTCTTGCATCTTTCAGGTAATTGTATTCAAAGTGGAATTTTTGATCATAATTATATCCTCTCCGAAACTCATTGTTGGTATTGTGAACAACAACATTATGTATACGTAAGCACAATATGGCCGATGCCTACGGTTTAAACTTGAAGGACCCCAGCATTATCAGGGTTGAGGAGTTGAAAGTCAAAATTATCATGTCATATCTTTGCTTAGTATTCTCATTACATATACGTAAGCACCATATGGCCGATGCTTATGGTTTAAACTTGCAGTACCCTGCATCATCAGGGTTGAGGAGTTGAAGGTCAATTTTCTTATCATACGTCTTTGCTTTGTAAATATATTACATATCCATAAGTATCAAATGGCCAACGCCTATGGTTTAAGCCTGAAGTACCCCTGCATCATCAGGGCCGAAGAGTTGAAGGTCAAAATTATCATGTCATATCTTTTCTATGTAATCTCATGTAAGCAACAGATCCCCAACTTCTATGGCTTGGGCTTACAGTACCCTGCATCATCAGGGTTGAGGAGTTGAAGGTCAACTTTTTTATCATACGTCTTCGCTTTGTAAATATATTACATACCCATAAGCATCAAATGGCCAACGCCTATAGTTTAAGCCTGAAGTACCCCTGCATCATCAGAGTTGAGGAGTTGAAGGTCAAATTTTTCATCTTTTATCTTTGCTTAGTAATCTTATCAGATATACGTAGCGATCATGTAGCTAACGCCTATAGTTTAAGCTTGAAGCACCCCAGCATCATCAGGATTGAGGAGTTGAAGGTCCAATTTTCCACCGTATACAACCATTTTTCTAATGTTTTACCTTACATTTTTTTAAATATCATTTTGAATGCGTAAGATTGAAATAACTAAGTTTTATGGCTTAGGCATTCAATACCCCTGCATCATCAGGATTGAGGAGTTGAAGGTCCAATTTTTCGTCGTATACCTTTGCTTAGCAATGTTATTACAAATCCGTGAGCAACAAATGTCTAACGTTTATGGTTTAAGCCTGCAGTACCCCTGCATCATCAGGGTTGAGGAGTTGAAGGTCAAATTTGTCATCGTACATCTTTGCCTTGCTATCTTATTATATATCCGTAAGCACTAAATGGCCATCACCTACGGCTTGGGCTTACAGCACCCTGCATCATCAGGGTTGAGGAGTTGAAGGTCATTTTTTTTATAATATGTCTTTGCTTAGTATTGTTATAACATACCCATAAGCACCAAATGGTCAACCCCAATGGTTTAGGCTTGAGGCACCCCTGCATCATCAGGATTGAGGAGTTGAAGGTCAAATTTTCATCACATGTCTCTGCTTAGTAGTCTTGTTACATATATGTAAGCACCAAATAGCTAATGTTATAGTTTAGGATAGCTGTAACCCTGCATCATCAGGATCGAAGAGTTGAAGGTCAAATTTTTCGTCAACCTATATAAGCATAGATATATAATACATATTCCAAGTTTCATAAGAATTGATTCGGCAGAAGCCGAGTTATCTCAAATTATCTAAAAAACTTGAGGAGTGGTGGTGGTTTCCACCCCATAACTCAAAGAGTTAAGCATCACAGCATACCCATGTCCAAGAGAAAAAGTTGCGTGACGAAATTTCCTATCAAATGAAAGAAAGAAAATGGAAATCGGTTTATAAACACCCAAGTTATTCAAGATTTTAAGAAACCGACATTTTCCAATTTTCCGGGAAAACCGCCGGAAGGTTTTCATTTTCCTCAATATGGGACTGCCTGTGAAACTAGTCGCATACAATGTCGTATGAATCGTGTCGGTAGGTCGACGATTTCTAGCCATTTCGCCCGAACATACATACACTGCTGGGCATAGGCTTCTTCTCAGAATGAGAGAGTTTTTAGGCCATAGTCCACCGCGCTGGCCAAGTGCGAATTGGTGGACTCCACACACCTCCGAGTACTTTTTCAAAAAAGTTTCGGGTGGTAGGTTTCCTCACGATGTTTTTCTCGCCGAAAAGCAGTGATAGCTAATTTCTAACACGCACATAATTTTAGAAAATTCAGTGGTGCGTGTCTGGGTTTGAACCTCGGACCTCCCGATAGAGAGTGTAATGCACTACATATTATAAAACAAAGTCGCTTCCCGCTGTCTGTCCCTACGTATGCTTAGATTTTTAACTACGCTACGGATTTTAATGCAGTTTTTTTAATAGATAAAGTGACTCAAGAGGAAGGTTTTTATGTATAATATATCAATAATATAGTAGAGGAACACTCATAATTTATGATTTTTGACATATAGGCGGAACTAAGTTCGCCGGGTCAGCTAGTAATTTAATATAATTTAATTTCGCTTAAACAGACATAATATTATAAATTTGTACGACGGGTATTAGTTGTACTTTGGTTCAAGTCGCAACGCAAGTGGTTGAAAGGAAACAGTTATCGTTTTGTTTGTCCGTTACTCACTTTATAAATATTGGGCCATCCCTTTAACGCGCCCTTTAAAATTGAATGCAGGTGAACTGCTGTTTTAAGATATGAGTCTGTATTGTGACGTGGCGGAGCGGTTACCATACCGGTCTGACGCGCAAAGGGTCCCGGGTTCCATTCCCGGCCAGACAGGTATCTGAATGATTAGTTTAGATTTATGTTCTGGGTCTGGGTGTTTGTGTATTCGTCTTGTGTGTGTCCATGGCACCTACGACACAGGAGAAAATCCTAGTGTGGGGCTATGAATGTAGAAAGCGTGGTTTAGTGTGTTTTTTGAATGAAAACAAAAATGTAAAAAAATGTATGTATACCTATGTTTGATATCGAAATAGAGGACGAACATGCAGCCCAGATGATTTAGAGTAGACTTTGCCACCCATGGACCTCTGTAATTAAACCCGTCGTAAAATGGAGTCTTCTTTGAGGATGGTCAAAGACTCATTGCTATCGTATAGACTAAGTTGGAACGCCTTGAATAAGTAATTCCCTTACCATAAACTTTAGACAAAATTCAACAGAATTAGGTAAAATTAGTATGGCGGTGGAGGTACCGAATCCAAAAACTGTTCTACCACCTTTGATCTCAATCAACCATGTTTGATCTGCTGCTATATTCCTATCCTAGGCCTTTATCAGTGATTCTTATTTATATCTCTCTCATCAACCCATTATTGGCCCACTGCTGGGCTCGGATCTTCTCTCAGAATGAGAGAGTTTAGGCCATAATCCACCGCGCTGGCCAAGTGCGAATTGGTGGATCCTTATGCTGCAGTGCTTATTTATATAGTTCCTATGTAATAAAAGAAATGTAAATATAAAAAGTACATTAATGTGTCAAGCTTCGTCTATTTGTACGTATTATTATAATTATTGCCAACTGTATGTTGCGAATTATTTTGTGCAATGCAATAATTTGCAATATCGCAACCAGATTCACAATGTAAAATAATATTATCTTAAAACAGCCTTCGTTTCTGACGTAATCGAATGCCACAATACTAGAATCGCTATCTCAGATCTACACCAAATGGATCCAGTAGTAAAAAGTGCAGTTTCACAACCTCTGACATAACGATTTGGGTCAAAGATAGATAAGATCGTGAATTTTATCTTTTACTATATTTTTTTAGGATTTTCAAAAGTCTCTAGATCAAAACATAGTGATACAATAGTAGTAAGAGTTATATTACGAATAGTAGTGTAAGCCATATTACTACTGGTTTTTTTTATGTAATTGACTTGGGTATAATATATTTAGGGTTGCATCTGTTCGATTTTATTATATCATTGATGAAGAAAATATTTAATACTTCAGAAGAGTTTATCTTTCTCGCATACAACAATACTCTTGCTGAGTATAATTTGGTCCTTATTTATAATAATAATTTCAAGGTGGTAGAACCAGTGTAGTTCGACCGGGGAAGTACCACCGCCACACCTATTACTATCGTGAAGCATTTCTTGCGTTTCAATAGAAGGGTGTGGTTGCCGGCACACTTTTACATGAGGCGATCATCATAGTCCTCGGGAGTAGCAACACATCTGTGATTGACTTCAGATGGAACCCATGTTCTGTATGAAGTTGATTACAGATGTCCATGGGCGGCAGTAACCACTTACCATCAGGTGGACTGCATGCTCGTTTGCTATTTCAGCCAAATAAAAAAAAAAAAAAATACATGATTTTCCACTCGTTCTTTAAAAATATTCCTTTACAGCGAATTACATTATATTAGAATCTCGTAATTACTCAAAAAAGGCTTTAAAATTATAGCAAGCTACGAAAGCATTAAAATTTATTTGACACATATTTTTATTTACCCCTATTACATTTAGTCCTATATTAGTAACCCTTTTGCTAAAGAGCTTGATACGCTTTTCCTCCAAAATCGAAAAACACGCTTTCTACACTCATACACACGCTTTCTACACTCATAGTCCTACAGTAGGATTTACTCCAGTGTCGTGGGTACCATGGACACACACAAGACGAATATACAAACACCCAGACCCAGAACAGGAATCAAAACTTATCATTCAGATACCTGTCTGGAATCGAACCCGGGACCCATTGCGCGTCAGATCGGTATAGTAACCGCTACGCCACGCGGGTCGTCAACGCAAACAAACAATCAAACAGATTTCTTTAAAGAATCTACTTTGCACAAAATAAGATGTTATTAGTACAGTAGCTTAATTGTTCATAAAGCCCCCAAAAAGTTGTCATTCCGGTGTCAAACTTCGAACCTCATTCAGTCTCATTCAGTCTCAGTCTTCGAGCCATACCTTGTTTATAAAGTCTATTTATAGCCACGATCAGGCACAGTTTCTCAACCTCCACAACAATGTGGGTCACTGATAGTGAGCGTATCTCAATCTTAGGTTCAAGGCGATACGCGTGATCCACCTGGCGGGGTGCTCCTAAGCGTGCTATTTATGGTATATGTGCTAGAAACGCTTTCGTTTAGACTACTTTGCTGATAGAGAGTTTGTTAGTTTTAACTTGGAAGTTGTGTTTTTCAATTTAGGTTGAAATATGTATGGCCACCGGGAGGGTTTTAGTGTGGTAAAATCCCACACAACCTTGCGCTCCCACGCCTTCGGGTATCTTTTGAAGGTTTCCCCCTCGAGAAAAAAAATGAATAAAAAATAAAAAGATATTATAGATATTATAGAACCTTAATACAGAACAAATGTTCTATCTTAAGTCAATCGCAGAGATGCGTTGCTAATTCGAGGTCACAGATGGTTCCGTGTAAAAGTGAGCTGGCAACTACACCCTTCCATCAAAACACAAGAACTGCTTTACGCTGGAAATAGAAATATCAACTCAACGCTTGCTATTTTAAAAGCGTTCGTACCAAGTTCTCTTCGTTATTCGCACTAATAACTTGACACGGAGAAAACCCGCAAAGCCTACAAGGCTACAATGTGCCCGAACTGTAAGTACTACTTAGTGATGTAATGAACATTATTAATTGTACATTCGCAAATGCAAATATTCGGTTTTTATTTTAATTTGACGTCAATATGGGCACCGCTATAGGGGTAGTCTACGGGTTGTAGATTAGACGACCTTTTTTGGGTTGTTATACTGCAGTTCCTCTTAAATGGGTATAGTATTGGCGACCCTTTAACCGTTAAACTGCAGTTCTATATTGGCAAAACATTCCTATGATCTTTGCAAAAGCGGTTTATCTGATTGAAGTAAGAAACGAGCATGCAGTCCACCTGATGGTAAGTTGTCACTGCCGCCCATGGACATCTGTAATCAACTTTATACAGAACATGGGTTCTATCTGAAGTCAATCACAGATGCGTTGCTACTTCCGAGGACTATGATGGTCGCCTCATTTAAAAGTATGCCGACAACCACACCCTTAACGAAACGCAAGAAATCCTTTACGCTAGAAATAGGTGTGGCGGTGGTACTTCTGCGGTCGAACTGGTTCTACCACCTTCAAGAATGTAGAATATGTAGAAGAATGCGAATATTCGCAAATGCGAAGGCGAAGTTACATCACTAGCACCAACTAAACAGAATTCCATCGGGTTACTATGTAATTATTATGGCGCTGTTACTCAGAGTTATGTGTTGGCTATTCAAACAGAGAATTAGTCAACTTCTCTCGTGCTCTAAATGGATTTCTCGTCGTAAATTTTAGTTATTTTCGGCAATAAACGAATAGTTCGACCACCATTGTTGTTAGCTTATGGCTTACGAGAACTATGTAAGCTATTGAGTAAACTTTGTCTTCGTGCTTGTTATTTTAAAGCAATTTTGAATGAAGTTAGATTTTATGTATAACAACAGTGACAACAACAATATAGAGCAACAACTAACTTTAAAAGTGTATATAATTAATCAAATTTAAGTATTTAAATCCATTGTTTGGTGCTGGGGAGTGCTTTTTTATAACAATTGTGATGGAGGTTTTGAAATCTTCTGATGTAGTGGTAAAATAAGAATGAAACCATATTCATGGATAACTGTTTAAAATAAATTTATTCTGTATTAATAAATGAAATACTTTTGCAAATCTATAAACACTGTACAACTGAATTTCAAAATTATGTAACAAATATGTAAATAAGAATAATAATACTAATTGTTATTTATTCAAGTAACCAGACTCATAAATTAATTAAGCTTACGTACAATGTTTTATCATATGAACGTTTATACATTGAAAAATGTATCTTTTTTTTTTAATTTGACTGAAGTAGCAAACGAGCATGCAGTCCACCTGATGGTAAGTGGTCACTGCCGCCCGTGGACATCTGTAATCAACTTCATACAGAACATTGGTTCCATCTCAAGTCAATCACAGATGCGTTGCTACTCCCGAGGACTATGATGGTCGCCTCATGTGAAAGTGTGCCGGCAACCACACCCTTCATCGAAACGCAAGAAATGTTTCACGGTAGAAACAGGTGTGGCGGTGGTACTTGGCGTTTGACCGGGTCAAACTACACTGGTTCTACCACCTTTAAAATTAAGTCGCTCATTGATCGTGGTTAGAATACTGTTGGAGCTCTCCCGGACACGGTGCATCAGAGAAAAGTACGAAAGAAATCAACGAATGTTAAAAATAATGTCACAGATGATAAAAACATGTTTCTTAAAAATGCATGCCTTGGCTATTATTAGCTAATCAATAACTTTAAAGCATTTATTAAGATCAAGCTTAGTCGTAAAGCATATTACAAAATTTCTGATTATATAGATGATATAAAACAGCTTGGGACTGAACAATACGTAATTAATAAAATGTCAAAGTGTAGCGTATCCTGCCAAACGTGCTCCTTGTTAGGCCAAATGTAGGGCAGAATACTGGAGCTAACTTTTGTTACCCATGTAAAAACAAGATGGCAAGTAAAAAAATAAAAAAAAAGATATACAAAGAAAAAAGACAAACCCAGTGAGTTTCTTGCCGGATCTTCTCAGTTGAGGTCGTGTTCCGATCCGGTGGTAGGGTAAAAAAATATATATAAATGTAACTGACAATTTGTAAGCGCCCCCGAAGGCCTATGCAAAATAAAGACATTTCATTTCATTACGATTCGCTTCTATTTCTTTCTTTCCAAATGACTTGTGTCGCACTTATATAACTTAAACCTCTTCTAAATAATGTAACAATTATTATTTACGACTTAAATTGTAAATATCTGTTTTACAACAATCTCAATTACTTTGCATACTAACTCGTTATATAATTAAGCACTAACCCACCGGTTCTCAAATCAATGCAGTAATTAATTGCAAGCATACCTCGCATTTGCAAATTTGCACCGCGCTCCAATTTGTCAATACTGTTGTGCGTATGACGCCTGAAGGCCAAATTCGATCCTTTTACCAATACAATATATATTTTATAATATATCTATTGGCTTTGACTCATAACAAATAATCTTAAAACTAATATATATAATCGTAGTGTCAAGTATTTATTATAATTAGTTAAAATTGAAGTAGTAAATGTTCTTTTTTGTATAATAAAGAAGTAGAAAAAGAGCATGCAGTCTGACTAATGGTAGTAATTGCCACTAATGGATTTCTTTCTCCTGTGTCTTGGGTACCATGGACACACATAAGACGAATATACAAACACCCAGAAAAGGAGTCTAAACTCATCATTCAGATACCTGTCTGGCCGGGAGTCGAACCCGGGACCCGTTGCGCGCCAGACCGGTATGGTAACTGCTCCGCCACGCGGGTCATCCAACCGAAATTGAGCCGGCAACCACACTCTTCCACGGAATCGCAAGAAACCGCCTGGAGAAGGTCGGTGGCACCTCCCCAGTTGCATATAAGTTCTACCGCAAATCACAGCTTCAGATCACTCGTCCCACTATTATATAAAGTGTTCAAGTACCCAGGATATGCCGCGAGTTACAACCTCAGTCGCTACGTGTGCCATATACAGTCGATTCCACTTTTTCCTCCACCAGTTTCCTGATATACTATCAGAACGGATTCTCGAGACCGCTTCTTATAGAAATATCATGTATATTAGCACATTTATTACATAACTCCACCGTTTCGTAATGTGATGGTTTAATCGCTGCATCGATGTTAAAAAGTTAATCGCATCGCTATTGCATTAATTGGTCGTATTTTGTCGTGGTCGTATAGACGTTATATTTGATATATTTATTCGTAAGTAATTTATTATTGTAAATGTTAAATAATAATTATGTAACCATCAGGCGACCATCATAGTCCTCGGGAGTAGCAAAGCATCTGTGATTGACCTCAGATGGAACCCATGTTCTGTATAACGTTGATTACGGATGTCCATGAGCGGCAGTGACCGCTTATCATCAGGTGGACTGCATGCTCGTTTGTTACTTCAGTCAGATAAAAAAAAGATGAACTGCATGCTTGTTACCTACTACCATAACATAAAAAAACGGGTATCGGTTAGATACTAATTTACATCACTACCTTATCCTGTGCAGTCGATCTGATACGCGATACTCCCGTAAATGTGACTGTATATTCCAATTGAATCCTTAATGATAGTAATAATATAACAGGAACATATTTCAATGCTATATTGGTATGTTAATCGTCAGTAGGCTTCTGTTTATGCAAAACTAGACGCTAATGTCCTGCAATTTACAGAACTGTGGCTCGGTACTTAGATCCATCAACCTATCTATATATTAACACATGAAGCAAAAATTTGTGACGTGTTTTTAAGATATTTGCCGCAGGCGGAGGAGTATGACATTACGCACGTTATAATTGATGTAGAGAAGGATTGCGCAATACTAATATTTTTTTCAAATAATTCATAAAACATACATAAAATCAACAAGAAACATATTACACACACTACCTTGCATTTGACACACATACATAATAAACCAAATAGAACATTCAATGTCTTGCTATGAAACACAACGTCAAAAATGTCTGATGTCTTTGTCATAATACCCGCTATTGCTTTTAAATGCAGCTACGATAATAAACCTCTTTTTACCTTTAACGGATGCGTTCAAAATAACTTGAAAATCATCACAAGTTATTTAAATTAGAGAAATATTGGTGCTACTTTGTACAATACAAGGTTTGGTTTTTTTCATTTAAATTAGAGCCGATTTTCGACCACTGTGACGGTGACTAGTTTAAGTATTTACTGTATTAAGGGTTATATGCTGAATTATACTATTGTACGGTTTAATTCTTACAGACTTATATGGTGCTGGAAATCAATTTGGTTGCACAAAGGCTGACCGATTATAATCCTGATAATTCTTTCTACTCTTATAGCCCCACACTAGGACATTCGTGTATCAAGAGTATGGACACATAAAAACAAATACACCGACACCAAAACCCAAAATGTAAATTCATCATTCATTTATCTGTCTGACCAGGGATTGAACCCGTTCTTGTTCGCAGGTCGTAAGAAAACGAAATCTAGACCTAGTTCGTTGTCCACCCTTTAAAAAATAAAATTAAAAATATTTTATTGATGTAACACATTTTTTTTATAAATTAAAGTATAATTACTTTACATTATTTTAAATGTGTGTGCATGTGTGTGTGTGAGTGAAATCTTTTGTATACCCCCTACTGGGAATGGCTCTCTTTATAGACTGACACTGAGAGGCTTCGGTAATAATCCACTATGCCGGCCAAGACCAAATGGGTAGATCTAATACACCATGGGAAAATAAACAACGCTCCGATGTTTCCTCTCGATATTCAACGTTACCGTTGAAGGAAGTGATAATGTAATTTATTTATAATATTTAAATCGACTAGACCCAAGACATAAATCTTAGCTAATTTATACATTGGGTCAACAACATGAGCTTAATCAAGATTTTTCTACTTCCTAAGCTTCCGTTAACTTGCAATGGCGCAGTGTAGTGGAGTATGCTTCGTTAAGACAGATATAGATAGATAAGACTTATAGCAAGCAGTGATTGACGCATGGCGGAGCGGTTACCATACCGGTCTGACGCGCAATGGGTCCCGGGTTCGATTCCCGGCCAGACAGATATCTGAATGACGAGTTTATATTCATGTTCTGGCTCTGGGTGTTTGTGTATTCGTTTTGTGTGTGTCCATGGTACCCACGACACAGGACAAAATCCTAGTGTGGGGCTATGAGTGTAGAAGTAGAGCGTATAGAGTGATAATATACTTAAGCAAAATTCTCTCGCTCATCGTTACTCGTTTAGTGTAGAACAGATCAATCAATACCAAATTGGGTCGCCGTATTTAACTATAAACATAAATCTTTGTTTGTTTAGTGTAAGCGCAGGCATAAGGTTCGATTCTGGGCGAGGCCAAAGCGCTGCCCACGAGCCCCAAATAATTTAGTCCGTTGCCGTGTAATGATTGGCAGTACCGCGATTATTACTTGTACACGATCCGACTCGAAGGTAATAATTGTAATATTCTATAATCATGTCTATATAATAATATCTCTACTAGCTTATCCCCCGGCCTTGTCTGTTTTAGTTACGTTTCCTACGTTAATGAGTATCGTATGTGTGAGTCGTAGCCATAATTTGCGTGCCAAATTTCAGCGAATTCTAACTAGTTTTTAGAATTCGCTGAAATTGCAGACGACCCGCGTGGCGGGTTACCGCGTCCCGGGTTAGATTCCCGGCCAGACAGGTATCTGTATGATGAGTTTAGATTCATGTACTGGGTCTGGGTGTTTGTGTATTCGTCTTGTGTGTCCATGGTACCCACGACATAAGAGAAAATCCTAGTATGGGGCTATAAGTATGGAAAACGTGTTTTTTACTTGTTTTAGCGTGAAAGACTTTTAAACATCGTCACAACTAGTAGGCTGTATATTTATATTGGACTATTAGAATTGTTCTTTTTATTATATTTCAGTAGAATTGCTATATAAGATTTATTATAAGTGATATTAGCCATTATTGTAAGGACAAACCGTCTAATATTTAACACACCAATACGGGAGTAAACCTTCTTTAAATAATAGCCCAATAAAGAGCCTCAATAGAAATTGTGCATTTTTCGAGCGCTAACGAAGGACAAAATCGGAGCTGTGTCTCGGTGGAATAGGCCAGTTAAATCCATTACGTATAGGGCTCTCACGACTGTAAGTCTAGACTGAGTTAGGCTTATTAGATAATGTTGGTGATTAGATATTGTCGATATATTTCTGTGAGTTTAAACGGTATTTTTCAAACCAGAAAAGCAGAACTCTTCCGCCGGTCGACCAAATGTACCTTGCTACTCTGTGTTGGTATCACACCCTTTAAACTAGATCGCAACATCGCGTATGCTATAATTAGACAGAAAAAGTGTGACAGTGGTGCTGCCGAGTGCTGATGAGTCGAAAAATGTTTTTTTTTTTTATTTTAAACTATTTCACACAAATCTTGATGTGGATTATTTTATAACTTTTTACTTTTAAACGTGTCACGGCAAAAAAGAAGAGTCTTCTCTTCCAACAATTGTCAAAGAAGTTCTTTATTGTGTTAGTTATAAGTGCATAGTAGATCCATCCACACACTTTGAAACTAAACATAAAATTTATAGGTACTTTATAACTTTCATTATTTTATTACACACTTTGAATACGATATATTACGGTTCATCTAATTAGATTTTTTCTTTTTTGTATATATGTACATTTTGTAAATAGTTTTTCTTTCTTTTTAAATTTTGTTAAATTTATACTTACTTCCGATTTATATTTTCAACTCATTTAGGCTTTTTATTATGCCTCATTTACGCCATTAAAATAAAAATATTTGCTACGTAGCTATTACTACTTTCTGCTTATGAACAGTAAAATACTTTATCGCCATATAGCTGTAAAATATTCTCCCAAGTTTTTCTTACTTGGCAACCCTACGCAGCCGGAGTTGCCACAATCGTCCATACATTAGACAAGTGGCCGCATAAACACAAGCAATCCACCGACCTCCGCGGACACAGAGCCAAATAAGCGTTTTGACTGTTGGCTGTTTTCTGCGAATGTCCTTTAATCAGTATTGCCAGTTAGTTTTCTCTTCCTTAATATTAGGTGAAAAGTAAACCTTATACTTTTAAGGTATTAATTTGGGGTCTAAACAGAGTAGGAATCTAAATATATCCTTCAGATTTCTGTATGGCTAGAGTCGCTGGTAGTTAAAGTAGTTAAAGTAGTTAACGCTCAGGTAGTTAAAGATATATCTTAGTTTAAAAGGTCACAAAATTTACTGCAAATTGTAGCGTTGTTAAAATACCCTCAATGCTTATATTTTCAGTGTTATCTTTCGTGGTCCTCGGCCAAATGTGTACCACATCTCTTAAACCTAAAATTGGCAGCATGTAGTACTGCTGATATGAAGCATAAATATGTCTGGTGGTTGTATTATCTATTTTTTAATGAACGAAGTTAAAATAATATAAATAATTTAAAGGGCCATTAACAACGTAGTTAGTGCAACTCGTTTTGCAATTCTAGGCCTTTATTTGGATAAATCTGTACCTTTACCTTAAATTGGTGAATTTTGAATAGTGCGGTTGGACATGCAAAACAGCCAAATGTTATTTACTTAACTACTTTAAAGTTTATAACTTGAATACTTATTCAAGTTAATTAATTAAATGAACTGTTTTGACGTTAATACTAGAAATTAGGATTCCCTTTGTCCCGGTAAAACACATAAAACCAAACACCCAGACCCAGAAGAGAAGTATAAATCAGTCTTTTATGTATCTACCTGCCCGGGGATTGAATCCGGAACTCCCTGCTTAGGAGACTGACACTGATAATCGCTTCATCATATAACCGATTATTACAAAATTCAGGATTTTATGAAAACTTCAATAAATATGCAGTATTTCTAGAATAATTTCTCACCATAGAAAAGGCGCCTCTCATATTCCTACAGAAATCAGCTTGCAACAACACCATGCTATTTGTTTTCGGTTCATATTTTCTATTTTATTGTCACGTTCTGATTCCCGAGGCTGATCTTTGAGACACAGATGTGTGGATACCTAATAGTAACATACGAGACTATTAAAGCTACTGTCACACTGTTCATTAGCAGCGAAGATGATATTTTATTTAAGGATTTTGTTAAACTATTTTATATTATGTAATCATATACCTAGATAATAAATATTTTTAAGTTAGTCGCGGTTTCAATCATAACCAAACTCATTATTGATATTTAAAGCTACTCAATGCGGGTTAACTAAGAAGATAACAATAGGAGACTACCTACTTGGTCCAAAGTTATCCTCTTTTTAAACCTCCTCATAACCAATTATTACGTTAATTTATTTAATGCGCTACGCACATGCTTTCATATGTACTATACATATGTATGCTTAGATCTTTTAAACTACGCTACCGATTTTAATGCAGTTTATTTAATACATAGAGTGATTTAAGAGGAAGGTTTTATGTATAATACATGTATAATATAATACATTCACTTTTTAGCGGAACGAAGTTCTCCGGGTCAACTAGTCGAATTATAAAACCATTTTGAGAAACGGTGAAGTGAACGTCCAGACAAAACTATTTCTTACAATAATTATAAGTATTACAAGGTCATGAGCATATCGGGATTATTAACATCGCTTGTGCTATACATCGCTTCTCTTCCAGTCGAACGCAGGCTTAACCCCAGGCGGCTAAGCCTAGCCTACGCTACATATGCTAATTCCGGACGTCGACGCTCAAGAATGGAGGAGGCATTTGTTTATGCAAATAACCGTCGTGAAATGGAAAGTTATGCTGATTTTTCACTGATGCACTGACGCTTTGCATTTTCATTTCTCTAGATAACTTTTGACCTGAACGATTTGCTCGTTTTTGATTTTGTTTTACATGGAGCTTCAAAGTTATTGATGGATGTAATTGAAGGATTTTACCAGTTTAAAAGTGATTTATGTTAACATAAATATATACATGATTATACACAGTCATGAATCATGATGAATTATACCCCTAATTCTCTCAGTTTTGGTAAGAAATAAGCTCAGTTTTGGGGTGGAGAGTTAAGCCGTGAATTAATATTATGATTTTTCGTACAGATCAATTGTATTTTTTATTAATGAACTATTTGACCCGGCGAACTTCGTTCCACCTAAAAGTAAAAAATCTAGAATTATCAGTGCTATAAAAACGTTCCTCTTGAGTCACTCTATCTGTTAAACAAACTGCATTTAATTCCGTAGCATAGTTTTAAAGATCTAAGCATACATAGGGACAGACAGCGCGAAGCGACTTTGTTTTGAACTATGTAGTGATGTTTCAATAACAAAGTAAGTATATCAAAGAATGTTTTATTGTTTTATCAAGGTTAAAACTCTAAATTACTCAACTGTCACGTTATTTTCCAAGAACGTAAATTCCCATTGTAATCACAATAGCTGGGATTGGGAATGGACGCTACTTGGGTTCATGCCAAAAGATAAACATCGAAAAATCTTGTTTTTTTTAAATGCTTATTTTTAATGATATTTTTTTGACTAGGTTTACTCTAATTCTTTGGTAATGGTAATTTAAACTCAGTTTCTTCGTATTTTTTTCTAGTTAAAAAGCTGTCTACACTCATAGCCCCACACTAGGATTTTCTCCTGTGTCGTGAGTACCATGGACACATACAAAGATGAATTCTCAAACACCCAGACCTAGGACAGGAATCTAAACTCATCATTCAGATACCTGTCTGGCCGGAAATCGAACTCAGAACCCATTGCGCGTCAGACCGGTATGGTAACCGCTCGGGTCGTCCGTAAAAATAAAAATCCATAGTATAGTAAAGTAAAGTAATAATCCATATTTCGATTTTGTTTAAAAAATCGTTAGATTTTGAATAAAAACATTTTTTTGTACTCTCATCCCTAAACGGGCGTACCCGTAGAATCTGAATGCAGTCGACGCGTCCATTCTTCGCGTGCCGAGGGCGCTCGACGGGCGATGATGGTATAAGATAGCGCGAAATCATAAATATAGCTTTTACTGTCTACCAGTGCTTTGTCTTTGCTGCCTTTTTGCTGTTTGCACTGCGCGGAGATATATAGGGTCGGTCCAAGGGATTTGCGTTTTCAATTTGTTACGAGTTTCCTGTATCATCAAGTTTATGTGTACTTGAAATCACCGTTTTTGAGCGATGTAGCAGTTTTCTTGCATTATTCTTTGATGTTTATGAGACATTGGCTCTAGGGGTGTCTATAGCATATACTTACACCAGTCAAAGATGTTAGGTAGTATTATTATTGTATTTATTGATGTTTTTATTTTTATTTATTTTAGTTACTTGAAATTAAAGTTTGCGTATGAAAACTAAATGTAACATAAATTATTAATAATCAGAATCTTATATCCGTATAACTATACTAAGATTCCCTGTTACGAATACATAGGCTCGTATACCACCCAGACGCTACACAGATCTCAATCCCAGAAACACTGATATTATCACTTGTTAACGTTGCCAGTGTTGCCACCCCTACAGCCTTACAAACGAATTCGAACCTGCGATCCCGTCTAGGTGTTTTGTTCTGGTTACCCGTATCGCGATGCTTTGAGGCTTGTTTTATGTAGATCGCTTGTCTACCATAATAATATGATGTTCAATAAAAATAGATGTATTCAGGTGTTGCTGTAACTTGTTACTGTGCTCACTTTCTGGTTTGTAATTAGTTAAACTCGTTAAGATCGAATGATCTGTTCGTTTAAATAGCGGTTTTGTTAATAATTAACGGATAATCATGTACTACTTTAGCAAAAGAGAATATGATGTCTTGGGCCAAAAGCAGGGAATCTAAGGCCGTTAAAAAATGTTTGTAGTTGATGACAATACGTGTTATCTGTGGTCTTTACTGACAAAGCTTTTTATTTCATAAAAAAACACATTGCAATTGAGTTATTGCTTAGAGCTACAATACATATCGACGCTTCAAGCCTCAGCGTATGGAATTTTAGCGAATTTCGGTACATTTAATATTTCGTGGCATTATAAGATCAGACACATTTGCTTTTAAGCAATTGACGCTTAATGTTGTATGGCCCTACGGCTACTCTTAAATACTTAAAACTTATATGCTACATACATTGCAAATTATAGTTAAAATAATTATGATCAAATCTAGCTATAGATATCGAAATTAAATTTTGTCGTATATCGGAATACATAAATTTAAGTTATATACATAAAATCACTGCTTTTCGGTGAAGGAAAATATCGTGAGGAAACCTACACACCCGAGAGCTCTTTAAAAAAAAAGTTCTCAGAGGTGTGTGAAGTCCACCAATCCGCACTTGGCCAGCGCGGTGAAATATGGCCTAAAAACTCTCATTCTGAGAGAAGACCTGGGGACAAAAATGGGCCATTGGTGCCAACCAATCATAAACTGGTTTCGTAGACCAGATATATTAGTTTTTGGTTCAAAGGTAAATATTTACAAAATAAGATATTATCGATATCTAATTTTCAAATTACATTAGGAGTTACCAGGTGGTGGTGGAAAGTGTGGTTTGTCCGAACGCCTGACTTATTTCTAGCTTAAATAAAGCAATTCTTGCGTTTCGCTGGAAGGGTGTTCTTGCCAGCTCTTCATGCTAGTTTGCTGCTCCAATCAGATAAAAATCTATTACTAAAATTTCGAGAAAATAAATCATATTTTTGATTTTTTTCTGTGGTGTAAAATTGCATTTTTCGAGAATAGATTGCTTTGCGGGGTCGCTATGTTCTCTGACATTGTTATCTCAATTTAACCTTTGAAAATAGTCGGCTCAAATTATTGTTGCGTGACTGAGATTACGTTTTTGTTCCACAATCATTACGTACCTGTATCAGACATAGAATTAGACAAGCGTTCCTTCCTTGTTTGAATAATTACGGCTTCGACAGATCTCTTTATTTTTTATAGGATTAAAGTAGGAACGAACATGCAGTCCAACTAATGGCATGTGGCCGCTGTTGTCTATGGACAATTTTATATAGAACAGGGGGTATATCTAAAGTCATTTAGTTAAAGTGCTGCTTGTACCAAAGATCATGATAGTTACCTCATACCAAAGTGGGCCGCAAACCATATCCACTTCGCTCTAAAATAGATGTGACGGTGGTAACTTTCAACCCATACTTGTTCTACTTCGAAAATATAAATGGAGATATTTTGTCCAAATGATTTCGGTACATGGATTGATCATAAAATTTGACCAACTCTACCATTACGAACATAATGCTTGTATGAATTTAATTCATATGAATTATTACCTTATTTGAACTCGCCTGTTTGATTAAAAACACAGTTTTCGTTTGCTTCATGCAGCCAGAATTAGACAAGCGTCAATTACGTTGACCAATTGTAATCGTCAACTCGGCTTCTTTTAAGATCAGTTTGACTAATATGACACCAGAAAATGCATTAAGAGTATATTTAGTCCCGTTCATATTGTCAGATTTGGTCAGGTTTGCCCACACTATGTGACCAATTATGAGGCTTCGCTTTGTATACGATCTATTTGTCTCTTGTGAAATGTATGCGTACTCGTCAACCCATTATTGTCCCACTGCTGGGCGGGGATCTTCTCTCAGAGAATTTAGGCCAAAGTCCACCACGCTGGCCAAGTGCGAATTGGTGGACTGGCCATGATCGTCTAGTGGTTAGGACCCTACATTGTATGTGTACTCTACAGAGTAAATCCTTTGTTCATAGGTAACAAACTAAATGGTATTTACTTGCTTAAGACATTCGACCAATTTATGACCGAATCAGGGTGTCGGCTGGGTACATAATAAATATCTCAATGTCTTACCCAACAAACAAGTTTACTTAACGGCTAAGATTTAGCTCAGATAGACTGAAAATTTCTGCTTTAGCGAGCAGGTTTAATGAATGAAAAAATGTCACGACTAAAGGAATTAACTTTTACAATTTTAATAGTTTTATTGGTTTTTTGATTTTCTTGGTGTTTTTAGAAATCGTCCCATTGCTGGGTTGTTGGGCAGGGATTTCTTCGCAGCATGACAACGATTCTAGCCATAGTCCACCATGTCTATAAGGAATTTACAAGGTGGTAGAACCAGTGTAGTTCGACCGGGGAAGTACCACCGCCACACCTATTTCTAGCGTGAAGCATTTCTTGCGTTTCGATGGAAGGGTGTGGTTACCGGCACACTTTTATATGAGGCGACCATCATAGTCCTCGGGAGTAGCAACGCATCTGTATTTGACTTCAGATAGAACCCATGTTCTGTATGAAGTTGATTACAGATGTCCATGAGCGGCAGTGACCACTTACCATCAGGTGGACTGCATGCTCGTTTGCTACTTCAGTCAAATAAAAAAAAAAAAAATCGTATAAACTAAGTGATCTATCTGAAGTCAATGACAGACGCATTGCTGCTTCCGAACACTAAGATCACCATCATCATGAAGGGTGTTGTTGCACCTTTCCACCAATATGCAAGAACTGTTTCATGCTTTAAATATGTGGTGGTTCCTCCTCGGTTAAACAATACTCTTTTTGCCACCTTTTAAGAAAGGTTCTTTGTAAAGGTTTCATCAGCTTTGCTTTCTAACAAATTATTTCAATAAACATAAATCCTTGCAATGATCCGTTACGAAGCCGCTATAAAAGCAGATTTTATAGCTTCGATATTTTACCAATTATTACAGACGCTAGTCTAGTAATAGCTTTAGCCTCCTACGCTATTGGAAACTTAGACCAACAGGGTCTAAGTTTCTAATACACCGGTGCATAGCAGAGGGCAAATGCGTCTACCCATCATTTGCCCACTGCTATGCACCGGTCTTAGAATTTTACGCCATAGTTTTTTTTAAAGGAAGTAGCAAACGAGCATGCAGTCCAGCTGATGGTAAGTGGCCACAGCCGCCCATGGTCATCTGTACAGCTTCATACAGAACATGGGTTCCATCTGAAGTCAATCACAGATGCGTTACTCCCGAGGACTATGATGGTCGCCTCATATGAAAGTGTCGGCAACCACACCCTTCTATCGAAACGCAAGAAATACTTCACGCCAGAAACAGGTGTGGTGGTTTTACTTCCCCGGTCGAACTACACTGGTTCTACCACCTTGAAAATATTCCACCGTGCTGGCCAAGTGCGAATTGGTAGACTTCACACACCTTTGTGCCTTTTTCAATGAACTCTCAGGTGCGTAGGATTCTCCACAATGTTTTCTTTCACCGTAAAGCAGTGACAATTAATTTCTAATACGCACGTCATGTAAGATAATCAGTGGTTTTTGTGGATTTGAACCTCAGACCCTCGCTTGACAGGCCGAGTTTCAACCATTAGGCTATTCTACCTTCGGTCTAATAAGTGATTATGTTGATTACACTAATTTCCAGCCACCGAGGCAAACCGCTACGAATGCGGTCGCGTTGCATCTCTTTCACAGTTACTTTAACCAAATGTTATTGACATCATAATTTACTTCAAGTTAAATTATACGGAGATCTCTTAGTACGTGGAGATATGCGCCATTTTGCGGTGCTGCTGTCGTACCAGGCGGTGTTTAGGTGGATAGGGTGACAGTGATTAGGTCTCACAAGGAAATTCATACGTGTGGGTTGAGGATTTCAATGGCCCCTCTACCTCATTACCAAAAAAACATGGAATTCCCAAGGTATACGTTTAAAAATATCTTTGTAAGATAGACAAAAGGCTACCGGAATTTTTGATGCACAGGACTAATTGTGGCTACGGAAGAAATTCAAGCGAGTCACTACCTCAACTAGTACCAATTTAAAAATACTTATTTAAAATTTTATCTGCACTATACAGGATTTTTTGAATATTTGCATGGCATTAGCAGAGTTAGTTCTGCGATTATCGAACGAACCAACAACGTTGAATTTTAGAACACCACTGAGACTTATAACTTAAGTTTTGCAATAATATCCTGCGTCGCAATGAAGCATGGTCACCATCCAGTAGCTGTGGGCGGACGAAACCCGCAGATCGAGATAGGCGGCAAACAAGCGAAGTGGGACAGATTGTTATGTTTGCTCATCATTGCGAGAAACTACAGGATTTCTAACAAAACTGAGGTAGTCATGGGCTCCTCTTGATAAATGGTTACTAACTTAATGATATTTGTAATTAACTTAATTTTTTATTTAATTATTACCTATCTTTACATATATTAAGTCCTCTTTAAATGCATTGTTACTTTTAAGGACTAAACTAGAGTGCCCTTTACAGTCACTTTAATACAATAGTGGCAAACATGTAGAATATAAGCTAACAAAATATATATATTTAATAAGTTATCTGTATTAAAAATAGGGCTACATTCATTTTTAGCATGCCATTAGCGCAGATTTACACAAAACACTGCGGTTTATGAATGGACCAATAACTTTAAATTTTAGTACGGGCGGAAAATAACTCAAGTTGAGTTTAATATCTTGCGTCGCAATGAAGCATGGTCACCATCCAGTAGCTGTGGGCGGACGAAACCCGCGGATCGAGATAGGCGGCAAACAAGCGAAGTGGGACAGATTGTTATGTTTGCTCATCATTGCGAGAAACTACAGGATTTCTAACCAAACTGAGCTAGTTAGGAGTTCCTTTCGATATGTTACTACTGCTAGGATTTTGTTAATTACCCAAAAATGGCATTTTATTACTACCTTTATGTAGTCCCATATAGATGCCGTGCTCCTTCCAAGTAGACGATGACTTCAGATAGACTCCTTGTTCTATCATCAGTATCAAATTTCTCAATATAAAACAAAGTCCGTTCTCGCTGTCTGTCCCTATATATGCTTACAAACTACGCTACGGATTTTAATACAGTTTTTTTAATTGATAGAGGGATTAAAGATGAAGGTATTTATGTATAATACAGTGGAGAAACACTTATCATTTTAAAGTTTTGACTTTTAGGCGGAACCAAGTCCGCCGGGTCAACTAGTATCTTATATGATGTATAATATTAAGCAATGAGAATTAATTTCTTATATATGCATATATATAAGAAATTAATTCTCATTGCTTTATGGTGAAGAAAAGCATCATGTAAACACCTAAAAGTTCTCAAAGTAATGTCCTCCAATTCGCATTTGGCCAGAACAGTGGACTGTGGCCTAAAACACTACTATTTTATGAAGAGACCCGCAATCTACAATAAGACTAACAAGAATAACAGTTTGACGATGCCCTATCCAAGACCTTAATAATTTTACGTAGATTTCATAAAAAACTTTAATCTCAAACACAGGATAAAGCGTTCATAACTAAACAGAGGCATCCTGTCGGTTATCTATTTACAAAGGGAGTTTACCCTCTATTCTAATATAGCCTCTGAGAAAACTAATCTGCTCATGAACATAATATGGCCTTTGTTCATAGATATTAGATTTGAAGTACAAAAGGTTGTATTAAGGGTTATGATAGCGTCTACCTACTGGTAGAGGGAATGGTAAATAGGCAGACAAAGGTATTATGAAAAAATGGTTTGAGTACAGAGATTTCAAGTAGATCAATGCGTTTAAGAATTATTAAAAGCATTTTTTGCATTTTGACTAACACCTGGTTAGTGGCTAGCTCACTTTTATATGACACGTGTGTCGTAACTTACAGATGTTCATGAGGTAGACATGTGGCTTACCAGTTAGTAGAACCAGTGTAGTATAACTGGGGAGGTACCTCCACCATACTTTTTCTAACATGAAGTGTAAGCTGTAACGCTGCAAACTGCGTAAAGTGAGCGCAAACTAGCAAATTTTGGACACTTCATCTATACTAATATTATAAAGCTGAAGAGTTTGTTTGTTTGTTTGAACGCGTTAATCTCAGGAACTACTGGTTCGAATTGATAAGTTCTTTTTATGTTGAATAGACCATTTATCGAAGAAGGCTTTAGACTATATATATATATATATATTATAAACGCGAGTGAAACCGCGGGAACTGCTAGTTTCAAATATATGGAAGGGTGTACTAAACCAATACGTCGCAAATACAGTACGCCGCTAACAGTTTGCCTACTGGGGCAATGCCATACTGCCTTAATGTGGGCAAGGTATAATTCGCGAGGCCCTTTAATTAAAGTCGAATTGCACTTTATCGACCAAAAAAAGGTCTATCTCTAGGCCCTGTGTTTATGACGCGCTAGACCCTTTGCACTGCGAGGTAGTAGGCGGTGGCCCACACCGCCCACATCGTCCATGAGTGGCAGTGACCACCACTTACTTTGCTACTTCAAACTTATAAAAAACTAGTTGATCTCCGAACTTCGTTCCGCCTAAAAGTAATTAATGTACAATTATCAGTGCCTCTGTACTATATAATACATATATTACATATCTTCCTTTTGAATCACTCTATCTATTACAAAAAACTGCATTAAAATCCACAGCGTAGTTTGAAAGATCTAAGCATACATAGGGACACACAGCGAGAAGCGACTTTGTTTTATACTACGTAGTGAAGGATGGCGGAAGAGGCCCCTAATAATTATGTGGACTATATATTCGTTTCATTATAAAACGAATATAAGCGACGCAGGGGAAATAAGCTAGTATAGCGTTTATTACACGAAAATAGCTAGCGATGCCGTGGGCAGCAGTTCTTTACACTTAGCGCGAACAAACCGCTCACTTTGCATGCGATAGCTCCCACCACTGACAACTTCCAAAATGTCTTGACCCCTCAGTATGAAGCTCTAGTACGAGATATAAAGGCTGGTGAATATTGCGGGCGTGTCGTACGATTTGCTATGTAGCGAAATCGATGTTATTTAGAATTTGGTTTGAAATTTACGTCTCGTGCTATATGTTTTTGTTGCAAAGGCTACGAATGTATCAATTTACGATCAAATATAACGTAGGAAGTAATCTGATACATGTACTTTTAATAGTAGTATCGAATTTTGACGTACTTAAATTTTGTGTCCGACATTAATGCTCCTACCTATTCTATACATAAAAGTTGATAGCGTGATCATTTTGTTGAAGTGAAACTTCTTTATCGGGGTTGGAAAAAAATTTACTGTAACATTTTTTTGTTACCCGCCATCTTTCTTTGTTACGCGCCATATTTTTCTGTTACGCGCCATCTTTTTTTTTCCGTTACGCGCCATCTTTTTCTTATCCCTACCACGCGTGATATTAGATAGATTATTATAGATTAGATTATTAGATAAAGTTTAAAAGCCTTTTATTAAACTTTATCTAATTTAACTTTATTTAACCAATTTCTGTAAAGTTGCATATAGTAAATTATTTTTTGAAAAATAACGTCATAAAGAAGTTTCACTTCTTACGAGTGTACTCTAGTACACGCACACATTTTTTTTTAATCACATATACTCCCTTGGAGTATATGTGATTAATTTCTAATGATACACAGATTGTCTAACTTTTCTATAATTTATAGATCTCAATATCTCTATAACGTTTATATATGACTTACATAATCCTATGATTTACTAAAAAACGTCGCATTAAAAATACATCAAGTGCATTGCATTAGCTATACATCCGTCCATAATATTTCTAGTTCCGATTAAAATCAATTAGATTTTTTGTTATTTCTATGATTTGAATCAGTGTTAAATTTCACGTAATATTGTTATTGTTTCTATGCAGGTTTTTATTAAAATATATTGATTGTCACCACTATTTGTTTATAGTAGTATATACTCACTTTTTTTGAAAGATTCTATGTAACTATGCTTGCAATCTTGTAATTCCGACTTTCTTTCAAATTCTTAAGACTCAAAACCTTTCAACCTTATACTATATGTAATTTTTACTTTGTACATCACGAGATTTAAAAGCTTTAAATTCCTGCTTAACACACAAACAATAAAGAACAGGCAACATCTTACAGGGACAATCAAATCAATATTACACACAATTGTGCGGGTCAAGTTACACTGGTCGTGTATCAATAAAGTCGTAGGCTGTCAGTGTCAGGATTGACGGACAATCGAGGTCTGATCTGCGGCTGGATTCCACGTTGAGTGTTTAATCAGTTTGCTATTAAAATTACTTGGCTCTGTATCAAAAAATTTCCAGTGCGATATTACGTTGTAACTAAATAATAATAATAATAATAATAATACTTTATTGTCCAACAAGATTGTACATAATATAGACTTATGTATTACAATAACCACAAAGTGCAGTATACAGGTAGTAACGAAATTATTCCTAAAATAACATAAGTATATTGAACTCTGGTACCCATTGTAAGATTTAACTTGTGTTATGGGTATCAGGAGTTTTACAAAAATACTTTACCACTAGGATATCAGGTCGATCTCTGTATCTGAGG
Organism: Spicauda simplicius; assembly: GCA_949699795.1. Taxonomy (NCBI): domain Eukaryota; kingdom Metazoa; phylum Arthropoda; class Insecta; order Lepidoptera; family Hesperiidae; genus Spicauda; species Spicauda simplicius. The sequence continues at coordinate 19,204,120 of OX453066.1, forward strand.
TTGTGAAAAATCTTGAGCAGAGTTTATTATAAAAACAAATTTAACAAAAATAAAAACAATAGAGCAAATTAATGAAATAGGAACGGAATGGGTATTTATTGAAGTGAAACTTCTTTATCGGGGTTGGAAAAAAAATTGTGTAACATTTTTTCGTTACGCGCCATCTTTTTTCTGTTACGCGCGATCTTTTTTTTCCGTTACGCGCCATCTTTTTCTTATCCCTACCACGCGTGATATTAGATAGATTATTATAGATTAGATTATTAGATAAAGTTTAATAAAAGGCTTTTATTAAACTTTATCTAATTTAACTTTATTTAACCAATTTCTGTAAAGTTGCATATAGTAAATTATTTTTTGAAAAATAACGTCATAAAGAAGTTTCACTTCTTACGAGTGTACGCTAGTACACGCACACATTTTTTTACACTATGGGTAATTGGATCGAAACATATCCTTAATTGATCAAGATATAGAAAATTTAAAACTGATAATTTGTTTTAATTATGAACACGCTTTCTACACTCATAGCTCCACACTAGGATTTTCTCCTGTGTCGTGGGTACCATGAACACAAACAAGACGAATACACAATAGCTATCTGAACGGGAATCGAACCCGGGACCCATTGCGCGTTAGACCGGTATGGTAACCGCTCCGCCATATGGGTCGTCAAAAATGTGTATGAAATAACAATATAAGTATAGATAATTGAAAATTGTTATTAAAGTATAGACAGTTACAGAACATCTGAAATGAAGTGTAATTATTATTACTTTATACTGAATTTCTGTTATTTTTATTATTTGTATTTTTTATATCGTAAGAATACATTAACAGCTAACTTTTTCCGGCAGTAGATGTACAAAATATATATTCATTAATTCATACTATTATAAGGATAAGCTATTTTAAGAAAATCTTGCAACCTTTTAATTTTCTTATATATCTATATCAAAACTATATATAATTTCACAAATTATTTTTTAAAAACTATTCGAATATAAAAGAAAACTTTCATTTCGGTAATAAAAAAGTGTTTTTTCCGATTATCCAAAAATATAAAATGGTTAAGATATACTTTTAGAACGAGTAGCTTTTAAAATTGCGTTAATAAAAAGTTCATATGTTCTATCCATGTTACTGAGAAACGCATTAATCTAATTTAGCGTCCGCCATGTTTTACAACTCCTAGCTTCCATTTGCTAATATTTTAAGTCCAACTAAAGTTCAGGCGAGAAGAAATATGGTTTTATATTTATTGTAACTAGTCAGCCATGCAACGGTCGAAATTCGACCGTAACACAACTCAAAAACTAAACTTGATATTCTACAAAGTAGCACGAATAGGTCTCAAATTCAATTATAGTATATTCATTTTCGAGTTATTTAAAAACACTTGTTACAGGGGAAAATACGTTTAATTGAATAAGTTAACAGCAATAGGGGGGAATTTTGAAAAATACATCTGATATTTTTGAAGTTATGTGTTTTCATAGTAACACAATGAACGTTTTATTTTGTTTATTATACATGTGTTTGTGTCAAATGCATAGAAGTATATCTAATGTGTTTTTAATTGATTATGTATATATTATGCAGTGTTTACAAAATATATTAGCATCCTACACTTCTACTCTATATAAACTATAACCTTGCCAAATCCCGTACTCCTCCGCCAGCGGAATTTTCTTACAAACGAATCCCAAGTTTTTGCTTCAAGTATAATATATAGATTTAATTTCTTAAGGTTCAAAATAGTTCGCTCTTAAATAGTATAAATGTAATGTGTATTTGATATCACGAATATGCTAATGGTGCATGCAGACAGCGCTGATTGAAACGAATAATTTATAGAGATTGTACGTTTAAGTTCTTGTAAGTACAGTGGTCGTATTTAGCATAATACTGTACTTCGATTCAGTAGCTCTTGAAACATAAGTATTATTTATGTTTTTATAGCAGTCGTTATGGTTAAATTAAATATCCAGACAGATAAATTAATTTTGTCTTTGTGTGCATATTTTAAGATTAAATGTTTTATTTCTTATATATTAAAGGAGAACGAGTTTTTAAATTTGTCTGTCTGTTTGGACAATCTAAGGAACATTAATAAATATAAGAAACTATTTAAAGAATATAAATATCATACAGTATTCTACATGGATATTTATCCTAATAATATATCAATTTCATTAGAAGTGTGTAAGAAATCATTATTCAAATCATGATCTTTGAAACGAGAGTGAATAATTCCAATAAATAAATATTGTGTACTAACTACATTAAAGAGTTTTACTGGGTGTTTTGCTGCCATAGTTGCAATTTTAAACTGGGTTTCTGCATAATAATGACTCACTTACAATCTTCCAGTTTGTATTTTAAAGAATTTACTTTATTTATTTACAATTCTATAATAACTTTTTCCGAGAGTACATAACCGCATGAAACACAATTGTCTGATAAACAAGAACAAAATACAGTAAATATCATTACGTTACCTTCTCCAACCTTAATCTGCTACCACCTTTAGTCGACCCAAGCAACCTAGCATTATGGGCTAAGCGTGAAATAATAGCGGCATTTTCTTCTACTTATCATTTTTTGTCGGTCTGTCCGTCGCACCAATGTGGTCCATTAATCATGCGTGCTTCAACAGTTGCTGCCTAATTTTACTAGCACGGAAATAAAAAAGATTGAAATCGTTTTAGTGTATGAGCAAGTTAAAGGCTATGGACTCTACATTAGAACCCATGCTTTGCTTTGGAAATCATATTTATAAATGCGAAACGACGATTTTGTGTTTATTCCTCTTTCATACTAACTACCCGTGGGATTGCACTGAATTTTGGGGTGCACATAGTTTTTTTTGACGGGGAGGAAACCTTCAAAAGGTACGCCGAAGCCTTGGGAGAGACTCCGGGTTATGTGGGATTTTTACCCACTAAAACCTCCTCGGTGGCCTTCCTCAGCGCTTGCAGGGGACTCCGAGATCTCCAATGGAATGCACCGGTGCCCCCTAGCGCAGCACCCCTCATAGGCTCGTCTCTTGGGGGACGTGTAGCTGTCCCTCTGCATCTTCTGGTGTTTACGTCGACATGCAGGCACATAAGCCGCCGTCCTTCTCGAGATTGCTAGCTGGATGGTTCGAGCTCCCACTCTAGACGCCCGCAACCCCGGAAGCCCCTTTTAGTTGCCTCTTACGAAAGGCAGAGGATACCTATTCTGATCCCGGGACTACAGGGAAACATAGTTTAAGACCTAGAATAACATATAGAATACTAACATCGTGGTAGACGTGATCAAAGCGGGCTAAGCCGCGGAAATATCCTTGTATTACTAATAACTAAGTATAAGTATTATTAATATTCGAATGAAGAGTTTAGATTCATGTTCTGGGTCTGGGTGTTTGTGTATTCGTCTTGTGTGTGTCCATGGTACCCACGACACAGGAGAAAATCCTAGTGTGGGGCTATGAGTGTAGAAAGCGTGTAAAAAATATAACAAAATTTAGACGTATTTATCCTGTTTAAATTTTTATTTATATTTGTACACCCATGACGGGTAAAGTAAGCGGACTTATACAGCATATTATTGACCATCTTTGTAATAAACCTATTTCGACAAATAAATGATATTCTATTGTATTGTATTGTAAAAGGCATAATGTACTAAAATCTCATTCCCTTTGTTCACAGGTATGGATTCAATATTTCGAGCCAAAACCCGAAAATTATCGTGGTATGTATTACTTCCTAATATTTGTATTTTAAATTTCCTCATATGATATTACCTAAAGTGCATATATGTATATATTTTACATGTGAAATAAATTGTAATGACGACCTGCGTGACAGAGTGGTCTTTATACCATTCTGACATGCAATGGGTTACGGGTTCGATTCCCTATTAAACAGATATTAATGATGCATTTAGAATCCTGTTCTGGGTTTGATTATTTATCTATTATTTTTTTATTTATTTATTTAAATTAGGCCGTGTCTATATATAAGAATGATAATAATAGGAATACTGTTTTTTTATAATTTAACCTAACGATAAGGCAGGTGGGCTACCTGATGGAAAATAGTCACCGTCGCCTATGGACATTCGCAACACCAGAGGAGTCGCCAATGCATCGCCGGCTGTGAAGGAGAGCTCTTTTCGCACCTTTCTTGAAGAACTCCATGTCATAGCGCTCTGGGAATAGCTCATGTTAGTTTTATTTTTTACTTATTACAGGCTTTGTTAGTATTACAAATTCTACATTGGACAAAAACATAAATATACAGTTAAAATAAAATACAATATACCAATAAAAATCATAATAAAATTCATGTCATCAAAATTATGTCACATAACTACATCACATTAAATTCAAATTATTGTCTATCCATAGCAACTAAGACACACGTAAACTACGCACCAAAAAGTGCAGGGCTATGCGGTAGACAGGGGAAAGCGGTATTGAAAAAATAACAATCAACTTCGAAACGACAAAGTAAATAAAAATCTAAGTAACATTTTGGTCTTTTGACTCAAAGGACATCACATCTCACTATTTTCGTTACATCTGCACATTATATAACAATGGTTGTACCTGGTACTGTAGGTAATGACGCCAATTATTTAGGGTACGCTTTGGGTACCCAATAGACAGGTAGAGTTCCAGTGGTTCTCAAAGTTATGGAGCGCGGTTTTAGGTTTTTATGTGATACAAACCATCTTTTTCGGTTTATCATTTAGGCGGTCTACCTTATATTGGTCAATATATTCATTAACTTTGAAACAAATTATATATTCGAATATTACTCGTTAAGAGACGTATTAAAAAGTATTTTATTTCCCTTATTAATTATTTTATGCGCGTAACTAACAGACTAATCCGAAAACATAAGATGTATTAAGGAATACTCGTGAACGATAATAATTGATATGCATGTACATATATTTAACAAGTAAATTAAATAATGCAACTTTGATCTAAATTATGGGTATACGTTGTTGATATTCATTCATTTTCTTCAGTAACTTAATTTTGTATTTTTGTTAACCATCCAATAATGATTTTTGATTTACTTAGATCTTAATAGTTTTTCATTTATTAAAATGGAATATAATTAGGTAACATTATAGTCTCACTATATCAAGTACGAACTTAGGGGCTGATAATTCAACGTAGACGCTGAACTTTGAGCACCAGCGTGCAACAGGTACAGAGTGGCGCCAGTCGTCCATTTTTTCGACTGTCCCTATCATTTGACAATCCCCACAATAATAACACGGTGCTCCAAATAAGAAGATGCACGTAATGGAACTACTTTTTATGTTTTCACATCGTTACGCTGCCACTTCGCTGGCTTTTGTTCATTTGTTATACTAGCTTATGTTTTGAGGATACGTGTGTCTTAAAATATAACTTATAAATTTGGGGGCATGGCAGTGTCTCCGCCAAGTTGCGCAAAAAAGCGGCACGGCCGTAACATACTTTTCTTGAAGCATTTCGAGCCATTTTCAACCCCCTATAACTTCGTTCTAGGTGAAATTAGTAATTTTATTGAAAATGGTAAAGATTTTCAATATTGATATAGTCACTAGACGATGTTGTTAGGTGAGATAATTACGTAACAACTTAAGACAGAAGGTCCCTTAAGTAGGCACTGAATAAACTAAAAAACCGACTTGGTATTACATGGATCTCACAACTTTTTTCGGTAGAAGAAATGAGTTGCGAGACTTGGTTTTTGCCAAGCATTCTTTTTTATGGGATAATACTTTTGTTTTCATAGCGACATATTAGAATTTTTCTAACCATATGCATTCATTGCATTTATTCTTACATTAGGCTATCATTGCTCTGTGTTACTTCTATATTTAAAAAAAGGTTCATGTTTTGTCTGGTTAAGCACCAAACAGGAGAATTTACAGTTTATCCAGTTCTCAACATTATTATAAATTAAATTAACACTCACACCTAGCATAGATAGTCATATCTTTATTAAAATCTTAATGCAGAAGTGCAAAAGTATACAACAAGAACTTGACTAGAGCGGTGATGGCCGTATGAACTTTTAATTCGCTTGGATTTTGGGAGAAACCTTAAAAACTATACGAGCATACAGTCCATCTGATGACAAGTGGTCGCTGCCGCCCATGGACAAGCAATTTCATAAAGTTTCTTAAGATTTAAGAACATCGTAATTCAATGAACAGATGCGCTACTATCTTCAAAATTGTCGCCTCATATAAAAGTGAGGCAGCTAAACCAGCTCAATCACCCGTATTAGCGTAACTGATCTAAGCCGAGGTCCGTACCTCACAGGAGGTGCCCTTGGGTCATCCTAATTAAACCAGAGGCGGAAGGCCAAGACACGGGCATTAGTTGCATCCGAAATCGTCCCTACTTAGCAAAGGAGGAAGGTCGAGGAACCTGGAAACGGGGACCAAAGCCATCCCTCCCTTTCAGCCCAAAGTCTTCTTGTTCCGGCTTGAGCGTTAGGCTCGCCATAATAAACCCGGTGAAGCTGTAAAGGACATTAAGGCCAGCAGAAACTACACATTTGCTAAAAAAACAGCTTAATCAGGTGTTTACCTCCCCGGGAATCGAACCAAGTACAATGCACAATGGTGTACAGGTCCATAGACATAAACGTATACAACATTGTAAATAGTTTTATTTGCTATAATAACTGCTTTCACAAAGGAAGCGCTTATCAGCCATTGTAAACGCATAAAGCCTTCAACCGATTGGTGGTAATGGCTGAAATTACCGGCAACATTTACTGTTTGTTGGGATTACTACAGTAAAATGATACACTTTTATTTCAGCCTCATTTTAAGCAAAGTGCATGCAGCTTAATGAGTCGAAAAACACAAAAAGTAAAAAAAATATGCATACAAAATTTATATAAAAAAATGTTTAAAACATCTTCTAGTAGTGCCATAATAGAACTTATAATGGGGAGTTAACTTACTTCAGGTCATTGGACTAAGTTGGAATAACTTATGTAAGTCCTGCATTCTAGAAAACCACCACGACATGGTAGTACTATCCATCAGCCCTTTGTGCTCCACTGCTGGACATAGGCCTAGCCTAAATGACGCCACTCCAACCGGTCCTGTGCCTTCTGAATCCAACGGTTTCCCGCTGTCTTCTTTCTGCCTAGACGTGGTCGCCACTCGAGGACTTTCCTTCCCCATCGGTTATTGGTCCTACGAGCGATGTGGCCCATTGCCTCATGGTAGTACCACTGAAGTTAAACTACAGGTTCTGCATTTAAAGACAATAAGAATAAGGTAAAATTAACTATCAGATGGAATAGGATGCAATGCATTCTAACCTCATATTTCCAAACATCTACACCAATGCCTCTCAAAATTGTGACTCCAGGAATTTCCGAGAAACAATCATAGCCCTAAAATTGGTGCCTCTACGCCGGAGAACCTTACGTTACTATTAAAAAACCCCGACTCCTCTATAAAAGTAATTAACTCTGACTGAAGGTAATTGATGAAGCTCAGAGATTATTACCTTGGTCTTCAAGTTGGTAGAGCGAACCAAAACTCTACCTATTTTCAAAGAATAAAGCCGAGTTTGTAGTGGCTCTACCAAACCGGTAAAAGTACAGTCGCGAGCATAGGGCTCTACTAAGATATTTTTTTCGATCCAAGCAAGCCTTCGGTATTATTATAAAATCGTCAGGTCCGTAGACCATTTTTGTTGTGTGACGGATGGTGTTTTGACTCTATCCGCGCGTGTGTGTGTATTTATGTATGAGTGTGTGATATTATGAAATAGTGTTAGTTGTCTGTATATTTTATATACAAAACATGTTTATGTTCGCAAACTTTCAAAATAGCTGAAACGAATTGAGTTGAATTATGTGTATTTGAGTATGTTTTTATATATGTAGTTTTTTTCTTTTCAAACATCAGATAGCTGAGTGAGGCTGGATTAAATCAATAGTTGATATTATAATACAATTTTCTTCAATACTTACATATATAATACATACAAATAATTATAAGGAACCGATTTACTTAATCTTTATGCAATTGAAAAGACAGCAAATAGTTTTTGTGATCATAAATCACGTGGCGAGAACTAGAAAGACCTGAGGGGAAATTTCGAATACAATTTTGGAATTTCCCCTAAAAATACATTTAGGGGAAATTACAAAATTGTATTCGCAATTTGGGGAGTTTTCCTAAATTCGCGGTTATTAACGGGACGAAGATTTTTAGGAGTAGTTTCAATTATGTAATTTGATTCTCACTATGAAAACAAACTAAATAAATGTTAACAACATCACTACATAGTATAAAACAAAGTTGCTTTCCGCTGTCTGTCCCTATGTACGCTTAGATTTTTAAAACTACGCTTCGGATTTTAATGCAGTTTTTTAATAGATAAAGTGATTCAAGAGGAAGGTTTTTATGTATAATCCATGCATAATATAGTGAACGAACACTGATTATTTTAGATTTTTAACTTTTAGGCAGAACGAAGTTCGTCGGGTCAACTAGTTAAGTATTAGTAAAATATACTCATGTTTAAGATACCAGTAAAAAAACCTAGGAAATATTGCAATGTTTACAAAATACAGGCAAATCCGTCAGCGTAGCCACGTATCGATATAATGTGAGATTTTCGGTTGCGCTCCAGGGCGTTGCGCGTTCATATATCGTACGATCTACCACTCTTTGTGTGTTGGCTAGTTCTGGTATTGTGTAACGCATAATCGGCTTTCGAAACCCTAACACAGTTAGAATTTTGTAAAAATGCAGTTGTTTAATAGTTTTCGCTGTTTTGGTTTACTAGGGTCACATGGACTTATTGCTATGTAACGGGACATTTTTCCTGTATTTAGAGGCTTATTTTACAGAAAACAGCAATAGATGTCTGTCTCAGACTAAAACAACTATGATTTTTTTAATAAAATTGAAGTAACAAAAACACGCAGGTCAATCGCCTTTTACCACCTTGCGAATAAATTAATCTTTTATTGGGTGATAATAAACAATTCCTGATAGCCATAACATTATTTATTTACATAAAGTGATTAAAACATAGTGCAAAATACTTTAATATTACATAATTTTGATGGTAGAATTACAAGACACTATTAGAATATTACGTACACATCATGTATAATTTTTATATTCTGTAAAGAGGTCAAAGTTACATACTTAGCTTTTTATTGATAAGTTTCTTTGCAAATCTACAACCATATTTACACTATTTTTTCTTAAATCTACAAAAGACAGCAATATCACTTGACTCAAACAAACAGTTTAATAAAAAAGGCATTTCGATACAATTTTGCGGATTCAAAATGGCCGCTGTAAAAGTGAAAAAATCTATTGATGGCTATTCGTCACGGAGCAGGCCCTTTGTACCTGTGCGGGGTTTTGTGAGGCAAATTATCCCGAGGGCCCGAGGTGCGTCTAGGAATGTACAGGTACGAACAAAAGTGTTAGTCTTCGAACTGTTTTAGAGAATATGTTGCGTTATTGACGTGAAAAAGGACGTTGCGTAACCTACTTTATTATTTGATTAAAAGCAAATCGATAGAAGAGACGATAGCCATTTCTATCGTAATGTGTGTTATTAACGCGAAAAAGAGTAACGTGACTTTTTATTTCAAGAGTATTTTTTTCCGGATCTTTCTCTCTCTTTCACTTAGTTGCACACTGATTTGATAACTGATTTCCCAAATTATCTATTCGTCACGTATATATATTTTTTTATGTATGTTCTGGCGAAATGGCCAGATTCGACGACTTTGGGACTATGTACAATGTACTGTGTGTGTTCTAAACTGACATGTATTTAAATTATTTTTTACTTTTTCGTGGCATGGAAGTCAGTTGTATTTTTTGTTTATTTTTTTGTATAACCTTTAATAGAGCACAAAATTTTACTAAAACTAACTTGATAATAATTATTCGGATAATCTTTTTAATTTGAAGTAAATTACAATAATAATGTTTGTAATAAAGATGTACATTATATGACTGATATATATTCTTAGATGACATAGATATGGAACCACGCAGTCTATCCGATGGCAAGAACACTATAAGCATTAGCAAACGTTCATTTTTGGGATTTAAAATTCGTCTAGGATTAGCTGCAGATGAGTTATGACTTCAACGTTGGAATAAGTCCGGTTTTGACTTATAGAGTTTCCGCCTTATCATATCCTTGGATCTCCAGCATAGTAGCGCATGACACTGTTGTTATAAAGCATAAGTTTATAATAAACAACACAAGTTTATAATTAAAAGTTAAAAAATATTCAAGACAGAAAAAAAAAACATTTATTTAACAAATCTCTTGGCAATTTTATAATGAAAAGATTCAAAATAGTGCGACGGAAAAAAAACTTTTGTTGGCGAAGGTACTCGACGCGACGTGTTAATACGCGGCCTCTAGGACAAAGGGGTTGTATTTTTTTGGGGGTGGATTGTACCCACCTTTTATTCGTTTATGATGTTCGCCACTATAACACGGGGAGGCCATTATCAGGCTTGCGTTTTTGAGTTAGTTATCGTGTAATATTGGAAGTCAGGTAGCGGGGTGGTGAGATTTCGGCTAGTTATTTTTTGTTTTATTGTCTTATGAATATAGTAACTACATTTTTTACTGTCATTTTTATTTTGGGATTTAAGTATTTTTAAGCGTAGTAATAGGTCATTGCCGGATTGATAAACAACGTTAAATTTAGTAAATATAATAATCGATCGAAGAGGCGTTGCTATGAGGACTGAACTAGAACGTCATGTGCGTTGTTGATTTGTCATTGACTAACGTGGTAGACTAAACCTGCTGAGAAGATATGAAAGACCAGGAGTGGACCAGTCATAAGTAGACGAGATGTGCCTGACGTATCTCAATTTTTAAACCTTATAACATAAAAGGACGTTCGTAGGATAGACAACCGATGGGGTAAAAGTCCTTGAATGGAGACTACGTTTAAGCAAAAGGAGTGTAGGCCGCCCTCCGACCAGGACTGATGACCTGAAGAAGACAGCGGGTAACTACTGGCTTCAGATGGCACAGGACCGGTCGAAGCAGCGCTGATTAGGGGAGGCCTATGTCCATCAGTGGACTTTGAAAGGCGGATGGATAACATGAAAAAGTACGAAAATGTACATAAAATAATGAACGTATTTCTAGAAAATTTCTCTGAGTCTACCTCTAAAAAAACAACGAAGGCAGCATAGGAAGAGTTATGCAAATTGCATCATTAAAACATTTTATTCAGTGCAGATGATTATTATACTCATAGAAGTAGTTTAACTCATATCTAATCCTGAACCGATCTATAACTAACTTTATTACTACGCCTAACAAGTGAGGCATTCGTAAAATATGATTTTACAGAAGTAATAAAATGGTTAACAAGAAACATTAACACGGAACCCAATCGGCGTTAAAATAAGTGTTCTTGAATAGTATGTACTAGTGATGTAACTTGTCCTTATTTGAACATTCGCGAACGCGAATGCGAATGCGAATATTCAGTTTTCTTTCATTTTGCACACATTCATTCTTTAATTTTTCATCGGCACTCTTTTATATGAGGCGACCATCATAGTCCTCGGGAGTAGCAACGCATCTGTGTTTGACTTCAGATAGAACGTATGTTATGTATGAAGTTGATTACAGATGTCCATGAGCAGCAGTGACCACTTACCATCAGGTGGACTGCATCCTCGTTTGCTACTTCAGTCAAATAAAAAAAAATAGTAAAAATAGGCGCAGGTAGAGGAGTAGTGTAGTACTACTGAAGCTAACTTTTATAACCGACTAGTTGAATCCCGCAGCTTCACCCGCGTTAACAAAAATCGATTGTCCCGTGGGAATATGATGTTTTTTCACAATAAAAAATATATGTTAATCCAGAGTATCCACTAACTCCATACCAAATTTTATGAAAATCGCTTCAGCCGTTTAGACGTGAAGAAGTAACTATACACACACAAACTTTCGCATTTATAATATTAGTATGCAGTATGATGTAAAAACGATATGGCAATAAAAAATATATACAAAGAAAAAAGACAAACCCATTGAGTTTCTTGCCGGATCTTCTCAGTTGAGGTCGTGTTCCGATCCGGTGGTAGTATAAAAATACATTATGTAACTGACAATTTGTTAGTGCCTCCGTAGGCCTATACAAAATAAAGATATTTCATTTCAGTTGTAAGTAAAATGTAAATTTTGCGACGATTTTTTGGTTGTTACACTACATGAATGAGTTAAAAGTTAAAAATTTGTAACAAAAGGGAATAAAAGGGTAAAATTTATAACAAAGGTAAATCGAATTAAATAACAGTTATGTAATGAACATTTTTTTGGGCATCACTACATAGTACATATAAAACAAAGTCGCTTCCCGCTGTCTGTCCCTATGTAAGCCTAGATGTTAACTACGCTACGGATTTTATTGCAGATTTTTAAATGATAGAGTGAATTAAAAGGAAGGTTTTTAATTAATACATGCATAATATAGTAGAGAAGTATTGATAATTGAAGATATTTGATTTTTAGGCGGAACGAAGTTCGCCAGGTCAACTTATAATTAAATAGTGCTTTTTTTACTTTTTCGTCTCTTTATCAAATGAAAATTGTTATTTCTAAACATAGTTGTAAACCTAATATAGTAGCTAAACTTGTTTCTCCTAATGCTCTGCGTCTGTTAGAAGTATCTAGGTTACCCGTGTCAATAATAATAATAACAAATGGTAGAAATGGTCGCTTTTGACAATATGTGCTACGGATACAAGAAGTGTATTTGCAATTTCGAATTAGTAGTCTTATCAAACCGGGAAATGTTATAAATTATCATTTGCCTCATGATGAAATAAATTATCGTAAGAAAATCAGAGATTTAGTACCGTATGTTTCTAATAGCATATATTGCAAATGTTTGTGATTGTCACCTATCTTGTTATTTTTTTATCTGACTGAAGTAGCATACGAGCATGCAGTCCACCTGATGGTAAGTGGCCACTGCCGCCCATGGATATCTGTAAGCAACTTCGAGTAAATCAACTAAAAGCTGGCCACCACACCCTTCCATCGAAACGCAAGAAATGCTTCACGCTGGGAAGAGGTGTGGCGGTGGTACTTCCCCGGTCGAAGTACACTGGTTCTATCACCTCAAAATATTTTTATATTTAAATATTTAAAGACGAAAGTTATGGATGGATGGATGACTATTACTCTTTTACACAAAAACTATTGGATTTGGATGGAATTTAGGTTAGTTTAACTTGCACAGAAATGTACGTATATAATAAATAGCGTTCAATTAATTTATTTTTGATAGGAGTACTAATCTCTTTGTTATTAACTATATCTAAGTTCCAATGTAAAATATAAATGTTAAAACAATCACCGAACTTAACTTTCATTCTTGAGGCTTATCAGTAGGTCAATCTCTATTTGTGGCCTGTACATTTTTATTTACTTAATTTATTTTCATTATATAAGAGTTATTTATTATTAAAACTACCAAACAACATTCAGAGCAAAACATCGCACTAGACCAGTTAATACAATTCTTATAAAATTAATCATAAAAATCTAGAAAGTAAACCAGAATCTAAGATAAACGCAAATATAGATAGTCACCGTGCAAAAGTGTCGCTTTGCTCGGATTAAATCATTAATAACGAACCGCCTCATTAAGCCGCTATGTTGTAATAAGCTCGCGTCAGTAGGAAGAGAAAACTAGCACTGACGTTTTTATATACCAATTCTGAGCTACAGTTTCCACACAATTAAGTGTATGTGGGTTAGCTGGTGATGTGCGAAGATTGGATATGGCATTGGGTAGTCGGATTCGTCATGAATGCAAAGTGAAGTTTAGTTCATGGTGAATCCAACAATCTTTGGTACGCGGGTCTATTTTCAGAAAGAGAAGGAATTTAGGAAAGTGTGAATATTTTTATAGAAGTCTCAGGTACACTTCCTTGTTAAGTTTCCAACACCGTTAAAACATAAAATAAATACGAAAATTATTATAAAAATGCGTTGATCCTTTCTTTGGATTCAAATCGCACGGAAAAAATAAACATAAAATTATTACGTAGATCATCACTGCGAGTCAGTCAACACATTGGTACTAAACGAATTTAAAGTATGGAAATGAAATGAAATGTATTTATTTTGTATAGGCCTACGGGGGCACTTACAAGTTGTCGGTTACATGTTTTTTCTTTTCTTACACTTACGCTACTTACACTACCGAATTCCGATCCGGTGATCGGAATACGACCACAACTGAGAAGATCCGGCAAGAAACTCAGCGGGTTTGTCTTTTTTATTATTTATGTCCATTTTTTTACATGGTAATGAAAGTTAGCTTCAGTATCTTGTCTTATTCATGCCTTATTCCGTTTTGAGACTGGTAATAGTAATAACTAGAAGCATCAATACATTATTACTATTGGGTTGCCATTTTATGACGTCTGTCACACGTATATTAAATATCAGTCATTTCAAACAATCCTTATCCATTCGTTATAACTCCTCGTAATCAAGAAGCAGCCACACCATCTGCAGAGTACCATTAAGTTTCACTACAATTAAACTTAGCATTCCTAGGAAGTTATTCTGGAAAGCTTTGATGAACACTATTTACGAAACGAGAGCGTTTGACGTATGTGTTTATTAGCTGGTGGCATTGGAAAACGGTCGGGAACGTATAATACTGGTCTAAGCACCTTTGATTACTGGCTATATGTTTTCGTTTTACTGATTAAGTCATTTGAGTAGTAATAAATAGCCTAATGATAAAGGATTAAAATGGAGTGTCCAAGGTTCAAATCGCAGACTCGCCAGTGCTGTTTCCTAATGATGAGTTTTAGAAATTATATGTCTGCTGTATGGTGAAGAGGAACATCGTGGGGAAAAGGACGACTTTTAGAGGACGTGGTGAGGAAACCTACATACCTGACTTCTATAAAAACGTTTTCAAAGACGTGTAAAGTTTATCAATCCGCGCTTAGCCAGCGCATTGGACTGTGGTCTAAAACTGTCTCATTCTGAGGGAAGATATGTGCCCAGCAGTAGAGCAACAATGGACTAACAACAAATAAATTATAACCTATATATTGAGGCATTCTGTCTTAGTCTTAAAAGCTGTTTATTAGTAAATTATCATTTGGAAACATTGGCGAAAAATCATTACACGTAGAATCAAGGCTAGGAAACGGATAGAGACTATTACGTGAAGCAAAAAGTTGTGATGCATTTTTAAGTAATATGCCGCGGAGGGATTAGTATAAAATTTTGCACGGTTATAGTGGACGTAAAGAAGGAGTGTAGAATGTTAATATTTTGTTTCAAATATAACATACATCAAATCAACTAAAACACTTTACACACACTATCGTGCATTTGTCACAAACACAAATCATAAACGAAATAGAACATTCAATGTCTTACTATGAAAACACATAACGTCAGAAAAGTCAGTGTCTTTATCAAAATACCCACTTTTGTTTTTAAATGCGGTTAGCTAATTAAACCTCTTTTTATATCTAACGGGTGCGTTCAGAATTACTTGAAAATTATTACATTTTATTTGAATTTGAGAAGTATTCGTACCACTTTGGACAATATGAAGTTTTTTAATTTAAATTACGGTCGAATTTCGACCGATGCGACGGGTTACTAGTATACATAGTAACCCGTCGCATCATATATATAGTATACATAGAACATTACCCATTATGTGTTGATGATGATGATAGACTCAGGCAGATGATTCCGAGATAGCGCGTTACACCTATGTAATGTGTGAACACCAGAACATACGGATTCTTTTATCTAAGCTTTTGTACAATTTATTATTTCTCACGGCGGGCTCTTTATATCCCGGAATAAGAATGGATAATTAATTTGTTCTCACATAACGCGCGGTTGTGGGAAGTGGTTATTGAAGAAATTATAATTGTAAAAACGCAATTCACAAAATTGTGATTGATGACATACAAGCTTTTGTAGCGTGTCTCCTGGTCTGTTTTATATAAATAATTACGATCAACTTAATCGTATTTTAACATAAAATAAAATGCATAGGAAAAAGTATGCATATGATAAGTTTTTAAAATGGTAAAATTGCCTGCACTATTGTATTGGGCCTGTATGGATAGATGTAAGTTTATGTAAATAAATAAGACGGTTTCAAGATTCACTGAATTTTTACATATTTTTTATTAAGTATGTACAGATTTATACATATGTACTATATGTATAATCTGTGCATACTGCAGATTTATATAAGTCATGATACATCTAGGTATGATTTTAATAGTGTTTAGTTATTATATGTATTGGATACAACTCATTATTGTCTCACTGCTGGGCACGGGTTTTCTCTCAGAATGAGAGAGTTTTAGGCCGTAGTCCACCGCGCTGGCCAAGTGCGAATTGGTGGACTTCACATACCTCCGCTATTTTTTAAAAATTCCCGGGTGTGTTCCTCACGATGTTTTCCTTCACCGAAAAGCAGAGATAATTTCTAATACGCACATAAATCACTGGTGCGTGCCTGGGTTTGAACCTCGGACCTTCCGTTTGAGAGGGAAAGTTTAAACCATTAGGCTATCACTGCTCTTACGTACACTTAAAATAATGTATTTCTTATAGTTTATTCTTAGTATGTCTATTAATTCTGGTTTTAAAAGATTTGGTACTGTAGCGATGTATTCATTGACTTCAAATAGAAATCGGGTTCTAGAAAACTTTGCTTATTATAGGTCTATGGTCGACACTGTTAGGTATCTTATGAAGATAAATAAATCCTGCATATTGTCAATTACAGATGTCCATGAGCGGCATTGACCATTGCCATCACTACATGCTCGTTAGCCATTAAATTATAGTAAAAACAGACATTTTATTTTATGTATATGTAAAGAAATTGAAATTTTAATCTTGATCCGTTTTGGTACTGTCGGCGTCTTGTTTAATTAGTTATGCATATTATTATACATATCTGATGATAACTAAACATGGGCAGCGTGGAGAATTGAAAATGATTTTAATTGTAAAATGTAGCGTTGTAATGCATATTTAAATTAATTTACTAGGAGTGACTTTTAACAGTTAAACTTAAAGTTTCCAAGTACAGCCTTTTAAAGGTGGTTATTTATACCTAAGTGAAGTTAGTGAGCGTGAACTTACTTTTTTTAAAGAGCTTATGTTGAAATATATATCTATAGCACACCCACGCGCGTGCCCGCACAAACATACACACATATAAATCAAAATACCCTTGTCTACATAATGATGATACTCGATGTCCACGGGCAGTGATTATTTTCAAGTAGACTACAATTTTACTTAAGATTGAATTAGTAAACGAGCATGTAGTCAACCTGATGGTAAGTTGACAATCCGCCCATGGATATCTGTAAGCAGCTTCATACAAAACGCCGGTTCTATCTGAAGTCCGCTGCGCTGATGTGTTGTTACTCCCGCGGATTAAGATGGTCGCATCATATGAAAGTGAGGCAGTACCCACACTCTTCCAACGAACCGCAAAACCTAATTAAAGCTAGAAGTAGGTGTGGTACCTCTTTGATCGAACCATATATTATGTTCTACAACCTTAAATATTGAAACCCTATAAAATATATTATCCAGTATATATTCAGTATAGTAAAGTATTAGTGTGGTAGTATATTTCGTTAAGTCTTTAATTAATAAATATTAATTAAAGACGTAAATATATCAAAATTATCACCCCGGAATGTTTATGCCAGCTTATCTCTAATCTTATCTATGAACTATGGACCCAGGGGTAATTAAAACACCTGAATGGACCACTAAATATCGTACATTGTCCGGTGTCACCACTTCCGCGCTATTGAGACTCGTTCAAGGTAAATTCAAGGGACAACGTCAGAATAAAATATTACTGTAAAGAGCTTTCGTTCAACAGTTAATCTTTTACAATTATTGTCCTACTGCTGGGATTCAGGCCATTGTTTACAAGCGTCAAATTCGAATTAATCGACTTTGTAGAC
Organism: Spicauda simplicius; assembly: GCA_949699795.1. NCBI lineage: Eukaryota > Metazoa > Arthropoda > Insecta > Lepidoptera > Hesperiidae > Spicauda > Spicauda simplicius. The sequence continues at coordinate 19,222,171 of OX453066.1, forward strand.
ATTTGAAAACTTTTTTAGAAACTCTCAGGTGGGGATTTCATTAATGTTGTCTCCATCACTGTATGAATGAATGAATGAATGAATATTTTATTTGCATAAATTGTGGTTACATCGGATCTTAATTTATATTTTCTGTACAGCTCACAATGTACCATGTCAATGACGTGCAAATTTTTTGTTAGTATAAGTTAGTTACAAAATTTTCTTACCATTTATGTTAATATTATTATTATTATACATTATTATAATTACAATTACATCTATACATCACATTATTAATATTGGACGTCATAATTCATTGTCTTTTCAGTTATGCATGTCAAGTTAAAGTTAAATATATTAAATTAATTTTACATATTATTTTCATAATTATTTATGTATGATTTGATGCTATAGAAGCATTTATCAACTAGCCACGCATGCAATTGTATTTTGAAATGATGTATCGGTAATTCTTTAAGATTTTCTGAAAGATTATTAAATATTTTAAAACACATGTGATAAGCACTTTTAGCAGTGATAATTACGTAGGAGCTAATACGCACATAATTTAAGACAAAAATCTGTGGTGCACGCCTGGGATTCGAACCTCGAACCCTTGGATAGTAATATGATATAAAATGTCTTTATTGTGTATAGGCCTAAAGAGGCACTTACAAATTATCAGTCGCACATTTTTTTTCCTTACACTACCTTAATAGGAACACGACCATAACTGAAAAGATCCGGCAAGAAACTCAGCAGATTTGTCTTTTTTTTTAAGCTGCATTATTATTTTTTTAAATATATATTCAATCAAGTTTCTTAACATTGTATTATAAGTATGAACGTATAAGATTGAAGTACTAAACTAACATGCAGTTCACCTGATGCTAAGTAATCACTGCCGCGGATGGACGTCTGTAGTCAACTTCATATAGAACCTTAACCTGAAGCTAATTATGTGTTTAGATTTTGAGTCGGTCATTTCATTTATAAATGGGCTGACTTCTAGACTTATTCACTGAAATGCAAGGATTGCTACTCTCAAGAATTAAATGGCAGTATCTTCCGGTCGAAACATACTCCTTTCACCATATTATTTTCCTCTCTTATCTAAAATGCATTAAAGAAACAGATACTGCAATTTATTTGCATATTTATTATAGACTTGTAGTAGGAAACGGTTATAACCGAATGAAGGTATACGAAAAGGTACTGTGAAGATCTGCTCAAAAACTCAAAATCTGTAAGGTTATGGAAAATGGTAGAGAGAAGTGCAGGCATGTGATGGAGATCTTTATGTAGTAAGACAATATACTATAGATTATATAATAATAATAATGATACTCTTTATTGTACCAAACAGTAAAGATAACATAGAACACAAAAATTTAAATAACAATACAAAAGGTGGTCTTATCGCTAAACAGCGATTTCTTCCAGACGACCTAAAGGTATGGAGTTATAGTAAGTGATAAATATAGAAAGGTGAGGTGCAATAAGAAAAGTTTAGGTAGATAATTAACAAAACAGAGCTAAAGAATAAATAAACAGTCAATGATATATTAGATTGTATAGGACTATAGGTTAAATTATGATTATTATTACAGACTTAGGTATGCCTCATTTTTTAAATGTACATCCGTACTAAATTCTTTAGTGTCGTGATCAATTTTCGACTTATTCGAAAAACATTTCTATCAGGTATAAAATTACCTTTCCAAAGCAATTTTCCCCGTTCATCACAATTAACTGAAGCCCTACCATAACCGTCGTTTCTAACTAGATGTCAACAATGTCCACGATATATGCAATCACGGGACCTTAACTGATTTTAAGGGGACTCCATATAAACGCCTCATTAGGGCCCGAAGCGACATTGAACTACGGGGCCATTAAGACAGTATTTAGAGTATGACAATCATTATTCTTCAAGCTAAAGCCTGGGTCACATAGCCGCTTTTGCGAGGCGATTTTGCGATTCTATCGGAAGGCATGGTCACCTTAAATTATTATTATCAAAATACTAGAATTAATAGTTAGAATATATAACTGTAATCGTCATAAAAGAGCGCTTTTAATGTGTAGTTTAAAATGTATTAGAAATTTTAGTTGCAAACGAGCATAAAATCTACCTGATGACAACATTCGAAGCCTCATTCTATACAATGCTAGATTGGATTCTTGTTCCAGCATCTATTATACATTGTGTTTACCTACAGTTTAGAACATATTCATTTTTTTTTAATTTTCAAGCTTATACCTGTAAGTAACATTTGCGACGACAATTCGTAATATAAATGTTGTAATGCCTTTTCAGTGTTATTTCTCCTGAGTTCAGTAAAATTCGATCTAATATAGTAAAGTATGATCACATCAAAAGTAAAAAAAGCGTTTCTAAAACCAGCTTAAGTATGCATAGAGCCTAAGACTGCTTACCATACATTACGCTTATCATTATTCTTTAACCCCGGGTCGATTAGGTAAATGGGATGCGATATCAGTAGAAAGCTGTCTCATCTTAGATCTGGTACTTTGCAACTGGTAAGCGGTCAGGGAGATAAACTTTGAAATAATCGTCATATTAAACTAACAATGTTGATTGACGTCATAGGTTTTTGCTGGGAATAACTGGAGATTGCTAGATTGGAAGATTATTTGCGCATTTATTAAAAGATTTATATATTATATCTGCACTCTTTTTAGTTATGCATTTTCTCCTTGTTTTAGTATTAAGTTTAATATTTCGTGCTCGCAAGGTTTTATTGCTTGGAACGCTTATGATTTAGGAAAGTATAACCGTAATATGTATTTCTAGTAGTAGAAATAGGTATTTCTAGTACCTATTTAGCAGTTCCTGCGTGTCCGTGAAAGGATGGTTGCCGGCTCCCCTTAGAATGGAGCTGGGAAATGATTTGACTGACCTTTTTGCCCTGACCAATGCCCTATTATCGCTGACCAACGTGGACATGGAGTCCTTTATGAATCTACTAGCTGAATCCCGCAGCTTCACCCGTGTTATAAAAATCGATGTATCGATTGTCACGTAGGTATAAGATATTTCACCGCAGTAAAAAGTAGCCTATATGTCAATCCAGAGTGCCAGCTAACTCCCTTCCAAAGTGTATGAAAATTGGTACAGCCGTTTAGACGTGAAGAAGTTACAAACATACACACTCACAAACTTTCGCCTTTATAATATTAGTATGAATGATATCTACGTTAAAAATCAAAAATCATTTCAAAAGAAATGCCCGTAAAATATTAGAAAGCTGTTATCACTAGAGAAAACATCTCGATATAGTATGATCGAGGCGTGTTTATGTGGGGGCAAGATAAATATTGTTAATCGCAACTGGTTTGCAGATTGTGCCCTACATAGGCCTCGTAATTGTTATTAATTTATATTAACTGAACCACTGAAGCGGTGGTTCATAGATTTTCTCAGTTTTATGGCTGCATTTACGGTTGGCTCGGATTTCCTTTAAGTGATTTCATCGTTAGTACAGTTGTGTGATACTTTAGTTTGTCGTGAAACATTAGTATTATTATTTTATACACTTGATGTTACAAACGAGCATGCAGTCCCACTAGGTTAGTTGTCTCTGCCGCCCATGGACATCTGTAAGCAAAAACATATCTATAATTATTTTATACCATTGAAGTTTCAAACTAGCGTGCAGTTCACCTGATAAGTGGTCACTTCCACCCATGGAAATCTGTAAGTAACTTTATATAAAACATTGGTTCTATCTAAAGTCAATCAGTATGCATTGCTACTCCCGAAGACTGAGATGATCGCCTTACGAAAACCTAATAACGTTAGAACTATTTCACGTTAGAAATGATTGTGACCGTGGCACTTCTCATATCCATCAAAAATAGTCGTTCTACCACCTATAAAGTTTATATTACATTAGGTATATTATTATCGATCGATTAATCAAAACATATGAGTTTTTAGAAATATTTTTCGTTATCACACTTATGTACGTCTTTTCACGTGATTTTTATTTTCTTCACAATAAATAAAAAAATCACTATTTTAATTTAATGTTTTAAATTAATACTGGGCTCGTCCGAAATTGATGACAAAATGTTTATTTTAAGAACTTATTTACGCATTGTCCTGTGTTATAATAAAAGAAGGGCGGCGGTTTCAACTAAAAATAAATGCTTATCTCGACTGAAATGGAAACGAATAATTTAAAAATAATGCATAATCCTACTAGTTTAGTTAACAATATCTAAAACCATTTTAATAAATTTCCTTAAAGCAACTGAATGCAAACTTTGTAATAAAAACCAAAGCATAAAAACCCATCGTAAGTTCGTACGTAATAAGCAAATTTGTAACAGTAGCCACCCAAATTATCATTATTGAGTCAATTACCCCCAAATGTGTGAGCCGGTCGGTAGCTGATAGACTCCGCTGATAAACGCGGGCCAATTCGATAACTTTTTGTACACACCTGGCCTTGTGAGAGAAATACTGTTATGTTGTGTTATTTATCTGATTTTTTAGGGTTCCACAGCTTGATACGAAAACCTCTGTAAGATGTGTCTGTGTGTTATAGATTATTTTATGTGTAAAAATATAATGTAGAACCACGAAATTTTGACATTTCTCACATCTACGAGGCTTCTCACTGTAAGTTAAATAATAGTGACAAAAAGAGTTTTAGGTAGAGTAATACGCTGGACAAGTGCTAATTGTTAGACTTTACACACTTTTAAGATTTTTTTACACACATTTAAGAAAATTCTGTTGTGCGTATTTGACATCAACGTCGGACCTTTGTTTGGGTACCTGAGTGTCAACCATTATACTATTAGTGCTCAAGCCTACAAAAGCCACATATTTGTATATAAAATATAAAAGCCGCATGGTTCGACTCATTAATAAACAAAAAAAACAAACCGATAAGTATGCACCGCGCCGCGTAAGAAAGTCATTACTGTAAATTCGATCGCTATCACAGAAATACTGCGTACAGCGATATATTTACCAGCGATAGATTCTCCGTCCATAGATTTAAGGTGACCTCACACGTTATTTAACGCCGTATTAAGTTTCCGTAACGTTAATACGAATATGTGGTGAGTTAGCGCCTCCCGATAACGCTGATAAGGCGTATTGGTTTCGTAGACCTGGGGGTTAACGGGTTTTCGTTTCTCATGTAACTGAATTCTAATTATAGGTATTTTAATATTTAACACGTTTACTGAAGATATAACTATTCTATTTCTTTTATGCTCTATACTTTTGAAGTCCATTGTTTACTAGGTGGTAGAACCAGTGTAGTGCGACCGGGGAAGTACCACCGCAAGTCAAGTATTTATAGTAATAAATAAGACACATATTTTACCGATTGTGGTTACCAGTGGCTGTGTAGATTGCGACTAGATGCACTTTATGTACTATGTACCGAATTCCCTGTATAATCAAATAGGTACATTTCATCGAAAAATCACAAGTATATACTAGTTTACTTATATCAAACAAGTATTCTGTTTCACTATTATTTAAGCTATAATATAGAACCCTAGGTATCCTACACGTGTGACAATAGTACATTCTGTTCTTAGTGCCGGCTAACGGTACGGCACGCAGTATCGGCGATCTTAGGAACCAGTGTTTCTCAAAGTGGGATAACGCTCCTTTATGGGAGTTAGGCCGACAGGGCGATTTAGGGGCCTGGGAGAATCGAGGGAAGGGCTAGATGGTACATACGTCGCTATAAGGATTTTTGTTGACGTCTTTGTTCGGGTGTATGTTATTATTATATATTTTTTCTTCAAACTGCTTGAAAGATAGGTTTGAATTTTTTTGAGTGCGCACATTTCATTTTCAAAAAGTGTAAAACTAAATAAGTTGAGGACCTATATACTATAACGATAGCAACAAAAGTTATAAGAGTTTTATCGGTATTTTTTAAAATTGTATTAATACTATATATGAGTAAAAATATCACTTCTTCGAAGACGATTGTTGTTTTAGATATTACAAATATCCGACTGGTGACCATTTTCGGTCAGGTGAGCATTTGTTGCATCGGTGGATTAAAAATCATTATCATCTTTAACACATTATTGTTCCACTGCTAGGCACTGTTCTCAGAATGAGGCTTAGGCGAAGCCTATCAAGTTTGCCGAGTATGGTAGACTATACATACCCTGAGATAATCGTCACTTACTTTAATGGAAGGAAAACATGGCGAGAAATATATGCCTGAGTTTTCTAAGAAAATTGTTTTCAAATATGTTTAAAGTAACAACCGCTTAAGAGCAGTGATAGCCTAATGGTTGAAACTTGACCTCTCGATCGGGAGGTCCGAGGTTCAAACCCAGGCACGCACCACTGATTTTTCTAAATTATGTGCGTATTAGAAATTAATTATCACTGCTTTTCTTTGAAGGAAAACATCGTGAGGAGACTTACACACCCGAGAGAGTTCGTTAAAAAAAGTTCTCTTAGGTGTGTGGAGTCCACCAATTCGCACGTGGCCAGCGCGGTGGGCTATGGCCTAAACTCTCTCATTTTGAGAGAAGACCCGTGCCCAGCAGCGGGACAATAATGGGTTGACGAGAGAAGAGAACAACCGCTCGGTTATTTGGCGTAATAACAGCCTTATGCGCTACTGTGGTGTGGTCTAAATAATGTGGTTAGAAAGAGATACTGATCCGTGGCGTTTTAACTTAGCCATTAGAAGTAGGATCTCTGATTAACCTCGACTACTCTGATGCCATTTGGGCTTGACCACTGACCACTTATCAGACAGACTGCGTGCTCATTTGCTACTTCCATTAAAAAACTTGGTGATTGCCCGTTTGCTACTAAAAAACTCGACTGCAATGTCTTGCTACTCGCTAAGGTGTAAGCTATCGATAATTGTCATTCTATTACGTGAGCTATACTTGTCCTACAGGAAGGTGTAACTGTATGCCGGCACACAATACGCAGACTATCTTACGGCCATCTTGTAGCTGCATTTGTTCTTTGTGTAGGGCCTGGCAGCTTCATTATTCAATGGACACTTTTCAATGTGAAAAAAAATCTAAGATAATAGTTTTCGAATATGTAATTGCGATAAAGAGTATGTAAAATATACTTATTCGAATCGTTCCAACTTAGTCCTTAGTAGCATCTGTGTTAAGCCTCAAACACACGCACACACACGCTTTCTACACTCATAGCCCTACACTAAGATTTTCTCCTGTGTCGTGGGTACAATGTACACACAGAAATCGAATACATAAACATTCAGACCCAGAATATGAATCTGAACTCATCATTCAGATACCTGTCTGGCGGGGAATCGAACCCGGAGCCCACTGCATATTTACATATTAAAAAATAATTAAGTTGATTGCATGCTCGTTTGCTACTTTCATTAAAACAACTTGTTGATTGCCCGTTTGCTACTAAAAAACTCGACTGCGATGTCTTGCTACCCGCTAAGGTGTAAGCTATCGATAATTGTCATTCTATTACGTGAGCTATACTTGTCCTACAGGAAGGTGTAACTGTACGCCGGCACACAAAGCGCAGACTATCTCACGGCCATCTTGTAGCTGCATTTGTTCTTACGTAGGGCCTGGCAGCTTCATTATTCGTATAATATCCTGACCCTTTTCAATGTTAAAAAAAGTCTAAGATAATATGTAGTTCCGGTATTCTGGTATAAAGAAAATGTTGCAACTTAGTCCTTAATGGCTTCTGTGTTAAGCCTTACACACACACGCCTTCTACACTCATAGCCCCATACTTGGATTTTCTCCTGTGTCGTGGGTACCATGGACACACACAAGACGAATATCTAAACACCCAGACCCAGAGTGTAAGGTGTAAGATATCGATAATTGTCATTCTATTACGTGAGCTATACTTGTCCTACAGGGCACGTGTAACTGTACCTACTGGCGGCACACAATACGCGGACTATCACACCATCTTGTAGCGGCTGCATTTGTTCTTATGTGTAGGGCCTGGCAGCTTCATTATTCGTATAACATGCTGAATCTTGTAAATATGTTAAATGCGAAAACTTGTGAGGATGTATATGTGTTTAATTACTTGTACGCAAAACATCCACCAATTCGCACTTGGCCAGCGCGGTGGACTATGGCCTAAAACTCTCTCATTCCGAGAAGACCCGTGCCCAGCAGTGGGACAATAATGGCTTGTACCCTACACAAAAATATCAGTCGGCATTAAAATTTGGCATGTACATAGTTTATCGCCTAGACTAACATAAGGTAACTCACTAAGGTACTCTTAACCGTGGTGTTCGTAACCGAAGCGTGCGATGTAGGAATATATGACAAAACCTACATACCTTAGAGATAAACATTTTTTTAAAGGTAGTTACCGGATAACTTTAGTAAGAGGCGACTAATTAGTCCTAGGGAATGAACGTCCTGTGATTGGTTCTATGTGAGCCATGTTACTTGTAATGAGCTATGCCCCTTGTAATGTTACTCTCACCACCGGATCGATTTCAATGATAAGTCATATATTACAATCCATAAAACCGTAGGGTCCTGCTAAGGAAGGAGACGCACATGCATGCATATGCTCGAAATACATTACCCGCTTTCTGATGCAGTCGGGTAAAAATATACTCTCATCAACCCATTATTGGCCCACAGCTGGGCTCGGGTTATCTCTCAGGATGAAAGAATTAGGCCATAGTCCACCGCGCTGGCCTAGTGTGAATTGGTGTACTTCACACACCTCCGAGAACTTTTTTTTTTAAGAACTCTTGGGTGAGTAGGTTTCCTCACGATGTTTTCCTTCACCGAAAAGCAGTGATAATTATTTGTAATACGCACATAAATCAGTGGTGCATGCCTGGGTTTGAACCTCGGACCTCCCGATCGAGAGGGCAAGTTTACAACCATTAGGCTATCACTGCTCTAAAAAATATACACATACATTATATGTTATCTCTTCTCAGTTACGTCCTATTGCGCGGCGCCCGACCATGCGGGTAACTGTACTCCTATCTTTATCACCATTGCGTTATTTGTATCAGATTGTATGAAACTGGTTTCTTTTTTGTACAGCGGTATGACGGACGGAAGTGTTAGCCCGCAAATTTATTTGATTAGCTGTATTAGACTTGTTTAATCTGATGGTACTTGAATTGTGTGCTTCGACGAAGAAAATATAGTTAAGTATTCTGTTTTAATTCTCTACTTGTTGGACTAATATAAGTTATTTTGGCTTATCCAATAATGTATGAAATAAAACATGGAAATCATTAGCAATACTAATTCGACGTTGTCATTGACTCTCTCAGAGTGAGAGGAGTTAGTCCGTATCAGTCAGCAAATGCTGTCATTCTTAGGTTAGTCCATCTAATCGGATGTCACTCCATGCTAGGCGTATTCATAGGAATTGTATACAGTGCTACACTGGTTGATTCTAAGGGAGCTAGGAGGCTCAAGCTAAAATTTTAATAGAAATATTTAAACAATCTTTGCTTACATAACAAAATTTAAAAAAATGAGCTAAGTCTCTGTAAAATCGAAAAGACAACTCCCTTCTTATCAAAAGACTGTTTTTTCATCATCTTTTTTGTAGGTTTGAAGGTGGTAGAACCAGTGTAGTTCGACCGGGAAAGTACCACCGCCATACCTATTTCTAGCGTGAAACATTTCTTGCGTGTCGATGGAAGGGTGTGGTTGCTGGAACACTTTCACATGAGGTGACCATCATAGTCCTCGGGAGTAGCATCACATCTGTGATTGACTTCCGACGGAACCGATTTTCTGTATGAAGTTGATTACAGATGTCCATGGGCGTCAGTGACTACTTGCAATCAAGTGGAATGCATGCTTATTTGCTACCTCAGTCAGATAAAAAAAGGTCTCAAACTTCCAAAACCCTGGTTCTGCCAGTCTCTTGCAATGTGTACTATCTATTGCATATGCAGTACCCACGCATTTCCAGGCCAGCCGCTCTAAAGCAGCGGCACTTGACAATTGTATCGGGGTATTTGTTATTGGCTTCCGCTCTGTCTGCGTTTATTTATGCCGCCACGCTAACCGTTTCTATGGAAACTAAAACGCGTATAATGGCTACCCATTTTGTGTTCCACTGTTGGACACGAGTGCTACAAAGTTCTGGTGCGTAGTCGTCTTTGATTGATTTTTGTTTCACTGCTGGCGAGGGTTCCCCTTTACAGTTAGGCTTAAATTATCATCAATTGTGTTGGCCTAGTGCGAATTGGCAGACTTCATACACTGAAACCTTTGAAACTTCAAGAACTTATTTCTCGCGATGTTTCCTGCGTTGTTAAAGCAAATCGTATCTAATATTTAATATATAAAGTTGAAAAATATCAATATATAATAACATATCTGGGATTTGAATCTGGTACCTCCCAGTTATGGCGGCGTCTAAGGCACAAAATCCTGGCGATGGCAACAGCGTCTTCTTCAATGCACATTGCAGTCCACAGTACGCTTGCCAGTAACTATTTGTAAAACTACGTCATAGAGGAGGCGTATGTCTAGCTTATACGTTTGGACCACTCCTTTTTTTTCTTTATTATTTTTTTTTATGCCACCCGGGGGGCAGGCAGCTGGGTTATGCCGGTCTCTTACCCGTACTCTTACCCTCTTACTCTGGACCACTCCTGACGGATGACCTCATAGCGTTTAATCTTTATCCATTGATAACAACTAGGAACCTAGCGAGATGGTCCAAAATTTATTTATTCCCAAATTTTATGTTTTTTTTTTTTTTCTATAAACACATTTACTTTTCTTAATAATCATTGTCATAAGCAATATCAAAGTACCTAATCGTATTTTTTGTTTATACATATATGCATTTTGTTTATTACTTACGCCAGTTGCCATTGCGTTTATATAATCTTATAACATTTACGATGTATTGAGATTCCATTCAATCTCTTAAAAAGCAAATCTGAAATAAGTGTCATAACTCATAATATCATTATAAGATAAATACAGATAGACCAGCAAACAGTAATAGATATGGCATTTTATATTTATACGGAATTTTGTACGGTTATAGTGGCAGAGCAAATAATGTTTAGAGATTACATCGCGTTTAGCACATATAAATCCTACTTTACTTTGAGTATTTACAAAATAGATCAATTATGATGACTTGTACACATTTTAGCTCCCGTTTGAATAAAAAATGAATTGATATTTTTGTCAAAAACCAGATAGATTAAACAATAGAATAATATTACAATACATTTTAACTTTACAAACTTACATGTTTATCACATAATGTGATTTGTTAAATACTGGATTACTATACAGATACTTGAAAAATTATGAAGACAAGGATTTATAGCACTTATCATACTTCATGCTAATATTATGATGGCTAAAGTTTGTGAGTGTGTATGTTTGTTACTTCTTCACGTGTAAATGGCTGGAGCGATTTTCATTATATTTGGTAGGGAGTTAGGTGAAACTCTGGAATAACATATAGGCTACTTTTTACTGTGGGAAAATATCTTATTCCCACGGAACAATCGATTTTTGTTAACGCGGGCGAAGCTACGGGATTCAACTACCTAGTCTATCAATATATAGATAAGTGATCAAAACATAATTTATAAATTTCTTCGCACGCAAACATATTAAGCGAGAATGTTCTCGCTGTATTCGAAGATAACTTAACCATACTTGCATATGTCAACAATAACGACGTTACGTGACGTGGCACATCTTAATCCGCATAGCTCTGTGGCGTTGCAAATTTGTTGCATCTAATTTATAGCGAGCGAGCACGCAGATCAACCGGAACTTTGTAAATCCGTCGTCAATACGACAATATATTAGCGTCGTGATATTTCACGTGCTAAGGCGACGTAACCATCTAATGGCAAGAGCCAACAATGACCGTCCATAATATCGCAATAACTAACGCTTCACCGTTATGTCGAATGGACGCAGACGTTAATGTATCGTGTTTTAATATACAAGTATTTGCAACTGAATTTGTGGACGTTGAGTTGACTGGAAATCTATTTACTGCAGTGGAATAAATAGTCGTCGTCGTCGTCAACCCATTACTATCCCACTGCTGGGCACGGGTCTTCTCTCGGAATAAGAGAGGTTTAGACCACCACACTGGCCAAGTGAGAATTGGTGGACTTCACACACTTCCGAGAACTTTTTTTTTAAAGAACTCTCGGGTGTGTAGGTTTCCTCACGATGTTTTCCTTCACCGAAAAGCAGTGATAATTAAAGTATAATACGCACATAAATCAGTGGTGCGTGCCTGGGTTTGAACCTCGGACCTCCCGATCGAGAGGGCAAGTTTTTAACCATTAGGCTATCACTGCTCCAATAAATAGTACTTGGAGGAAAATACATTATACTTATCCCTGCTCGTATTTAACTACTCACCCGTCGCAACGGTCGAAATTCGACCGTAATTTAAATTAAAAAACTAATATTGCTCAAAGTAGCACGAATATTTCTCAATTTCAAATAAAATGTAATAATTTTGCACCCGTTAAATATAAAAAGAGGCTGTTTCGTAACCATTGTTTAAAATCAAATTAGCTTAATTCAATCGAATGATTTTAAACTTGCTGTCGGGGTTGGATTCTTCAACCAATAGCAGAGCATTATTTACAATGCTCATACGGTCCGTCCAATCGGAGGGTAGTATCCCTCACCATGCTCCGGTAAAGCAGTATGGCGGCGTAAGCGTTGTTGAAGCGACCGCTGCTAACCGGCTCGGACAAAATTCGTATGTGTGGAACTTAATACCTCTAATTTTCGTGTGTATTGTGAAAATATAAACTATTTGTGTACTCTAAGCGTGTGGACTAAATCGAAACCTTCAAATTCATCGCTGGTGTGTGGGCACGTGTGGTGTGGACCGCGTGGAGCCTTGCCAGGATCCTGGAAGAAAGAGGAGCCGCGGGCGGACCGTACGTGGCTAATCGTAAGTAGAATCCGTATTCCGACAGCAAGTTAGGTAGCCCAAAATGATGTGGAACTGCCTATGACCTCCCGAGGTCTCGTTTGACCGTCCTTTAATTCCCCGGGACTTACGGGAAGGCGGTTCTCGCACAGAGGCATTTAAAAGCAACAGCTGGTATTTTAACAAAGACACTGACATTTCTTCTATTTGTTTTTATAGTGAGACATTGAATGTTCTATTTCGTTTATTATGTATGTGTTTGTGTCAAATGCACGGTAGTGTGTGTAATGTGTTTTAGTTGATTTTATGTATGATATATACATTATGCATTATTAACATTCGTCATCTCTCCCTGCATTCTCTAAGTCCACTATAACCGTGCAAAATTTCATACTAATCCCTCCGCAGCATATTACTTAAAGATGCACCACAAGTTTTTGCTTCAATACATAGTATAAAACAAAGTCGCTTCCCACTGTCTGTCCCTATGTATGCTTAGATGTTTAAAACTACGTTACGGATTTTAATGCAGTTTTTTTTAATAGATTCAAGAGGAAGGTTTGTATGTATAATACATGCATAATATAGTGGATAATTATAGATTTTTGACTTTTAGGCGGAACGAAGTTCGCCGGGTCAGTTGTAAATAAAATTTCGAAAGGATTTTTTCACACGAGCGATTCAAACACAGTACTAACACGGAAATCGTGGTAGCCGAGGCATGTGGAAATTCATAATCAGCATATTTATATACGATACATTAATGCACAATGCACAAGAGCATGCGACTCGATTTATGCGGACATTTTTATATGCGGAACCCGTCCACCAAACGTGAGACTTGAACGCGGTACCGTGCATAATAAAAAACGACACTTTCAACCAAAAAGTTGACAACCTGACTGTGAAGACGAAACCGAATTGAGAATCGTCGTCAAATTATTGTTTGAATTTTGACGACCTGCTTGGCGGAGCGGTTACCATACTGATCTGACGTGGAATGGGTCCCGGGTTCGATTCCCGGCCGGACAGGTATCTGAATGATGAGTTTAGATTCTTGTTCTGGGTCTGGATGTTTGTGTATTCGTCTTGTGTGTGTCCATGGTACCCACGGCACAGGAGAAAATCCTACTGTGGGGCTATGAGTGTAGAAAGTGTGTGAGCGTGTGTGTATTGCTGTATTCCCACTGCTATGGGTATGGGTCTCCTATCAGAGTGAGTGATTTAGGCCATAACCTACCGCGTTGGTCAAGTGCGAATTGGTGGACCTCATAAATATTTGTTTTTCTTAAGAATTCTCAGGCGTGTTTCCTCTCGATATTTTTCTTCACTGTAAAGCAGGGCTAATGTTGAATACACAGATCATTTTAGAAAAAAAATTGAGTTGCCTGCATTGGATTTGAATCTTGGACCTACCGTCCGTTCCATCCGTATGGGTACCGTGTTAACCGCTTTTAATAAAAAAATGTTTGTCCTTATTAAATTTAGCTTTATCCATGTGTAATTTTGTAACGATATAGAAAAATAACATACTCGTAGACTCTACAAGTTTTCGCAAAATTTAATTTTCACAACACTTAATATTAGAATTTTTTAACAACATCATAAGCACATTTTAGGTGCCAAACTCTACTACCGTTCGCTATCGGGCGTTTCACATCAATAAATAGCACCTAACGGCTCTACCTGAGTAATGTGCAGAAAATGCAACAGGCAGCTAAGTGCGTTGCTAAGTGCTTGAATTGATGAGCCTCTCCGCAACCAGATACCATTTAAACAAATGAACCTAGAACTCTAGAACCCTACCTTTAGATTGCATTTAATTATAAGCCTTGAAATATGTGAACTTGATCATTTACATATACTAACTCTAATTAGTAACGAGGTCCTAAATCGCTATTGTATCATATTTTACTATATCTCTTTGATTTTTTAATCTATATATTAATACATGAAGCAAACACTTGTGATCCCTTTTTGAGACACTTGCCGCAGACGGAGGAGAAATGACGCCCGGTTATAGTTGATGTAGAGAAGGATTACCCAATGCTAATATTTTTTTGCATAAAACATACATAAAATTAACTAAAAACACAGTACACACACTACCATGCATTTGTCACGAGCATATAAATAATAATCGAAATAGAACATTCAATGTCTTCCTATGAAAACACATAACGTCTAAAATGTCAGATGTCTTTGTCAAAACATCCGCTATTGCTTTTAAATGCAGATTAGCGAATTCAACCTCTTTTTCCTTTAACGGGTGCGTTCAAAATAACTTGAAATTTATAAGAATTATTTTTTTTTTTTTTTTTAATTCAAGGAAAAAAGGGCTTTATCGCTAATGCAATTATGGCGCCCTGGTTATGAAACATTCTAATACAATTAACAAAACAAAATTATCTAACGTCTAATAAGATTGTATAACTTTTTGGCATCATCAGATAATGGATCTACAAGCATACTGTTGCAGTATCCGATCAAATTAAAATTAAGACAGACGTTTTGCCGCAAATTGCTATTCTGCACACATTCCATCAAAATATGGTAAAGGTCATCAACGACATTACAGGTTGGGCAGTTTGGTGACGTATTTTTACGCATCATATACAAAAATCTATTACATGGAATGTGTCCAGATCGCATTCGCAAAGCTGTAACCGTCTCAGTTCTATTTAATACTCTGGTATCTATCCAAGAGTACCTTAAAGGATGTGGCTGGATTGTGCGGTACCATATGCCTTTTTCTTTAAATCTTCTATCGAAATATTCTTTCCAGATATTATAACAATGTAACTTTAACAAGGGTATGTAATTTTGAAATGAAGGGGTAATTTTTAATTCGACACCATCAGTAATAGCCTGTTTCGCTACCAAATCAACATTTTCGTTGCCCTCTATACCAATATGAGATGGTACCCACTGAAGGAATATCATCCTGGAATCGGATTGCAATTTTAGAAGTAATTTAATTATAGCGTAGGCTACAGGCAGGCCTCGGAAAGCCGAGTTGCACCGAGCCAGGTGTTGCAGAGAACTTTTCGAGTCTGTTATTATAACGATCTTATCGAAATCGATTGACTGTGCATATGACAGTGCCTCGTAAATGGCTAATAATTCGGCTTCCATAATAGAAATATCTACTGTGACTTTAAATTTTGCAAAAATATTCAAGTTTGAGTCATAAAATGCTGTTCCTATACCATGGATATCCTTTGAAGCATCTGTAAAAATTTTATAAAAGGTACCATACATTTTATTTAAGAAATCTATACATTTATTTTTTAAGGTAATCGAATGAAAACTACGTTTACTACTAGTAACTCCATCTATATCTATAACTAATGTTTTTTTAATATTGATATTTGTAGCCCACTGGTCTAAACAAAACATACCTATTGGAGAACTAGATTGAATAGGAAGGGATTTGTAATTGTCATGAATTGATGTAAGCAAGGGTTTTTTCTTATTACTCCAATATACATTAGAACTCAGATCAGTTAATTGGGATATTAACGAAATAGAGGGATTATTTAAAACAGACTTATTCTTAAACCAAAATTTTCCGGCCAAATAGCGCCGTCTCAAATATAATGGACATACACAAAGTTCACTCTCCATTACGTGAATAGGCGTACTTCTAATAAATCCTCCTATAATTCTCAAAAATTGATTCTGAATTTTATCTAATTTACTTAAATTGGTTTTACAGCAGTTATCATACAAAAAGGATCCATAGTCTAGCCTACTTCTGACACAAGATATGTAAAGACGTCTCAAGTGTTTTGGATGAACACCCCAGGCCGATCCTGACAAAACTTTAAAAATATTTATGTATTTTGAAACCTTTTCCCCTAACTCTTTAGCGTGCCTATTCCATTTTAAAGACCGATCCAGCCACATTCCCAGATACTTTACATCATTTACGACTTCTAAAGAAACGTCTTTAATCTTAAGGTTACAATTATGTCTCTTGTGTCCTCTAGTGAATATACATACTTTACTTTTTGAGGGTGATATATCTAAATTAATTTTAGAAAACATTTCATGTAAAATAATTAAAGCATTTTGAATTCTGTCTTGAACGTCCAATAAGTTATTTGAAGAGCTAAATAATACGAAGTCGTCTGCATATTGCGACATACTGATATTTGCAAGTGAATTTATATTTTTGCATATTTCAATTGTAACTGCATTAAATAGCAATGGGGACAAAGGGTCACCTTGTGGCAATCCTCGTCCTGTGCTCCTTTTGAGATTATAATCTTGCCCCTCTATGATAAGAAACCGTTGTTGTAAAAACGTCCACAAGTAGTTACATAGTGTAGCACCTATTCCCAAATTATCTAATGTATACAGTAGACCCGAAATGTCAACATTGTTATATGCATTTTCAAGATCCAAAAAGCAAGCTAAAGTTATATCATTTTTGGAAAATCCTATCTGAATACTAGTAACCAAATTAGTTATATTGTTTAAACACGAACGATTTTTTCTAAAGCCATTAGTTTCCTCAGAAAAGAAATAATTTTTTTCAAGGTACCATTCTATTCTATTATTCATAATGGAATGAAATATTTTACATAGACACGACAAAAGTGAAATTGGTCTTAGAGCTGTAACAGTGTTACATTCCCGCCCAGGCTTAGGAATAGGTATTACGCGGATATTCCGCCACTGGCTAGGTACAAAACCATTAATTAAAAAAAGGTTGTATAGGTGTAACAAGATATTTTTTCCAACATCCGGTAAATTAAAAAGCATTGAATATGAAACTTTGTCAAACCCGGGAGCAGTATCTTTAGACTTTAAACAATTGTGTAGTTCCTCCAGCGAAATGTTTGTTTCTAATTTACTATTCTGAGAGATAAAATGTGGTTGAGCTTGAGATACGTAGTCTGGTGTAAGGTTACATAATAATGTTTCTGCTAGTGATCTTTCAACATAGTACTTAGTTGATTTTTGTCCCTTTAACCATCTCATACGTTGCCATACTTCCGACGCAGGCGAATTTTCGTTCAACGATGTACAAAACTCCCACCAGTTCTTACTTTTTGCGTTCCTCAATAGCCTACGTGCTTTGTTAGTCTTAATATTTAATTTCTCTAAATTATCAGGGGTTGGATTTTGGAATTAAATTGAATTTGAGAAATATTCGAGCTACTTTGAACAATATGAAGTTTAGATTTTTAATTATGGTCGCATTTCGACCGTTGCGACTGGTGACTAGTACTCGTAGATACATAATATCAAATCTCCACATAAAAATTGGCTATTAAATTTGGCTGCTGCCTTGACACTAAATTAAAACATATACCACGATTAAAGATTTAATTGTTAATGATTACTGCCCCCGTGGAAATATTAAACGATCTATAGTTTAAACGATTATAGCTACATTGCCAATCCTAAGCTAAGATGGTCCCATCATGTAAGTACATCAACATTCATGACCTTTCACCGAAGCAGGAACAATAACAAAATTATAATCATGTTAAGGCTACATACGAGAATGCAGATAAAATACTTATATTCAAGAATTTTATAAAAGAATTAACTGATATGGCAAAAAAATAATTACACATATAACTTGAATCGCATTATTTCTAACAGTAAATAGTTTGCAGTTACTTTTATATTGTCTATATATTACCTATATCGCTATCGCCCAGGGTTGACTGTCAGAGAATGCCGTTAGGCATTAAGTTTTACCCTTGTAACCCTTAGGTGTTTTAAAATCTAAATAAATAAATCACGATTTGCTGGACAGTGACAGCCGTAATTCACACCGAGCTCTCACTACCATATCCTACTAATTACAAGCCTAGCTATCGCCTTACCGTTACAGTAATATGATCGAGTAAGTGTCGATACCATTGTACCGGCTAACCCACTGACGGATCTGATTACTACGAGGTGATAGAGCGAGAACTGCGGTGGAACACATTAACACCGTTAGGACCGATTGACCGGGATTGTGCCGTTTCTCTTGTCCGGGTATGTCCGGGAGCATACACAGTTGATATTAACAATCTTATTAACATAAATGCGAATTTTTGAGGATGTATGAGTAATGTTTGTTGCTTTTTCACCGGTCGGATTTAGATGTCATTTTGCACACACATAGTTAATAACCTAGGTTAACCGAAGTGAGCAAAGACCCGGGAACAATTCGGTATTTATTGAAACCTGCCTTTTTTCTCGAGGAGGAAACCTTCAAAAAGTACCCGACGTCGATGATTTTCGTTCCAAATCCATTTAGTACAAAACGTCAAATTGAAAAATTCAAAGTTCTTTGATTTCCCGGTTTATTTTCTTCTCGCAGGTACCCAATTAAAATAATATAGCCTACGTTACTCAAATTAGGCTCTAAGAAATGGTAGTAAATAGTAATATGTAATTATATACGTGTATAAAGTGCAAGTTTAATAGATAATAATTTTGTTTCTGAAAACCTCGTGTACATATCGTAACACTTGGTAAACGGTAGCAGTTTGAGAAATGACACCCATTGGGCATAGCCGCGTCCCACGCCCACTGCCTGGGGAGCGCCCAACAAATCGACCACCATCCTTCAACGTAACTACTTTAGTTTAAGCACATGTTTTATTAGGGCCACGAAAAAGTAGTTTAACGCTACTCGTTAGTATTGAGCGAATTTTAGCTGATTTCGCTAAATTTGGAGCAAAATTTGGCAAAACGGACTCACTCCTACGCCACCACTGATAAAGGGTCTGGATTTCGAATCGATCGAAATTATTAGACTTTTTATAATAAAATTTTTAGAAATAAGGAGAATTATATTGTACTTGCCGGCACGCTTTAATATGAGGCGACTATCTTTGTTCTCGGATGTCCACGGGTGGCATTGACCACTTAACATTAGCTGGACTGCCCGCTCGCTCGCTACTTCAATCTAACAATAATACCTATTGATAGATGTCTAGTTTCTTTAACGTTTTGTGTAACAAAATCAATCCATAGATTCCCGTGTTTAAAAACGAAGATTATTCAAAAAAATACCGGTATACTAACAATTTTCCTAGAATTAATCATTTAGCAAATATCAGACTCATTTTCAGTAGAGCTGCAAATATATATTATTATTTGTTTTTAACGCTCATCGCTTGAAGCTGAAGAAAATGACGCCTTAAGTAGTTGTTTCGTGGCCCACGAGTTAGTCACGTGGCGAGTCTAGAAATCGACTGTAAACGATGTCGTTTTTAAAAATTTTGACATCCTGTGAAGACTTGATATACAGTTATCCATTTTTTAACCATTTACATACATGAACAAAGAGGGACTTTCTCTTTCATTAGGATCATTCTTTTTATTTCTACATGAGTTCGCTGATAACTGAGTTTATGAAGAACAATTCTAACATTAAAGCCATTTATTAAACAAACGCTTAGACGAATAAAATCAAAAACAAAACAATAAGAAAAATATTAAAAGTTTTGTTTTATTTAAACAGATAGCATGTATCAATTCACGAAATTGGCAATTTTTGCATGCTCCATATTATTCAAAGGTTCTAAGCTGCCACAAATTTAGGATAACAGATGATCGGCATACGCTTAATAGTGTCTTCAGGTATTTCTTAAAACAATTTGACCCACAGTATCACAGACATAAATGCATGAATGACCTGCCGTTGAACGCCAGCTATACGGCGAATTGTTTTTATATTCACACCACGCCGCAGAGCTACGACCTAAACAGTTTTCTTCGTGAATATATTTCCTACTAGTTTTCTACTGCGGCGTCGTCTTTGTCTGTCTTTTTGAAGTGAAACTTCTTTATCGGGGTTGGAAAAAAATTTAGTGTAACATTTTTTCGTTACGCGCCATCTTTTTCTTATCCCTACCACGCGTGGTATTAAATAGATTATTATAGATTAGATTATTAGATAAAGTTTAATAAAAGCCTTTTATTAAACTTTATCTAATTTAACTTTATTAAACCAATTTCTGTAAAGTTGCATATAGTAAATTATTTTTTTAAAAATAACGTCATAAAGATGTTTCACTTCTTACGAGTGTACGCTAGTACACGCACACATTTTTTTTAT
The DNA here is from genome assembly GCA_949699795.1 of Spicauda simplicius. Lineage (NCBI taxonomy): Eukaryota > Metazoa > Arthropoda > Insecta > Lepidoptera > Hesperiidae > Spicauda > Spicauda simplicius. The sequence goes on from OX453066.1 coordinate 19,243,161, forward strand.
AATAATGAAGTAGCAAACGAGCATGCCGTCCACCTCATGGTAAGTGATCACTGCCGCCCATGGACATGTAAGTAAGCAACTTCATATTGAACATGGGTTCTATCTGAAGTCAATCACAGATGCGTTGCTACTCCCGAGGACTAGGATAGTCGCCTCATATAAAGTGAGCCGGCAACTACACACTTCTATCGAAACGCAAGGAATGTTACGTTAGAAATAGGTGTGGTGGTGTTACTTCCTCAGTCGAACTACACTCGTTCTACTACCAATATATAATCTATATTCTAAAGTGAGGCTTGCTAGCCTAATGGTTAAAAACTTGGCGTCTCAATCATTGGTCTGTTGTGTGAATCCAGGCACCATTGATTATTATAAAATTACGCGATGATGAAGAAGAAGAAGAAAATGGCGGGTAACCGCTGGATTCAGATGGCTCAGGACCGGTCGAAGTCGCACAGATTAGGGGAGGCCTATGTCCAGCAGTGGACTTTTAAACGCTGATGGATGGATGGATGACGCGATGATGAATGTGTATTAGATATCAATAACCATTGATTTACTGGGAAGGAAATCTATACACCTGAAAATAATCTATAAAACCTCTTAAGTTCTATGGCATTCACTAAAACGACTGTTTGTTTCTCTTTAAAATTTAAGTTGTCAGGTTTTTGAATTTTTTATAGTCATTTAATTAATTTAGTTGAGTAAAGCTGCCATATTTTCGTTTAGAAAGGATTAACTTCTATATTTTCACTAAGATAAAATATTTGGTCACATATTTATCAGATTTTGATATTCACTTTTCGTTAGGTTTTTGCCAAGTAAGCGCGGCAAATAAACGCGTATCCATTTATTCAGTGGTCAGAATCAGGATTCTGAACCAAAAATGTTTATTTTAATTGCTAAATGGAGCGTGGCGCACGAAAATCCAAGGTCGGAGCGTTGAAATCGTCGAATGGGCCTGTGTTTCCGCCTAAATCTAAGTCAAGTCTTTCCCGCAAGAGCGCGCTGCGGGGATAACCTGCCCGCACAACCTTTTTTTTCCCACCCCCACACCCGAGCAACCTTAAGGCTATACGCACAACGCCTAAATCCCAACGTAAGTAACCACTCTTATTTAAATAAGGTAGTCGTGTGCGACAGAGACAGCTAATGAGTAGTGATGGGAGAGAGCAGGATAAAAGTCGCGATGTTGCCGCGCTTTTTGATAGTGATGTCGCGGGTGTCGATAATTATGTCATAAAAATTTTAATTCCGAGCTCGAGTTCTTAGCCTTTTATAAATACAGTTGCACTTCCTTATTGTGTTGTAAAATTCTATTTCTTAATGAGGTAAGCGTTGAAGTTTATTGGCGAATCCCGGTTTTAGTGCAAGGTTTATGCTTCATGATTATATATGATTACTTTTAGTATGTTTTATCTTCCTTCCTCTTGCTAAGAATCTAGTTCGATTTAATTTTATTTAAATGTACGTTTAGGTCTCATTCTTTTTGATATTTTTATATGAACATTTGATTTCTTATACATCGATCCCATCCATTTTATAAAACTTAATGTCTTTATCACACAAAACTAATTATGGTTTAAGGGATGAACTGTTTTTTAGTCAATATGACGAATATTATCATTACTTATTAAAATGTACTTTATGGATATATCTACATTTTATGACCAGCATACATCCTGGTACTATTTCAAATAATATTATAACTTACAAAATAGATATTTAGTATGTAATAAGCACATTTTTAAGAGTAAAGTAGCGTTGTGTCTCTGGAGACGAAAATTATGAGTCACGAAAAACAAATCAAATACTTTATGTTTACAAATTTCGTTACTGTAATAATGTATATATTAATTTTATCGATATTATAAAATTGATAGGATGAGTGAATAACATAAGAAAACTCATAAAATTGTATCTTCAAAAATATTATTAGTTAAATAAAATAAGATGAATATTGCTAAAATTGCCTATACTTGTTACTATCGACAAAATATTAGTTCACTAATAAGAGATACATATCTATACTAACTTTATCGACATTATACATCGATAGGGTCCCTCCCTATCCACCAGATGGCGTCGACAGCGCGGCAAGTTCTGGCATTCCACGCGCCGCCTCCCTGAATACTGACGGAGGTTTCTAAGGCTCCTTACGCATTGAACTATTTGAGGCTTTACGAATACACAGACTCGATGATATTTGATATTTTGGTGCTAAACAAGAACATTCCATATTTTTTTCATTGAAATGTCTAGTTTTAATTCGACACAACTTTTTTCAATAGTGCTGATTTTAAGAACTTTGAATGTACCTTTATTATGTTTTGCTTCTGTAGCTGTCTAAGGAAATTAATTCGAGAATATCATTTCCGTATGCCTATCTCCGTTATATAAGAAACTCCTAGCAAATTACTTTAAAATCTACCAGTATTTTCTCTAGGTTACTCTTGTTAAAACTGTCTGTATTAGAGCTTCATTCAGTAAAAAATACGGTACCATTTCTACATATTAGGCAAACATTAGGACGCTTAAGTCCTAATTGCGACGGATCTGCGATCAGCTACAGGATCTGTTATTTGGAGGTTGATCAATGTCGTCGATGGGTGACAGTGACCACTTATCATCTGGTGGCATGCATGGTCAAATCCTACTTCAACCTTATAAACAACTAGATGACCCGGCACTTCGTTCCGCATAAATCCGCCAAAAATCGAAAATTATCAGTGTTTCTCTACTATATTATCTTATATATAAAATTCTCGTGTCACAATGTTAGTCTCTATACTCCTCCGAAACGGCTTGACCGATTCCTCTGAAATTTGGTAAGCATATTGGGTAGGTCTGAGAATCGGCTAACATCTATTTTTCATACCCCTTAAGGGTTGTCCACCCTTAAATTTTTTAAATTTTTTATATGGCAAAACAACGTTTGTCGGGACAGCTAGTACATGTATAAAAACCTGCCTCTTGATTCACTCTATCTATTAAAAAAACTGCATTGAAATCCTTAGCGTAGTTTTAAAAATCTAAGCTTACATAGGAACAGACAGCGAGAAGCTATGTTTTATACTATGTAATGATATAATAGCCTTATATTATAAATAGAACAATACGTGTGCTATATTTCGCGTACTGTCCTAGATGGGTTGGTCCCTAATTTTGAATCTAGTTAGCAATTCTAACCGAATGTTAGCATTGATGATTCAGTAGTCAGAATTATTGATATTTTTTTAACCCTTACTAATCACCCGTCGGAACGGTCGAAATTTTACCGTAATTTAAATTAAAAAACTAACCTTTATATAGTTCAAAGTAGCACGTATATTTCTCAAATTCAAATAAATTGTTATATTTTCAAATTATTTTGAACGCACCCGTTAAAGGTAAAAAGAGGTTTAATTAACTAAGCTGCATTCAAAAGCAATAGCGGGTATTTTGACAAAGACATCTGACTTTTTTGACGTTATATGTTTTCATAGTAAGACATTGAATGTTCTGTTTCGTTAATTATGTATGTGTTTTTGTCGAATGCAAGGTAGTGTGTGTAATGTGTTTTTAGATGATTTTATGTATGTTTTAAGCATTATTTGAAAAGAATATTAGTATTACGTAATCCTTCTCTACATCAACTATAACCGTGCGTAATTTCATACTCCTCCGTCTGCGGTAAGTATGTTAAAAACGGATCACGAATTTTTGCTTCACGTATTAATATAAAGATTATAACACATTTTGAAATAGGCAAATTGTTATTTAAATTATTAGTGAAGAATTAATTACTAGGCGGTTGCAGGTAAATTCAAATTAAGCTCCAGTCTGTCCATTCGGGTTTAAGGCTCGAAGTGAATCCAGGTGTTAATTGGTTTCCCCTCCATGCTGGTGTCGGGGCAATTCACACACTTAGAGCTGCGGGGATAATGACTGCCTATATGGTCTATGGGTTCAGTGTTGGGTCCTTTTAACTTAAAAATATCTATATGATGATCGCCTCATATAAAAGTGTCCTCGGGAGTAGCAACACATCTGTGATTGACTTCAGATGGAACCCACGTTCTGTATCAAGTTGATTATAGATGTCCATGGGCGGCAGTGACCACTTACCAACAGGTGGACTGCATGTTCGTTTGCTACTTCAGTCAGATAAAAAAAACTCGATTGCCTACCCTTTAATACACAAAAGCAGAAAAGGATAACCCTATCAAATTACTACAAATAAAACATTTTTTACAGCTATGACACAAAAAAACTTTATAAACTACTATGAGAACACAAAGCAAGTTACTTATTTTGTTCAATAATCTAATTCTAGTACACCAGTTATCCTGTTTCCCAGAAATTACATTTTAATCTAGCTAAGGATCACGTCTATCGCGGCCTATAAAAGTACCGCCTAGAGCAATAGGAGCTTTTAACTAAAGCTCGTTCCTGTTACCTGTACTTTTCCTAACGGGCTTATATCTTATATAGTATAGCTTTATAGCGTATAGCTTTATCAAAAGATATTAACTGTATTTTATATTACCTAAAGTTCTATGCTTATAGCTGGTAGAACTGTTCGTAGTTTAAGTCCGGTGGTACTCCCGTCACACCAATTTCAATGATATAGCAGAAACGTTAAGAGTTGAAGTTTTGAAGGCGACAAAGGATATACTTAAAAATGTTGCACAAACTTTCATTTCTGAAAAAGAATAAAATTAACAATAATGTATTATACATAGGTATACATTATAAAAATAATAAAAATATATAATTATTGATTATTACTACTAGACTTTTTTGGACTCCAGACATAACTATAACCTTAATTGAAACTTTATTAGGCTAATATAAGCGACTACGACTATCTGCGACTATCGACTATGACTATACTATAAGATGGACTGAATCCTTGTTTACTACATAAATAAAAAAAGCCTTTTCGACATCAGCATAATAATATCTATGCTGCACAATGTCAAGTCAAAATATAGTCGTCAACCTTTTACTGTGCCACTGTTGAGCTTGGATTTCTTTTGAGTCAACTCGCTGGCAAGTTCAAATTGGTACCTATACTTTACACATCTTTGCAATTTTTTTCCGAAAATTGAGTATATCTTTTACAAACTAGTTCAGGAGTTTCTAATAAAAGACCACACCATAGACATATTTCATAATAAGTTTCCAATATTTTGAAGTACAATATTTAGAGTTCTGATACCATTATATAACAAAAATCGAGAAAACGTATAAATTACCTGATATTTCATATTTTTTAATATTAATATTATAAGTTTATATTATATCTACAAGTTGTACTGTATTCTTAAATTATATTTATAAATACCATTTATACACATATACATATATTCATATATTCATACCATATATGTATATTAAGAGCTTTTCACTGTAAATTTCACACTGAGTTATTCCTAACATAAATTTAACTTATATGTTAATGCACCTATTTAGCTACGCATGCTGTGCTCATCCGTAATTAAAATTGCAATAGACTTATATTATGATCGAAATGTGTATGAACTAGTGTATGTTGTAATTTTGTGGATGATCCAAATAAATAAAATAAAATAAGAATATCTTTAATTAAAATGTTAATGACAATTATATATCAGGATAAAATAATCTTATGATCGAAGCATAAAGGTTATTGTGTTAATAGACATCATTAATACAACATAAGTTTTAATCTAACAGTTAAACCGTAAAGTTAAAATGTCAGAGGATAATTAGTTTGTAGTAGCTTTGCATTTCATTAATAACTCGTTAATTGCCACATTACGAGAGTAACAGTTACAAGACAATTAATTGTACGTTTCAAATGAAATAATTGATGACTCACAATATTAAATATTTGGATTGAGATGTATAGTTCTGGGTTCGACACCTGGTCGAAATATGGGCTTTAAAAGTAAATTTATATATAAAGGCGTTTTAGCATAAAGGTAGTATAACTCTTTCTGGTTTGGCTTTGGTGGCATCATTCATCTCGACTGTTTCTTAAAAAAAACGCTTTCTACACTCATAGCCCCACAGTAGGATTTTCTCCTGTGTCGTGGGTGCCATGGACACACACAAGACGAATACACAAACACCCAGACCCAGAACAAGAATCTAAACTCATCATTCAGATACCTGTCTGGCCGGGAATCGAACCCGGGACCCATTGCGTGTCAGACCGTACAGTATGGTAACCGCTGCGCCACGCTTGTCGTCAGTTTCTGACTAATAACAGCAGTATTCTCATATATGTTCTGGTTTAAAGATATGATTCAGGAGATATATGTATATCGGGCCTTTCAGAAACTAAACTATCCCAAGGATACCAAAACCAATTATAAAAAGTTATCTATACTAATATTATAAAGAGGAAAAGTTTGATTTGTATTTTTGTATCTCGTCAACCCATTATTGTCCCACTGCTGGGCACGGGTCTTCTCTCAGAATGAGTGAGTTTAGGCCATAGTCCACCGCGCTGGCCAAGTGCGAATTGGTGGACTTCACACACCTCCGAGAACCATTTTTTTTTTAAAGAACTCTCGGGTGTGTAGGTTTCCTCACGATGTTTTCCTTCACCGAAAAGCAGTGATAATTAATTTCTAATACGCACATGAATCAGTGGTGCGTGCCTGGGTTTTAACCTCGGACCTCCCGATCTAGAGGGCAAGTTACAACCATTAGGCTATCTATCACTGCGTATTTTTGTATGTTTGTCATGAATTAACTTAAAAACTACTGAAACGATTTTAAAAATTCTTTCACCATTAAAAAACTACATTATCCCTGAGTTCATAGGCTATTTTTATTACTAAAATACATAAGGGTCTTTGATAAAACTTAAGTAACGTGATTTAAAGTGTCAAAAATTTTGCTCAAAAATGTTTGAGAATACATTATAGTCTGCGCGAACGTCGCTTTGGTTCAGCTAGTTAACATATAAGCAGATATATAATGATTAATATGTCGGCAATCGAATCATTACTTATAACTTTCAGAATACTGAGAATGCTGTTGCGGCTCCCCTGACAAGGTTACCATGAATTTATAATGAAAATCAAACAATTTATATGTATCTGTTAAAAAACATCGAAACTTTTAAAACAAAGGTATATTCTCGTAAAACAAAGATCGTGGGTGCGTAGTACAGTTTTTATTGCTTGCACACGACGTTTAGAGGGTCGAGGTGCGAATGGGTTGGTAAACAGTGGCTTCTGGGCAACGTCTGAACTGAGGAAAGGATGTTGCGAGTACAATGTTGTATAGCTATAGTACCCTTGGTATTTCTTTATTTATAGATTTATGTATGCAGTAAAATCATAGTAAAATCACATTAAAAATACATAGTACAAAGGGTTACTCCTAAATAAAATTCTTCCGGCAGCCCTGTGATCGGAGTGGATGTATTGGTTTATTACATTTGAAGTTTTTTGAAGAATTTTGGAAGGTGGTAGAACTAGTGTTGTTCGATCGGGGAAGTATCATCGCCACACCTATTTCTAGCGTGAAGCATTTCTTGCGGAAGGATATGTTTGCCGGTACACTTCGATATGAGGCGACCATCTTAGTCCTCGGGAGTAGCAACGCATCTATGATTGATTTCAGATAGACCTATATGAAGTTTTTTACAGATGTCCATGGGCGAAAGTGACCAATTACCATTAGGTGAAGAGCATGCTCGTTTGCTGCTGCAATCATTAAAAAAAAACAGAAAAAAACCCTATTCACATATGACTCGCCATTCTTAATCACCAAAGTGGTCAAAAAATTCTGCCAATATCCACATCTTTCAAAACCGCTTCATGCTAAAAAATGCGCGGCACTGGCACAAATAAAAAATCGGCATATGTATACTAATTGTTTGAATATACGAATCATAATCATTTTTAAATACTGGTATAATTTCTTACATAAATACATTCGCATACAAACATAATTTATCTTTAAAAGTATTTACAAATAACGCATTTCCACAAACTACAAAACGATAACAAACGTCGATATCGCAGCAGATATTCAAAATTCAAAATGCAATGATAAAATCGACGGCAGCCATCAGATCGTTGTCGAAAGTATGAATTTGATAACGATTTCGTCTTAACGTCAATATATGAAAACTCAACGTTTAGAGGCCCACACCCCGCTGTGTAAGAACGTGTAAATATCCCACGGACAAACCGACGGTCTTAATAAGCAATTTATTATGTACGGGCATCGTCGAGTGGCTTTACCTACTTTTTGGATTTTAGTGGGCAACTCTCATTATTACATAGTTTAAAACAAAGTCGCTTTCCGCTGTCCCTATGAATGTTTAGATCTTTAAAACTACGCTACGGATTTTAATGCAGTTTTTAGTAGATAGAGTGATGAAAGAGGAAGAGAAGAGAAGAAGAGAGGAAGGTTTTTATGTATAGTACATGCATAATATAGTAGAGGAACACTGATAATTTTAGATTATCGACTTTTGTGCGGAACGAAGTTCGCCTGGTCAACTAGTTATTAGATACATATTAGTAACCTAAGATCAGACAGTGTCATGTGCATTTATAATAAGCTTGTCAAGGTTTAATATCTTATTTTTTCTAGTAATTTTTGAAAATTCATTAATAATTTTGTATTTCGGTCATTGGGTAAACTAAAACTCATTTATAAAACTTCCGTCCAAAGCATTCTAATTGTAAAATAATGAGCTAATTTGAACTTTAAACTTTCGTTTCAATTTTCGCGAGAAACCAATTGTCACTCTGTAAACAAATATAATTAGAAAAAGTTACTTTTGATACAAACAGACATTTTCATTTTATATTCGTAGAGAAACCCTTACCTCAGCTTCACGTAGGTAGATAATAAAAGTCAGTTTTCGAGAAATCAAAAAATCATCCCACGTATGGCACGGAGGTAAACACGTACAGAATATACGAATCCCCCACAAAAAAGGTATGAGGATGTCGTGTCGACGTAGTAAAATATTTTTATTATTAAAAACAATGAATTTGAATGGTCTAAGTTGCGAGCTGAGAGGTAGCGATGGCGGATAAATCATAGATTGTCGGTACATAGTAATAAAGTTTTCTTTTTGAAATTAAATTTAATTAGAAATATTATTAAATAATAATGGTAATTTAATATGTTTCAATAATTTCCATCGTATTACATCTGTAGTATCACAGTATTTGTACCGTGGTAGTATGATGTCCAATATCTTTTTAAACGTTATCTCAATAAAACGATGATAGTTAAGTTTAGAGTTGAGCCTTTAAAGATAGTGATCCATTTGAGTTATATTTTTGTTTATGTTTTTTATTTATTTATTTGTAGCATAATTACTAAAATGGGCAAATTATAACCGTACTTTACCAATTATTATGTAGAAAATTATAGACATCCACAGATATAAGTGGCCATATAGCGAACTAACATGAAGAATGCGAATCGCTACTTTTATTCAAAATATATAGAAAAAATACTAAAAGATCTAATAAAGCAGTATACAACTTTCCGCTGTTGCCTATGAATTGTGGCAATCCTTAGCAGTTCCCAGTAGAGTGTATCTCTTGCATTTATCATACACGTTCATCTCGCTTCGTGTACGTTTCGCTCTCTTTGTCCGCTCAGCTCTGGGATTTAGGAATTTGATGCCTAGATGACTTCAGTTTTCACATACAACTGCGGAATTACTGCTAATAATAAACTTAGAGGTCGAAGGTCGTTATTATAGTATGCAACAAAATTCGACGGTAGTAGAACCTTCTGTGTTCTGATTCCGGAGACATTAGCGATATATCTATTTCTGCCTATGACGGCAGTTTTAAACGCTAGTGTGTTCTGGTTGGAAAGGTAGGTTAAAGGAGATATACTCGAAGGTGGTAGAATCATTGTAGTTCGACCGGGGAAGTACCACAGCCACGCCTATTTCTTGCGAGAAGCATTTCTTACGTTTCGATGGAAGGGCTATGAGTGTAGAAAGCGTTTTTATATGAGGCGACTAGCATAGTCCATGGGAGTAGCAACGCATCTTTGATTGACTTCAGAAAGAACTCATGTTCTTTATGAAGTTGATCACAGATGTCAATGAACGTCAGTGACCACTTGCCATCAGGTGGACTGCATGCTCGTTTGCTACTTCAGTCAGATAAAAAAAGATAATTTCTTGAGAATTTAGAAGAATTGGATTATTATTTAGAATTTATCAATAATTTTTAGTACATCGGTCGGGTGGTTGATTTAACCTTTTAATTTGTCGTTTCCTGTTTCTAACATCCCCAAAATTCAATATTTGACACGATATTTTTAAAAACACTTGCAACACATTTATGTATGTTAAGGATAATTAATCAATTTACCGTTGTATACGACCTCATTCATATTATAAGAATATTACCACGTCAGTTGTTAATGTCAGAGAATCGGTCAATAGCGCTTGCGATGGTTTTGTCAATAAATACGTTAACTGATTTGGAATTAAACAAACATCGATATGTTGGACGACAATGGCGACCATTTCTATATAAGTGTGTGTTAGTAGGTCCGTATTTAACATGACATGTCACTGTTATAGTGTGACTAACTTTATTTTCTTTTTGCAGGTAAAATACCATCTGATCCCTGTCGCCGGGGGGTAAGTTGGCACAATCCACTCGCAACACGGTGAGGCCTATTGTTGTGTAAGTTATTGGTGCAGGGTTTGTGTTCTTCATTGGAACAATTACAATATTTTTATGTACGTGTACAAATATTATAGTTTTTGCAAAGCTCGGTGAGGTTGGATCCGGACGACGTATGAATGGACCATGGGACTTTAGTGCAAAGTAAAATGAGGCTAATTTTACTTTTATTGATATTTACTTCTTTTATTATACTATTGCTTATCAACAATAACAACAAGTTGTTTTCTATACCACAACAGTTATGCTGTGACTACGATCCATGTTACGGAATCGAATAAATACATTAACAACATTATTATTGTTAGTCGTATATTTAATTGTGTGGAGCAATTCTGCCGTAATTTTAGTCACAAATATTATAAACAAAATGACCCGACGAACTACGTATCACCTAAAAGTCAAAAATCTAAAATTATCAGTGTTTCTCTACTATATTATACGTGTATTATACATAAAAACCATCCTCTTGAATCACTCTATTAAAAAACTTGCATTAAAATCCATTGATCAGTTTTAAAGATCTAAAACCATACATAGGGACAGACAGCGCGAAACGACATTGTTTTCTACTATGTAGTGATGCGAATGTTTATGAGGTATGTTTAGGATGTATGTATTATATATTGTTTCTAGCAGAAATCACTAGTCGGCACGCACCACTCATTTAAGTGCGTATTAGAAATTAATTATCACTGCTTTTCGGTGAATGCAAACATCGTGCGGAAACCTACACAACTGAGAGTTCTTTAAAAAAAGTATTTGGAGGTGAATGAAGTCCACTAATTCGCACTTAGCCAGCGCTGTGGTCTATGGTCTAAAACTCTCTCATTCCCAGCAGTGGGACAATAATGGGATGACGATATATTGCTAAACTCAATAAATATTTGATAAAAATACTACGATTTTTTTCTATATTGTGACATGCATATTTTTGATTATTTGATTTTCTCAAAACGTGAAAATCAATAAAATGCATTGGTATTGCAGGTGATAAGCATTTAAAACAAATGCTCATCGCCTACAATTCGATCGTACGTTACCCATAACCCTCTCCGATAACCTTTAGCAGACCTTCGGTTATTTTGCAACCGAAAACCATTAAAAGAAACATTAATAAGCGATAATACGAGAAGCGAGCTTTTAAAGTTGGGACAATAAAAAGCTATTTAAGTTTAATTATGACCTTATGAACGAAACAAGTATCAAATAAAAATTTAGGTTCAAGCTACTGCATAGTTTTTATCTCGGGCTTTGAGCGCGGCGACCGAATCAAAAAGTTCCATAACGAAAAAAAAATCTAACCCTTCCACTCCGCCGACAATGTAGCGCGGCCTGGAGTTCGTTTAACGTGTATGTATATGGTACGACAGTACGAAGCTCGCACGGATCGAGACGAGCTGCTCGGAAATCGTACGAATAGGTAAGCAGCTGTTTGTGAGAAAAATACTTGAATTACTATCAAAGGAAAAAAATACTGCATAAATAAATAAATAATTATAATTGCACAAGTTAATAAAAAAATATGCAATAGCTTTACCGCAGCAGCCCCCGAGTGCCGCACGTTTTTTAATTTATTTTTTCAGTTGAAGAAACGTACGAGTATACAGTCCATCTATTGGCAAAAAATCTGCTGCCCATGGATATCTGTAATCAACTTCATATATAACAGGGATTCTATGTGAAGTCAATCACAGGTGCATCGCTACTCTCATGGACTATGATGGTCGCTTTGTATGACAGTGACCCGATAACTACAACTTTCAACCGAAACACAACATATGTTTCATGTTAGCTGTGTAAGTTTTATCTGGATAAATACGTGATATTACATAGTTGTAGACAATATTGTAATTTGACATCTATTCATTTTCACGCGATTTCCAAAGGACGTGGAGTAAAAGATTTCAACGTGCGCTAAACAATGTCACTACTACGCTCGACTATAGGGCTTTGTTGGCTCGTTTCGTGTTTTTTAATTTTTCATAGCGTCTAGATAAAAGGGATTTTTTATCCATATCTTATATAAATACATTATTCTGAAGAAAGGAGCGTCACTTAAAATCATGTTCTAGTGAATTGAATATTATTCATTTTCGTTTCGTCATTAAAATCCTAAATGATTTCAAATAAAACGGAAAAATATATGTTAAAAAGTTAGCACCTTGTATGCTTAGCTAGAAATATGTTTTTTCAATATATTTTTCCGTATTTAAATGCTACATTTGATACAATCAATTTGTAGTCTATTCATTTGCGACAAATTTGGATAAGAATAGAGAATTACAGTAATACACCGTTGTATAATCCGAATAGTGTCAGCCAAAGTGAACGGTAACCGATCGCAATCTCGAAATCGATTAATCGTTCCCGAATCGATTAGTCGGTGTCGATGTATCGATATATCGAATTGTCGATCGTAATAGTTCCTTTGTTTCGCCGCTAGCTATGCTACTGAACGACGTTGTGTTTGCGCTAGTGTACTGAGTAATTACTTTCGTTTGCAATGAGAACCATTTTTTTACTAGTTGTGTTCCGTATAATAATGTAATATTCATAGATGCTATTATTATTTTTTATAGAAATCTAGTAGATGGACTTCGACGATCCCGAGAAGGACGGCGGTATATGTGGTCACATACCGTCGTAAAGACTAGACGGGGCGGTGGGCCCAGCCGCCCATCTGGGAGGAGCCCGATGGGGCAACGCGCTCAGAGGATTCTGGTTGCGGTCGGACCGAGTTCCCGGAGTCTTCTTTATAGCGCCGAGGACGGCCACCGGGGGGGTTTTAGTGCGGTAAAAATCCCACATAACCCTGCGTCGCTCCCACGGCGTCGGGTACCTTTTGAAGGTTTCCCCCTCGAGAACAAAAAAAAAAAAGCTATGCTACTGAACAACGTTGTGTTTGCGCTAGTGTACTGAGTAATTACTTTCGTTTGCAATGAGAACTATTTTTTTACTAGCTGTGTTCCGTATAATAAAGTAACATACATTGGTGCCATTATTATTTTTTATAGAAATAGAGTAGATGGACTTTTATGACTATACCCAATATTATAAAATTAAATTCAATAGATTTGTTTTCATGCGATTACAAATACATATGTATACAAATAAGCTAATTTTATTGTAACAAAATCCGCAGTTTTTACTTGTTCGCAAAGTAGAAGTAGAACCAGAACACAACAGCAGAATAAAGTGCGCGATAAGGGAGACATATTTAACCAAGGTTTTCCTTAATCCTCAGAGGTAGCAACGCGTCAGAGTCTAACCTCAAATAAGACTGATCTAATCAGGTGGTAGAACCAGCGTAGTTCGACCGGGGAAGTACTACTGCCACACCTATTTCTAGCGTGATGCATTTCTTGCGTTTCGATGAAAGGGTATAGCTGCCGGCACATTTGTTATGAGGCGACCATCGTAGTCCTCCGGAGTAGCAACACATCTATGATTGACTTCAATGTTCTATTTGAAGTTTCTTACAGATATCCATGGGCAGTGACCACTTACAATCAGGTGGACTGCATGCTCGTTTGCTACTTCAATCAGATAAAAAAATCAGGAGTTAATACAAAATGTCCATGGAGTACAATGGCCACTTACAGATTGGACTGCATGCTCGTTTGCAACTTCCATTATAAAAGAAATCTTTGTAAATAACAGTTTTCTAAGCATACTTTCAAGCTTTAGATACTATAACTGTTTACAGTCGTTCCTTTTGTCCCATAGAAACAAAACACTTGAGTATACTTACTTATTAGTTAAGGTCCACTATTTACAGACCTCAAATAACGATTTATATATTTCGAGTCAAAGGTCTTCCAATAATGGTGGTTACAAAAAGTGGCTTTAATCGCCGAAGAGAAAAATACGTCTGTTTAGACACGCCATATGAATAGTAATAGAATACGTTTGTGTGTTTGTCCAATGCAAGGTGTTAAACTGTCTTCGCACGTATTAGAGATATGAATTATTGAGTAGGAGGCTTTGTTGGACCACAATGTGTTACAAAATGTTTAAGTGCTATGCTCAATTTTGGTAGTCCGAATTCTATCTATAGACTAGATGAAACACGTCTGTGTTTGAGTTTCTTTTATGAATTTAGACACATGTTTGATTTACACTCTGGTGTTTGTTCCTCTGCGGATAATTGTTCTCTACAGTGGGATATAGAAGAATCGAAGAACCAATTTAATATGGTACTACGACTGAAATCTTTGCTGACTGTATGTATTATTTGACGACCCGCGTGGCGCAGCGATTACCATACCGGTCTGACGCGCAATGGGTCCCGGGTTCGATTCCCGGCCAGACAGGTATCTGAATGATGAGTTTAGATTCCTGTTCTGGGTCTGGGTGTTTGTGTGTTCGTCTTGTGTGTGTCCATGGTACCCACGACACAGGAGAAAATCCTACTGTGGGGCTATGAGTGTAGAAAGCGTGTGTGTAGTGTGAACTTGATATGCATGCACGCAAAAACTGCTTTATGCTAGAAATAAGTGTGGTGGTGATACTTCTCCGGGTGAACTACACTGATTCTACCACCTGTGAACTGACTCTTCTAGGTTGGTGTTCTCATTGTCCCTGTAGTTCCGGGACCAGAATAGGGCTACGGTCCCCTGTGCCTGTCGTAAGATGCGACTAAAAGGGGCTTTTGGGGTTGCGGGCGGGAAGAGTGGGAGCTCGAACCGTCCGGCCAAGCGACCCCGGGAAAGACGCCGGCATGTGTGGTTGCATGCTGCCGTAAAGACCAAAAAGTGCGGTGAATGGTGCACACCCAGGGAAGAGCCCGATGGAGCAACACGCTGAGGGGACACCGGCGACGGTCCGGTGGAGTACCCGGAGTCCCCTTCGCAGCGCCAAGGTCCGCCACCGGGGCGCTTTAGTGTAAGAATCCCACACACGCCGCGTCGCTCGCACGACGTCGGGTACTTTTAGGAAGTTTCCCCCTCGAAAACAAAAAAAAAAGGTTGGTGTTCTCATACTACTCTGGTTTATTATAATTATATGTACTCACATAGATGGTATTGGTTATTCTGGTATATTTGGTATTAGTATTTACTCTCAGGTGGACTGCATAAATATTTCTCTTAATATCTGTAGTCTACTAAATATTTTAATCGTAGTTTTAAAAGATCTAAATTTGTAACTTTTATTAAAACATGTATTAATCCCATCCATCCATCCATCAACTTTTTGATGTCCACTGCTGAACATAGGCCTCCCCTAAATGGCGCCACTCCAACCGGTCCTGTGCCCTCTGAATCCAACGATTTCCCGCTGTCTTCTTCAGGTCATCGGTCCATCTGGTAGGGGGGCGACCTGTACTCCTTTTGCCTAAACGTGGTCGCCACTCGAGGACCTTTCTTCCCCATCGGTTATCGGTCCTACGAGCAATGTGGCCGGTCCATTGCCACTTCAGCCTCTAATTTTGAGAGCTATGTCGGTAAGCTTCGTACGTCTACGGATTTCATCGTTGCGAATCATGTCTCGTGTATTAGTTATTCCGATTAAATTTATTATCGTGTCGATAGATTTGTATTACATGTAAAAAATCGTTCACATTGTGTAACATTTAACCTTGAGCGATTAATTATTCTAATCTCAATATTTTATTAGTAATAAGATAGTACATAAAGATACAAGTAATGTATATTGTTAGAATGCAAAAGTGATACGACCTGTCATTCGCACATATCAATAGATGATCGATGTAAGAAATCGAGAGTAGATGTTTTTTTTTTTTTTTTTTTTTTTTTTATAATTTAACCTAACGATAAGGCAGACGGGCTACCTGATGGAAAGTAGTCACCGTCGCCTGTGGACATTCGCAACACCAGAGGAGTCGCCAATGCATCGCCGGCTTTGTAGGAGAGCCCTTTTCGCACCTTTCTTGAAGAACCCCATGTCATAGCGCTCCGGGAATACCTCAGGAGGAAGCTCATTCCACAACTTGCACGTCCGTGGCAAAAACGAGCGTGCAAACCGAACCGTGGAGGACCGCCACGAGTCCAGTTGGTGTGGATGGAACTTCATCCTTCGGCGAGTGGTGCGGTGAAGAAAAGGTGACGAAGGCACCAGGTCAAAAAGTTCCTCGGAACACTCGCCATTGTAAAGCCGGTAGAACACGCAGAGGGAGCCTATGTCCCTCCGCAGGCTTAAGGGTTCTAACCGATCGGTGATCGTTGGGTCGTTGACGATTCGGATCGCACGTTTCTGCACGGAGTCAAGTGGGTTAAGTTGGTATTTGGGCGCCCCTGCCCAGAGATGCGAGCAGTACTCCATGTGGGGTCTCACTTGAGCCTTATAAAGCAGAAGGAGTTGCCCCGCAGTGAAGTACCGCTCGGCCCTGCTCAGAACGCCCAACTTTTTGGATGCCAACTTGGCTTTAACATCCAAATGACTCCGAAACTGCACATCACACGAGATGTCAACGCCCAGGATCCCTACGCTTTTGTCAATGGTGAGAGAGGTCCCTTGGAACTTTGGCGCCATGACAAATGGGGCTTTTTTAGCGGTAAACGCGCAGACTTGTGTCTTCGTGGGGTTGAACTCAACAAGGTTAAGTCGACCCCATTCTGAGACCCGCTCCAGAGAGTGCTCGATTTCAGACACAAGTCGAATTCTGCTTTCCTGCACGAGTGTCCGAGAGGTGTTTGCACGGCCCGTGTACAAGGCATCTCCCGTGCTGTCATCTGCATAGCAATGCATGTTACCGACTTGCTGTAACATATCATTGATATGCAGAATGAACAGCGTAGGGGAAAGAACGGAGCCTTGAGGAACACCAGCACTGATGGTCTTCATGTCTGAGCAGCACCCATCAACCACAACTTTAATATGCCGCTCAGACAGAAAACTGGCGATCCATGTGCACAACCTCTCGGGAAGACCGTAAGATGGAAGCTTCGTGAGAAGAGCCCTGTGCCAAACCCGGTCGAAGGCCTTTGCAATGTCCAGGCTAACGGCCAAAGCCTCCCCATTGCTCTCTATGGCTTGCGCCCATCGGTGCGTAAGGTACACCAGAAGATCACCAGCTGAACGGCCCTGGCGAAAACCATATTGGTGATCGCTGATCAGCTGGTGCTCCTCAAGGTACCTTAGGAGCTGGGAGTTGATTATTCGCTCCATCACCTTAGAGAGCAGGGAGGTTATTGCAATGGGCCTGTAATTGGCCGGGTCACTTCTATCACCCTTTTTAGGGATCGGATGAACGAGGGCCACTTTCCACGAAGACGGTACTTGTCCCGCCGTGTAGGAAAGCGAGAATAAGCGCGTTAAGATGGGAGCCAACTCGGGAGCGCACGTCCTCAACACCACTGCGGGGATTTCATCTGGCCCGCTCGACTTCTTGATATCGAGGGACAATAGAGCACGCCTGACAGCTTTCTGTGTGAACCGTATATTAGGCATTGTGCTATCACATCGCGGGATGGTAGGCGGTGTGGTCCCCCGATCGTCAAGTGTCGAGTTTGAGGCGAAAAGGGTACCAAGGAGATCGGCTTTCCCTTTTGCCGTATGAGCCAGAGAATCGTCTGGTTTCCGCAGTGGCGGAAGTGAGGAGCGACAGAAATTACCCTGGACAGCCTTGGCAAGCGACCAGAAGACCAGAAGTTACAAAATCGATCATTGAATTGGATTACGAAAGAAGTGATCTGGTTAATTATGTACAGATCGATTGCTAGGGCGTGGTGAAGCGTTGGCGGTTTTGATAACCAATTGTATTATATGCATATTTATTGATTGTAGAGCCCTTGAGACATATTTTTTCGACTTGAGTGGCATTGTCACCATACTTGTTAATCTTTATAAGTTTGAAGTAGCAACAAGTGATGGCCTAATGGTTGACACTTGCGCTCTCGATCAGGAGGTCCGAGGTTCAAACCCAGGCACGCACCACTGATTTTCTAAAATTATGTGCGTATTAGAAATTATTTATCCCTGCTTTTCGGTGAAGGAAAACGTCGTGAGGGAACCTACACACCCGAGAGTTCATTCTCGGAGGTGTGTGAAGTCCACCAATTCACCCTTGGCCAGCGCCGTGGACTATGGCCTAAAACTCTCTCATTCCGAGAGAAAACACGTGCCCAGCAGTGGAAAGTAATGAGTTTACAAGATAGAGAGAGAGAGATACAGAATAGCGATTCTCCTATGAAGTCAATCACAGATTTTTTGCTGCCTCCGAGGGCTAAAATAATCGCGTCGAATGAAAAAGAACCGGCAACTACACCCTTCCATCAAAATTGCTCCACGCTAGAAATACATATCTATTTTATAAGAGTATTGTTAAGCGATACAGCATTCTGGTTTACGGTAAAAACAGAGCAATTACATACATAAAGTCCATTATTTCTGCGAACAATTCGTAATGTATGAACTTTATTCCAACTTCGATCGTTTAAGAACTTATTTCAATAAAAATCCGACTTAATTACGTCGCTGTGCAAAATATCGCTACTGTAAAAGACAAGGGTTACGGCTAGGGTTACCAACCCGACCATTATGTTTAGTTTTCTACTATAATCGGATCTTGTTAATTATATACTACCTACTACCTACCTACCTAGTTGACATGGCGAACTTCGTTCGCTCCTAAACGACAAAAATCTATAATTACTAGTGTTTCTCCACGATATTATGTATTTGTTTTACATAAAAACCTTCCTGTTGAATCACTCTATCTGTTAAAAATACTGCATTATAATCCGTAGCGTATTTTTAAAGATTTAAGTATACATAGGGACTGACAGCGAAAAGCCACTTTGTTTTATACTACGTAGTGAGAGTATATAATTGTACTAGATATTAGGCATGGTACAAAATAATTATTTTTGTGTATATTTTCACTCGTATATCAATATGTCTAATGTTTAAAAAATAGTGTTAAATGAGAATTTGCTAAATAAATAAATGAATATGAAGTATGTAATTCTAGCCTATATTTTACTTCAATGACAAAAATAAAAAAATCTTAAAGCTTGGGTACAACATTTTTTCTAATTCAATTGCTAACTTTTTATAATAAAATAATATTTTTATTTAAAAAATATGTAACAGCCCTAGTTACGCCATTTTACTTTTTTATAGAAACGGTTAAGATTCCTTTCGGCATACTTACATGCAAATCGATATTAAACTGATATAAGATTATATTGAAAGAATAAGCTCCAATGCCACCCATTTGCCTATATAAGTTCAAAGGTAATTATCGACTGCGCTTCCAGACACTATTTTATCCTGGGAGGCATTTGTCTACTTATCTGACAGCAAAAGGCTAGCGATAGGCGACTTAATATATTTTGTTATTGTTTTGTTATTATCCCCTGCAACGAGAATAGACGCTATGGACGATTAAAAGCGACGTAATCATGTCTAATCAGCTTAACATGAAACTATGATATAGGGCTATAGTCCACCGCGCTGGCCAAGTGCGAATGGTGGACTTCACACACCTCCGAGAACTTTTTTTTTAAAGAACTCAAGGGTGTGTATGTTTCCTCACGATGTTGTCCTTCACCGAAAAGCAGTGATAATTAATTTCTAATACCCACATAAATCAGTGGTGCGTGCCTGGTTTTGAACCTCGGACCTCCTGATTGAGACGGCAAGTTTCAACTATAAGGCTATCACTGCTCTATATTACGCACTTCGCACCTTCTACATTACATACTACATATATGCGAGAATTATAATCATCACATCATGTCCTTTTATGCAATGGAAGTATTGTAGGCTACCCGGGATAATGAGTTGTGACAGTTTTGTATCGTTCATAAGTCTTCAATTTGTTTATATGCAAGCTATACATATATTTTATGTTGCTACATTATTACTTACTTTAACTCGCTTATCGCTACACGTACATTGTTAAACACCGTCCTTAGCCCTTCGCAGTATGTACGTATATAGTAATTGCTGATCGGAATTTATTTTTTATGCGGCCAAGTAACTTGACACCATAGGAGAGGACTTAAAAGGGAAACTCAGTAATGCCTTCACGGCAGTCACATCGTATTTATGTCACGGCGGATCAAGGTTTTTATCGATACGTTGATTGGGCCAACACTAGTTCATTTTAATTGGCCCGCCAGTTGTTCGACAAGGGACCGAGTGTGTACACGTTTTAATGACTTTATTGTGTTCGTAGTTTCAAATGTGACGCTGATTCGAGTCTTGTTTCTATATTGTCGCTAGTGATGTGCCGGTCGATAGTTTTTGCGGTAACCTGTTTTTGGTGCTAGTGCCGTGGAAACTGGTTTAGTCGTATAATTGAATGCGAATCCGACCCGATGCTCACTTTGGCGCTCTTTTTGCAGCCGTTCTCGGTTTTTTATCGGTTGACATTACACTAACAATAGAATTAGCAAAAAATCGTCTCCAGTTTCTGTATCGATAATCTGTGACGCATCTAGCTTTGTATCTACCAATAGTTAAAGTACAGCTAATGCCATCTATCGGTGCTAGTGAACGTTGATTGCGCTTAATAGTACACGAGAAAAAAGAGCGGTTTTCAAATTAAGGCAACAATGTACCGAGCCGCGCGAGAAACAATTTCGGAGGCTGTTTGTGGTACACGGCCAATTGTACGGTATTATTTCGAATGAACCTGCGGTGTGTCGGACCCTTACAGTCTGCGGTGAAGCTGTGGTGCAAGTTATGGACGTAATGTTTCCAATCTATGAAAGTATGGCTATTATTTTATATTGCCGCGGAATATCTAAGCTTGATGGGTGTGGTGAACGTTTAATTTTAGTTTTTAATGAGATTTTACAATTTATGTTGCGTTATCTTTATTACTAAGACTGTATTGAATTTAGCTGCTTCGACCCTATAAGATTTTAATTTAAGTTTAAGGTGGAACAAAGGAAGCAAAACAATCATACAAACGAAATAATATACCTATATTGATTCTTATATTTGGAAAATATTTTAAACACGTATTATAAATATATAAAGGTATAAATATACGTTTATAAGTAGGTATACACGGTGCCATTACGCAGCATCATTTTTAGTGATAATCTATTTGTGTATTTACATAGATTGAAATAAATATACTTGTATATTATTTTGGTAACAATTGCTTCATCATTCTGTAACCAAATATATAGAAAATGTTAATATATTG